>CAJGYO010000008.1:85350310-85550310 GCA_904845875.1 Miscanthus lutarioriparius | reverse complement strand
GCTTGAGTGACCGCTACTGGAGTAAATCTAGTGTGTAAGGGGTTTATCTAGTACAGCGGTTGTTTGGTACAATCATCACCTCATCCGCATGGATTATTGTAAACCCTTGGTGTCTTCCGTACAAGACACATGTTCTATAGAAGGGAAAGAAGACCAAGATTGGTGTAGTATCACATCCAATGATGAGATGTATCTATTTTTTCATCAACTTAGGTTTTGGGTCCAAGTAACATCGTCATCATCCACAACTAGTTGTGAATGGGATGGTAAAGGTAGCCTTGTGAAGGTAAACGGTGGTGTTTGCAAGGGTCGCAGGAGTAGTGGATCAGATTTAGAACATCCGTAGCCTTTGGAGGAGCTTGAAGTGCTATGCACAGGGAGTGCAAAAGATGTTTACTTAATAAATTGGGAGGAGATAGGTCAAGCCCCTCTCGGTATTTTTTGTAGCAAATTTGTTTAGCCCATGGTTTTGTTGGTAGGGAGCATCGGGGGTTTATCCACACCATACAACATGAAACATAATGGTAGGGGCTACGGTGATGATGCTAGACTAGATCTGATGTTTGCATTTTTTTCTCTTATTATGCAACTTTAGGGCTTTGTAGTTTGAGGAAGGATCAAATGATAGCAGGCAGCCAATCCATTTCTAAGTAGGGCATTGTAGGATAGCAAGGTTCATTTGTCTGATTGTGGACATCTATGTTCATGCTATTGGTAACAAGATATGCCAATGTATTTTTGTCAGAAAATAGGGAGAGTAGCCCTTCTAGTATAGATGCAACAGAAAATAGTATTAACAATAAGCAGTAGAGGAATATTGTGGTACTAGCCCAAATTGAGGATATGCCAGTATATTTTCATGAATTCAACGGCAAACGTAGACATCGACGCCTGGTGACTAGCTAGCTTCTGTCGTAGCACAGAGTTAGACCCCTGTTAGACATGGAGCATGCTCTATATCTTGAGCTTCACCAAGGCTCCATTCAATTCCTAAGCCCGCCATTGTATGAATTAAAAATCCTCGCCTTCATATATACCACATTCATTCTCATATCCACAAAGATAGCTAGTTCATTTTTCAACTAACCAGCGTCAAACATAGAAAATCAGAGGGAGTACTAAATGAAAAGAAAGACCAAGGCCAAAACAAAAGGGTTTGATGTCATGATATATGTATTTTCTTTGTCAATTTACTCGGCTAGCTCTTGATCCAAATAATAGAATCATCAACAATTAATGGAAAAGGTGGCTTCGTTAAGGTTGCTTGTGGTATTGGCAAAGCTATCATATTGGACAAGATTTAGGATATCCATATCAGCAGTTATAAGGCAGGGTTATTGTTGGTAGGGAGCAGGTTGCCCATGATGTAGGGTCGAGATAGCGGACTAGAGGGGGGTGAATAGTCCTTTCTAAAACTTAATCGCGCCGACTAACCGATACAACTGCGAAATTAAAACTATCGGTCTAGCCAAGACTACACCCCTCTATCTAAGTTATCAGGCACCTTGAAAAGCACAATCTAGTAAGCAAAAGCATAAAACCACCTAAGCTTACTACACAATCTAGTAAGCAAAAGCACAAAGCCACCTAAGCCAAGGGAGCTCCTACACAATCTAGTAAGCAAAAGCACAAAGCCACCTAAGCTTACTAGCAATGCTCAATAACAAGGCTACACAAGCCAAATTAGAGAGCGTAAATTACTTAGCTACACAAACTAAGCAATGTGACTAACAAGGTTACTAAAACCAAATTAGCCACTCAAGGGAGCTAATTCTTATGCTACACAAGCAAGAAGGCAACTAGCAAGCTACTAAAGCTAAACTAGTCACAAGAGCAATTGCACAAGCACAATGTATGAAATGTAAATACAAGCTTGTTTTACACGGAATGCAAACCACCGAGAAGATGATGAAGACAATGTTGATGCGGTGATTTTCTCCCGAGGTTCACTTGGTTGCCACCAAGCCACGTCCCCAATATGTCGACCGCTCACTTGGTGGTTCGACCGCTAATTGGCATCACCTGCCAAGCCCGCACGTCGGGCACCGCAAGAACCTACTCCAAAAGTGAGGGTAGCTCAATGACATGCTCAACTAGAGTTGCTCTTCGCGATCCCCGCGGGTGAGAACAATCCCCCTCACAAATTCTCCTCCAGAGCACCGCACAATCTTCTCGCGTGCTTCAACAGAGTCACAAGCCACCAAGCCGTCCAGGAGGTGGCAACCTCCAAGAGTAACAAGCACCACCAGCTTGCAACACGATTACCTAGTACCACACGATGCAACCTCATGATGCAATCACACTAGAATCACCCACTCACTCAATCGGATGAACACTATCAAGCAAGAGTGAGTTAGAGGGCTCCCAAACACTACCACATAAACCACTAAGGCTCTAGTGTGCTCAGCTGCCAGCTAAAAGCCGACCAACACTTCTATTTATAGCCCCACAGGCTAAACTAGCCATTACCCCTTCACTAGGTAAAATTCACAGCGACCAGACGCGCCGGTCATGATGACCGAACGCGCCAAGCCCTGCATCCGGTCACAGATCGTCGTCCACATGGCGCTCGTGTTCGATCGAAGCCGCCCGATCTCAACGGTCACTGACACCTCCTCAACGGTTAAGTAATGACCGTGTAGGGGACCATGACGCCTAAGAGGGGGGTGAATTAGGCAACTTAAAATCCTACTCTAAACTATGACCTCTAATTCCACCTAGTCAAAACATATGCAAGAAAGTAATCTATCTAGATGTGCAACTACGGTTTTGTTAGGTGTGTTGCTATCTCTACCGCAAAAAGGAGTTATACAACCTAGGTTCCAAACCTATCAACTAGCCTATCACTAAGCTAGAAAAGTAAAGCACAAACCAAGATTGCAATGTAAATGCGGAAGCTAAAGAGTAAGGTAGAGATATGCAAACTCTCATCGACGACTCTGGTATTTTTACCGAGGTATCGAGAAGCGCGCAAGCTTTTCCCTAGTCCTCGTTGGAGCCCCTCGCAAGGGCCAAGCTCCCGGTCGGGTAACTCCGTCGATAGCCTCGGGCCTTCCCCACGCGCAAGTGGGTCTCCGGTGTGCCTTCCGGTAAGCCTCTCCCAAACTGCTCCTCGCCGTCTTCACTATCAAGCTTCCGGCCAAAACACCGTGGGCCACACCACAAACACGGTTGGTGTGATCTCGTAAGACTACAAGCCCCTCCGATGTACAATAATGGTGCGCGTAAACACCAAGTGATAAGAGGTGTGCAAACCTCACTAAACACTAAGCCTAAACCTAGAGCAAGCGCATAAGCGGTGGTCTAATCAACCTAAGCACTTCGCAAAGCACCTATGCTAATCATCTATTGAATCACTAAGCACTATGCAAGTGGAGATCACTAAAATAGTGTATCAACACCCTTGGTATGTTTCCTCAGCTCTCCACATCTCAAATAGCCGGTTGGGGGTCTATTTATAAGCCACATAGAGAAAGTAGCTGTTGGGGGCGAAACCTAGCTTTCTGCTACTGACCAAATGCTGTTGTCGTCCTGACCGGACGTGTCTGGTCATCCCGACCATTGAGCGCACGCGTAGGGATCGGACGCACTGCCGAGTTCGGTCATCATCTATCAGACGCGTTCGGTTGCATTTGCACCGCTCTGGAATCTCTCTGGACATGATCGGACGCTGCACTTTGTGTGTCCGGTCATCCAGTGCCTCTACGTCTAGTCCTCACTGAGTTGTTGCCGTGATGATGAACAGTGAAGTCCGTGCGTCCGGTCACTGCCTCGCTCAGCGTCCGATCACAGCTGCTGACGCCTGCTGTTGCCGAGCAACTGATCGGACGTGTCTGGTCCTCATAGGGCCGCGTCCAGTCACCTCTACCGAGCTCGTTTCTTCGCGATCCTGCGTCTAGCTTGGTTCCCATCTTCGTGCTTAGACTTTGCTTGATATCTTGGTCTTCTCTTAGGCTTCTAGCGTCTTGCTTATGGTGTTGATCGTGGGATCATCATGTCGCCTTCGTCCAAGTCATGTCTTATACCCTATTGAACTATAAAACAATTACTTGCAAATTCATTAGTCCAATTTGATTGTGTTGGTCATCAAACACCAAAATCCAAAGTAAATGGGCCTAAGGTCTATTTTCCTTACAAACCAGACTCACCAGACGCTGACCGGATGCACCGCCACTGCGTTAGGTCCCATACACGCACTCGCCACTGAACCAATGATCGGACACGTTGTTGGTCAGCGTCCGATCGTTTCCAGAGAGGTCCAGAGGGAACCAAACGACGACCGGACGCATCAGGTCCAACCCGACCGGACTCAACACCAGCGTCCGGTCCTTCTCCGCCTGCCACGCATCACTGCTACTCCTCACGCCACGACTAAGGATGGCAACGGGGCGGTTTCGGGTCGGATATCCGTGAGTTTCGGGTCTTGCGGGTTCGGGTTCGGGGATGATTTCTTACCCACGGTTTTCGGGTTCGGGGCCCCGAAACCAATCGGGTTTGGTTTTCCACCCGTGGATATTCAATGGATATCCGAAATAAATCATTTGGAATTAAAACTCATGTTTTATAATATGCTAATAATAACTTATTAACTTATATTATTAAATTTATTCTAAGTTGACTCATGAAAATATTTATTATTTGTTGCCTCTTATTTATACATGTGAATATGTGTATATATATCATGCATATGTTTATAAAAAGTCCTTATTTCTCTTACTATGTTGCCATACAAAGCGGGTTTCAGGTATCCATTCGGGTTTCGGGTATCCGCGGGTTCGGTTTTGGGGACGGATTATCACCCGAATCGGTGTTCGGTGCGGTTTTGGGTTTTGGTTTCGAGTTCGGGTGCATAGAGATTCCACCCGATCCGAATCCGCCCCGTTGCCATCCTTAGCCATGACATCACCATACGTCAGTAGCGACTGGACTCGCCTCCTACGTGTCCGATCACTTTCAGAACCGCTCACTGGAACACATGACCGGACGCGCAGGTCCAAGCGAGGCCTGCGTTCGGTCACCTCGAGTGACCTGTTCGCCTCCGTTTCTTCACCGAGTTGATCCGTTTCAACTCCAAACACTTCTCCTTTGTAAATGTGCCAACACCACCATGTGTATGTGTGTTAGCATTTTCACAATCATTTTTAAGGAGTTAAGCACTCAACTTGCCATGCCACTCGATCCTAGCAACGATGCAAAGTTAGATCACTCGAGTGGCACTAGATGACCGATATGCAAATAAGTTTGCCCCTCTTGATAGTACGGCCATCTATCCTAAATCTGGTCATCAACTTCTCTACACATCTATGACCGGTGAAATGAAATACCCTAAGTTATACCTTTGCCTTGTGCATTGCATTCTAACTCCTCTGATGTTGATGCAACACATGCACCAACATGATCAACAATGATATGATCCACTCCATATCATCACGTGACCATATTGGTTCATCGATCTTGACTTCACATGCTCTTCACCGTTGCTTCGGTCCATCGGTGCCAAGTCATCACTCAGCTTGCCCTTCACACTTGCATCCGGTCCGTCGAGCCAAGTCATGTCTCGATCTTCTCCACCTTGATCACATGACTCAATGTCATGTCTAATGTGCAATGAGCTCCTTCATCATCACATGTGTGAGCTTTGCAACATCTTCAAGCCATCTTCACCGTCGTGGCATATGTTGCTCACACACATATACTTGTAGACTAATCGCCTGTTTATCTCACTCAAACACATATTAGTCCACCTAAGGTTGTCACTCAATTATTAAAACCAAACAAGGACCTTTCACATGATCTAATAGACCTATTCTACTTCTACATGAAAATTATAAAAAGTAGGTGTCAGATTATAAGAATCATAGACGTGATGTCCTCTTGTGTAGGTTTTAGAATTTTTTGTATATATACGAGTTTAAGGTAGGAGTGATAAGAATGCAAAATTTAATTATAAACTAGCATAAGATGATGACAAGGAACATTAAAGCTGAATTACTGGTTTTCTTTAGAACATTCTCCCAAATATCATACACAACAATTATTACAAATAATATGTTGCCAATTTAATTATTTGTTGTGCTTTCGTCAAAGGTTTTTGCTTAAAAAGAATGTGAAAGTCTTATGACATCCCCCTTTGCCTAACTTATTTCTTTCTTAAGAGTACTTGCTTGGCCTAACTTGAAGATGAGTTCTCGTACGAAGAAAATAAAATGGCCCAAGGCTTTCTAGAATCTCTACATCATTTTCTCCACCATCCTTTCAATGTCTCACCCCCTTAACTACCACATTAAAAGCTTTTAACATCCCTTAAATATCACATGAGACATGTCATTAGTGACAGGAACCTAAAATCCTTAAAAGATTTTGCATAGTAGTACATCATTACGGGAGAGTATGTAGTTAACAAGGTGCTCATATCTTTCAGTTAAAGTATGAAGATCCTCACCTTCTTATATACTACCTCCATTCTTATATGTATGAAGATGGTTAGTTCTATTTCCATCTAATCGGCTTCAAACAAAGAATATCAAAGGGAGTACTAAATGAAAAGGAACATGAAGACCAAAACAAAATGGCAATGGCATGGTATATATTTGTATTTTCTTTGCCAGTTTAATTACTTGGCGCTTGACCTAGATAACTGGGTCATTATCAACAATTAATAGCAAATGTAGCTCCGTCAAGGTTGATTGTGGCATTGGGAAAGCTAGTGAATAAGATTTAGGAC
Source organism: Miscanthus lutarioriparius (assembly GCA_904845875.1). Lineage (NCBI taxonomy): Eukaryota > Viridiplantae > Streptophyta > Magnoliopsida > Poales > Poaceae > Miscanthus > Miscanthus lutarioriparius. Next base: position 85,543,586 of record CAJGYO010000008.1, on the reverse strand, counting down.
ATCCATAGCAAAAATTTAAGGCAGTGTTTTGTTGGTAGGGAGTAGGTAGCTAATGATTGGAATAGGCCTATATATTCTACTACATGAAAGTTATGCGAAGTAGGGGATGATGTGAATCATAGACGGGATCCAATGGTCTGTGTTTGTCCTCTTGTGTAGGTTTTAGGAATTTTTTTTAATATGTGAGGTAGGAGTGATAAGAACACAAAATCTAATTATAACCATGCATTTTTAACTCACCATGATATACCTAGCTTATGAAGGTAACAAGAAACATTAAAACTAATTTACTTTTTTTTTCTTGATCAATCATGAAATATCTACAAATGGATTTACGAATATATTGCTAAAACTTATTCGATGTGCTTTGTCCATAGATTTTCCTATATGTATGATTCACAAAAAAAGGAGCGTGCAAGTCTTATATCATCTTGCTTGCCTAACCTTCTTTGTCTTGAAAATATCTACTTGGCTAACTTGAAAAGGAGTTCTTGTACTAAAAAGCACGAGAGAAAAAAAGACTTCAGCTTTCTAGAAGCTCCACATCATTTTCTCCACCATCCTTTCACTCTTCCATCCCCCAACTATCACAAGACAAATTTTACATCCCTTAACCATTACATGTGACATGCCATTAGTGACAAGAACCTAAAATTCCCAAGACAATTGCACAGCACAGTACATCATCGACAGAGAATAGTCAACAAGATGCTCATATCTTTCAACAAAAGTTGCATGGATTTGTTTCCCCTGGAGCCCAAAAATTGTGATGCGTTTGGGGAGAATCTTGGTCACATGGGGAGACAGTGACGCACAGGAATTCCTTGTGTGGGCACGACACACGCAACACGATTGCTCCATGGGCCAAGGAATAAGTGTGAAATGAATGTGATGCTCTCCGCCCTTTGTGCACGTGACAGTGAGGTGTTTATCATCCATCTGCCTCTATGCATCGGTTGTTAGAAATAAGCACTGCCCCTATATATGAGGTTGAACCCACGACTTGAGAACTCGTGCGTCCTCTCCTAACCACTACACCCAATGTCACTTGTGACTAAAAGACACAAACATTGGTTTCGACTGAATTGGTTGCCGGACGCAACAAACAAATAAAATAAAATAAGATTATTTATTTATTCCATATATAAAGAAGAATATAGCGTGTACTCTCTTCGTTCCAAAATAAGTGTCGCTATGGTATTTGTTCTCGTGCCAGTCAGATTTATAGAAAATATTAGCAACATTTGTATCTCCAAATAAGTTTATTATAAAAATAGATTCAATGATCTATCTAATAATACTAATTATGTAATATAACATTAGTATTTATTACATATACTTATCAAAGTTAAAAACGTTTGATTCCTTATAAGCGAGAATGGTATTTATTTTGAGACGGATGAAGCATGCCTTTGCTGACTCATGACAGCATCCTGATGGACGTGTACACTCACTCGTACATGTTCCGGCAGGGCCAAATTTGCATCCATGATTTTACGCAAAAGCCTGAACCTAAAGTGTGATCAGAAAATGATGGCATCGTATATTTGGGCTTTTTGGGATTTTAAAAAAGAAAAGAATGCGTTGGAAAGACAGGTACGTGGTCGTTGATGCTTGTTCGTGTATCAGTATTTGACAAGGGAAAATATAACTTTTGATCAGCAATTAGTTAAACTATTACTATACTGTAAGAGAAATTAAGGACCAAACCTACTTAATATGATCAAATATGCTTGTCATTTCTGGAGAGAGGAAGTAGTATTGAGTTGTTCTTTCACTTGGTACTTTGGTAAGTTTTTTTGTAGCGTGTTTTGTTGACAGAGGTTTATCAGCTATATTGTCTTGTCGTGTGATGATGTGCTTGTGCTATGCAATAATGCAAATGATGAAATGGCAAGTGAGAATCGTAGGTGCACTTCTTGGCCGGGCCAAAACAAAACCTTGGTAGGCTCAAGCTCATGATAATAATAATCAGATAAAATACGAGTGCTACAAATGCCGATCACCCGGAACTTCCGGTGCATAGATTTCTCTTTCTCGTCTTGTAATAAAAAAATGTGAAGTGCTTGGGTCGGCCAAGAACAAAGGTGAGTGTGAAATGAATGCGATGCTCTCTGCCATTTGTGTGTCGTCTGGCCATGGCCCCCACGAACCCAGGGCCGTGCCCCATGCATGTGCAAGACGTGCGAATCAGCGAATGTACGGGGCGTCCCATTCGTAGGACTGTACGGGGCGTCCCACTCGTAGGACTCAAAAATTATGGCTCAACTCTATAGGATTCGCTGCCAACATTGCGTCTCTTCTTAGTGGCATTACAAAATCCATCTAGCCTGTATCGGCCCGTCGCCCCATCTAAGCGGCTCCATATTGCCAATCAAGCAAACCGATGCCGAGTGACTGAATCGCCATCCGCACATGACTTAAGAGTGGAGGCTACCAAGGGTTGAATATGTACCATTCTTGATTTATCACAATGCTATATACATGCTATTATTGTTCTATTTATCTAGGCTGGTAGGGCCTATTTTAGAGTTTGGAACAAGGCCCTGGATTTTACCGGCTCGGCCCTGCATGAACCAGTACATACAACAAAGACAGGACTGAACAAAGATGTCTACCAGCGAATGGATTGCACGCATCCACGCAAGAATAAAATGAAATACCATCTGGTTATCTTTCTGAAAAAAAATATAAGTGTATGCCTCTTCGAGTTTTCATGACAGTATGATAGTATATATATCCTGATGGCCGTATTCTACACTCGTCCATGTTCGCCTCCTCAACATGTACTGCTGTTCCAATAACCAGAAGACGTTTTTGGAACCATCAACCATGCATCATCTCGATCCCATGTTCTAGACAGCCATGAACATCGCCTGTAGCCCTGTACTGTCCGGCATGTTAACCTAGCTCCGTCTCGGCTGCGCCCTCCTGGTCTTATTACTGGGATCTGGTAGACTTGAAGGAGTCAACTTCCGAAGCGAGGCGTGCAACATCATCACTGCAGTACACAGTCATAGCACACCGTGTTGCTCCGAGAACCAGGGGAAATGACAAGGAATGGGACAGAGCCTGGAGGTCACTTACATGCATAGCTCAATCCGATGGCATACACGAGAGCAAACTGTAGGTTGCAGACGTACAGTAGTACAGCAGTAGCTGTTATAAGAAACAAAACAACTAGTCATTAGTCATAACAATATGACAGGCGTGATTCATGAAACGCAGGAATTTCATAAGATTCATACAGGAATTTCACAGGAATTAGTTCATTTTCACATGAAAAACGTAGGAAACGTGAAAAATTCCAGCGTCCCAAATGGGGCATAAAGCTGATTCAAAAGGGACAAAACCTTAAAAGCTGAAAAGTGCAACATTAGGGTGAAAAACCAACAGAAGACCTAGCACCGTGTTGAACAAAAGTTTGAAGTATCCCAAATCATGCCTTAACATAGAACAATTACAAGTCATGAGCGGAATGTGTGGTCACAAGCATATAGTACAGAAACTTGTATACTCCGCTCTATTTCCTAGCAGTAAAAAAAACATATACAGGAAAAAAAGGATATACAAAAAAAACTGACACCAGTAACAGCCAGGTTACCAGTGGCTACCATTTTCCCTTACAGAAATATTGCAATGAGAATCTAAAGCCTGTCAGGCCAATATTTCCTATCATTTCCCCCTAAAGGCATGGTTAGCCAGAGTAACTAGCAGGTTATCCCTGGTTCCACCAGTTATTTCTGGTGGTATGGAACAGGTTACTGGCAAGACCCAGCCAGAAGATGTCTGCAGGATGCTAGTGAGTGGACTCTTGGTACACTCAGAGAAAAAAAGAGCGCTTGTGAGTTCGTTGCTATCCCAAAGCAGTGGGAAAAAAGGTCTACCTGCCAAGCTATTATAGATTTCCACCCAATTCAATTCAAAAACACTAGAATATTCATACCATAACAGTTTCTGTAACATTGCACAAACAAAGTTACTTATGCTACAGTTAAAGTTATTTAAGAAAATACAAAATTGCAAAGTTGTGAAAGAAGACCAAAGTTCAGCTAGGCGCTAGGCGGAATCTAGGCGCTGACCCATTGCCTAGCGCCTAGTCGGGAGTACTCGGTCCTAGGCGCTCCTAGGCGTTTTGGCAATATAGCCATAAATTATATATATATTATGTATATAACTATATATATGTATATAACTACTATATATGAGTCACAGACTCACAGTAAGTATAAAAAGAGGGCCAATAGACATATCTGATTCCTAGCTGGCTTACTCTTGCATGTTCCTAGCTCCTGCAACACATTTTAACTATAAAAAGAGGGCCAGTACTCTCTGATGTCACCCTCATCCATCCCACCTCCCTCCGACAGAATAGCAAACAGAAAAGAAAGAAAAATCCCCCACCACGCGTCCTTGGCGGACTCCCCCGCTCCTCACCGGGTCGCCTCGCCCTCTCGCCGCCGCTGTTCACCACCGAGCCTCTCGCGCCGCTGCCGGCACCTCCAGCGTGCGTGCCGTCCCACCCAGTCCTGGGCGAGCGCAGGCCACCCTGCGCCGCTTCTACCTGCTGCTGCCGCCCGTGCCGGCGACCGCCGGCTGTCCACGTTCGCCAGCGCGCTCAAGACTTCGCGTGAGAGCCCGCCCCAGCAGCGCTTAGCCCGGCGGGCGGCAGCTCCTAGCGCCGCCTCCTACGCCTAAGCGCCCGCGACAAGATAAGGCGACTATGCCCCTAGTCGCGCGCGACGGCTTCGCCAATGACTAGTGCGCGTAGTCGCCGAGTAGTCGCCGCCTAGCCGAACTTTGAAGAAGACTATAAAGATGAATATAATTGGCTGGAAGGAACACTAAGACACGTAACCGATAACCAGCTGGGTTGCGTTCCAGCTCAGTTCTAGTGGAATCTTGGTTGGCCTAAAGGGCAACTTTATTTGATGTTCTAAAATAGAAGGTGTTTTTTTTTCTTTTTGGTTTGATGTCATGGGGTTTCAATAAGTAGCATAGCTTCATCTTTCTGAAATGCCCTTATGGACTTAACTCATTAGATGTATGATATACTTTACAAGAATCAATCTCTTTGTCCTTTGTTTAAAAAGATTTAAGGGGTGGATTATATGAAACAGAATAACAGATTAGTAGGGGGCATGTGAGAATCTTGATTTTTTCTTAATAGTGCACAAATTTAAAACACAAATACAAAAAAGAAAAGGGAACCAAAGTATAGATATAATTTTTTAACACACTGTACTTTTCCTCCTAAGAGCCCATGATCCGGATTATTTGTGAGCGGGATGATTCCTGTTTCAGGTCTCACAGCTGTCTAGTGTGTCTCTGAAGGGGTTGCAACCATCATGCCGAGTAGCTGCCCCAGCTCCAGCAGAGTTAGCAGACCAACGCCCCCTTTCACCCACCCCACAATAAGGGATATGAATCGGGTACAAGTTCAATATGCTAAATTTTCGAAATAGGGCAATATTCATAATTCTAAAAAAAATAGTGTGATATTTTGAGATCTTTAAATAACTCATGATGAACTACTAGATAGTGAAACTAAAGGCACGGAGAAAGCAAAAGGAGAAGTAAAGCCTATAGGCTTATTTAATTAGCCTGTCCTAAACACCATGCTTGTATTTAAAAACACCGAGGGAGGATATCATGGGCATATTGGTGAGACATAAATGGGTGTGTTACATGCACATAAATATAAATATATTCCATCTACAAGAAATTGCCACGACAGTCAGGTGTTTACCAGTCCATTTAATGCTTATTAAGGAAGCGAGAAGAATCGGGTGCCACTTCAATCTGCTAAGATTTCTAAATAGGGTGATATTTAAGATCTTTAAATAACTCATGACGAACTGCTAGATTGCAGTGGAACTAAATGCAGGGAGAAAGCAAAACAAGAAGTACCAAGGCCTAGAAGTTGACCACAGATATGTCAGGCCTCACTCTGGTCGCTGCCCCCATTTGAACACTATCCATTGCTTCTAGTTTCTACCATCAGCCCCTTTTTCTTGATTAAATATATGATATAACATTAGACTACAATGCAATATACTGCAACACCTTGGTGGACCCTCGTTTCCCACATGCCAAAGTTATAATTTTAGATGGGAGCATTCATATAATTTCTCATCAAGCAGTGAGGCTGTTTGCCCTCTTTATATTCATAATAATGGTATGGAAAGAACATGTTTTGTCATGTTCACTACAGCATATACAATATAGGCTACCTCACGATGGCAAATAGAAGATTTCCCCTAATCAAAAAAAAACAAAACTATAAGTGAAAGTAAACCTTGTCGTATTTCCCATCTTATTTATATTGATTATTTTCTTCTGATGTATTAAGAGAGCTCAGCAGATAACTTCCACATTTTAAGCAACACATAATAGTCCATAACTAAGAGACTCTGCAGTTTAGAAAATACATTTTCTAGTTGGTACAGAAAACATAATATACCGTTATTCATTTACACCATTCTACTATATAGAAATCATCAAAATGGAGCTTTAGACCTGGATATGACCCATGGAAGGAAGAAAAAAAAAATATAACAGGATATACTGCAAGGGAGTTGAAAAGGTTAGAGTCCTTTGGAATATTCATGAATAACAACAATATCTTGAAGAACATAAGGTAATACACAAATTCATCAGAATTTTGTTATGTTCAGAGCTTTACGTTGAACGAATTGGTTGTACTGAATGGAGAGCAAATGGTCTAAGTACATTTTTCTAAGCGGACAACATTTTGTATGATAGATTACAGGTCTTCTGATCTTAAAATTGCATCAATCATGTCCTTTGCTCCACTTCTAGCTGTCTTAACAAATTTCGTAGCAGCGTACATTGTGTCAGTGAGCTACTAATAATTTTGTCCATATTTGCAATATTTCAGGTATTGGAATTTGCAAGGTGTTCTTTTTACTCATTCCAATTGCAATCTCATGCAGTGCGTGTAATCATCTATTTTGATGTTGCTAGCGCCAGAATCCCAATTGTCACTTCAGAGTTCAGACGAGAGAAAAAAAAATATCAAGCTAAGTGTCGGGCAGGCAGGAACATCATACTCACCAATCGCGCACAGTGCAGCAGAGCCTGGGCAACCCCCGGAGCTCTGGTGGTGAGGCCCCAATGGTCCCGGCAGTAGCGCACGCCCTCCCAGACGGCGAGGCTGGCCAGCATCCCCAGCAGCGCCATCGGCATCCGGTAACTGCCCACACAAATCATCATTCATCAAGGTAGCTGCTTCGAAAATCAAAGAAAGTGAAGAAATGAGATGGGATACAATACTAAATACATACAGGCAGCACGCGAAGACGAGGATGGTGAGCGCGGCGTAGTTGCGCGCGTACCGGCGGACGTTCTCCTGGACGCGGAGCCTGGCCTGGGTCGGCGTGGGCGGCCAGGAGTAGGACGCGGCGCCGGGGGGCCCGACGAAGGCGAGCGACCAGGACGGGGTGGGCGCGGCCAGGTCAGCGGTGGAGAGGCGCGCGAAGGGGTTGAGCGCGAGGAGCGAGGCGAGGGTGCGCGCGAAGGCGAGGACGTCGGCCGCGACGCCGGAGGAGGCCGGGCCAGCGACGGGACTGGCGGCGGCGGAGGCAGACGTGGAGGGGGCCGAGGCTGACGAGGGCCCTCCGGTGGTGGAGTCGAGTAGGTCAAGGTAGCCGCTGTCCCGGAGCCAGCGGTCGAGCGCGGGGTCCGGCACGCTCAGCGACAGCGGGTTCGGCTTGAACGACGACGAGGCCGCCATTGGAATGGAATGGATTTGCCGCCGCGATACCTCACCAGAGGATTAGCATGTCCCTCTGCGTGTGGGCCCAGGAGAGTCCCCACTCCCCAGTGGCCCAGTTCGCAGCCAAACCAGCTGAGTGTGAGCAGTTGCTGGCCAAACACAGTTAGAGCACCTTTTAGAAAACAGAAATTTTACGTGAATTGCACAGAAATTTCACAACAATCAGTTACAATTCCAAAGGGGGTGTTTAAAATACCCATGGCTTCTTAAGTTTATTCAAATGAAATTTCTAAAAAAACATAGGAGAAATAGTACAAAAATATGGCAGCGGGTATTTCATATATTCTCCTACAAATCCATCAATGGGGTCACATACTCACATACAAGTTATTTACACAGAAACGTTTGCATGCTTAGCCAAGTTTCTGTTTTCCTATGAACTTATGAAGTGCTAGTACAACTGCTTTCAAACTGATATCTTTTTTTTTATATAATCTCAAACTGATATCTTTATGAAAACGACGACATGGAGCAGCAAAACATACAGTACAATTGCAGACCTAAGGATCATCAGCCGGTTCTGGCCTTCTGTTCTAACGCCAGTCTGGTACGGTCTTCGACCCCCTTTAGGGTCATAATAACAATCTTCTGGGCCGCTCAAGAGGCCTCTGTTGAGGCGGCTCCGGGGTGCGCCAGTTTCATTGGTACTGCTGTAGAGGTTTCTATGCAGATGGTTCAGCCGTTCCAGCTCCTTTTCTTTGGAATGTACCTCAGTGGCCAGGATTTCAGCTTGAGCCTACATGAGAGCAAGAGACAGAATTAAGTTTGAGAAGGTAGGAGCTGCTACCCTTCACACAAGACGCAAAGGCCAAGGATATAGAACGGACTTGCTTAGCTGTCAACTGCTCGATGAGGCTATGTAGTTGTCTCTCCAGGACCTTCTCTCTTTGTGCTGCATGTGTAACAGAAAGGACCGCTAAAATTCATAGATTCACATAACAGAAGAAACAAATATGCAGCAGGCATAATTGTGCTAAGGTGTAGGATAATTGCTTTCCCTATTTATACCTTGGCAGAGCATCACAAAATTTCTTAGAGGAGCTTTATGAATTAGAGAGAACTAACTTTGTTAAAGTTCCAAAATGAGAAACAATTTGCTATCACAAATTCACAACACCATCTATTCATTGCCACTTAACAAGGAACTGGTCACTTATGGTACCACCACCACCACTCATTCAGATAAGACAGTTGGCCACCGCAAAATAGTGTCATAGAAGGCAAAATTCCGTAATTCTAGGGTGGAGAGATCTTACTCCCTCCAAACATGAAAACCCAAATTCAACAATCGGAGTAATATTACTCTTAGAAACATGAGGTGTAGCCATGTAGGACATGAACATCCTGGATGCCCAATTAATGATGGTTTACTTTGAACCAATATGATTTCTAACAGGGTAATTTCAAGAGAAATGCCTACTTCTTCTATGCCTTCAAGACTGAGAATTTAAAAAGAAAACTTCTCCCTACCAAGTTAACCAATAGAAATTGAGTGCTGAGTGCTCTAAGTAAGCAATGATCTACTAGTACACATAGCAGCAAGGCTCAAACAAATATAATCATTCTGTGTTCTTCCAAGATTCAGAATATACTGTATCTCTTAGCAGTTGGCTTTTTTAAATAAGGCTTTAGCAATTAAAGAGATGACCAATAAAAAAATTTGCTAAACCGACTCATAAAAAAGTTAAATCTGTGATTAGAAAAGCATTTCATATGATGCAAAACATTGGAATTATTTATGTTATATTACTCATGGTTTGGCGTCTTTTCTCGTTCACACGAAACACAAATATAACTGGCATTACTCGCATAGGCACTTTTGGCCCCTTCACAATCACATGTTGCCAAAAAAAAAAGAATAAGCATGGGGAATCCAACATGTAATCAATGAAAATATTGACATGCGGAAAAGTATAAAGTACCAGGAGTGGGTTTCTTTAAAGATTCTTCTTCAACCACAGACCACTCTTTCTCTAATGTTTGCACCTTGTTATCCAATAGTTCCTGTGAGGTGAGAATAATTATAAAAAAAAGACTCTGACGTCGCATTCAAAACACAGAACATAAGAAGAGTCCAAAGAATAACATACCAGCTCCCTTTTCTTGTCCTCCAAATCTTTAGATTTAAGATTGATTGCTGATTTAGCTTCCAGTAGAGCATCTTCAGTTGTTCCAGAGGCTGCTGTTGATGCTTTATGTTGAGCAGCCTCTTGCTCCTTCAGAGCATTTTCAAGCTGTGTCTTTAAATTATGCTCTGTTACTTCCATTTCCTGAAAATTTAACATATTCTATTAAAGTGATGTGTGGGGCGGCCCTATGCTTTGCATGGAAAAAACTATATGCAGAAAGGCAAACATAAATAGCATTTCAAAGGATACCATTCAAGTGAAGAGTACGAGTTAATGAACATCACACATACATGGCTCAAGCATTAGAAAGCTCCACACAAGCTGATTGTGACTTCCTGATACTCATTATAGAACAGGACAACATGGATTCCTCGTAAATGAGTTTAAACTTTAAAGTAATTCCTTACTGATGCAGAGTCAAACTCACAATTTTGTTTTAGGGTATTCATGGCCTCTGCCTCAATGTTCAGACAAATTTATCATTCTTTCAACATTATGATGCAGTTTTGCAAACAGAAACAATAACAATATCACCATGGTTTACCTATCAGAATCGGTCAACAACCTTCAACGTAAATCTTTTTCACCATTAACAAACCACATGATTGAGGAGATATCTAGTAACCTAGTTCTTTCATATTTTAGTGTACTTCTTGTCCACGGTATCTTACATATGCTTAGAGAGTACTAACCTCACAATAGGAAAAACTGATGACAGTTACTCCCTCTGTCCCAAAATAGAAGTCGTTACAGAAAATGCGTGCAACATTTATATCTTCAAATAAGTTTATTATGAAAGTATATTCAACGATCTACCTAATGATACTAATTATGTATTACAAATATTAATATTTTATATATATATTTGGTCAAAGTTAAAAGTGTTTGACTTCTCGAGAAGTGAGAATGACATATATTTTGAGACGGAGGGAGTAAGTAACATGAAAAAAAACATGTAATATGCATCATGTGCTTAGTAACACCTGCTTTAGAAGAGTATTAGATAGTGGATAATGACATAAGGTTAAAACGGGGTTGTTAAAAGGTATGGTGGTGTACCTCCAGATTACTCTGAAGCTGACTGGCCTCCATCTGCTTTTCCTGAATTTTCTGTTTACACTCTGATATAGCTTTCTCATAGGCTGCATTTTCTTCTTGGAGAGTTACTTCTCTTTGCTGGGTCTACAGAAAGTTTACAGGATCTGTTATAGAAATCTGCAGAGGAACAAACGCCCAAGTATCCAAGTGCGAAAAGAAACCAACTGTAAGTTTCAAGTAATCAAATGCGCAATATAGTTGAACTGCAACAATCCTTGTGGTAAATGCACCAATAGTTCACTTGTTATATCAGCTGATTGATTTAGAAAATTTACCAATTTGAAGATTGTTGAGAAGTACAAATGTCCATATGCAACTAGTGTCCCTAGAGAATTCACACCCTAATAAATATTGCCATCTCCCATTCAAAAGGATGGACATACAAACATCATACCTAACTAGATCCAGATCCATAAACTAAGCTTAGCCAGATCAAATGGGGCTGCTACAACTTAGTTTCAATACTGCTATTCTCCCATTAACGATTATTATCAGGATGACTTGTCGTGCTAAAGGGCATCAAAACGTCCAAGAGGAGGAACACAAAGAAAAGGAGCTTAAGCAAAGGGTTGTGCACCTGCTCCTTGGTGGAGGAGTGCGCGTTGAGCTGGAGCGCGAGCGCGGCGGAGGACGCGAGGGAGTGGGCGTGGAGGTGGGGCAGGCGCTGCGCGACGTGCGGCGGGGGCACCCGGAGGCGTAGGTCCTGGATGGCGCGGCGCAGCGAGGCCGCCCGCGCGTCCAGGTCGGCGGCGCGGAGCCGCTGGGCCGGGGTCATGGCGGCCGACGCCGCGGCGCGCGCGTCGTCGTCGGCCTCGTCGTCGCTGCTGCCGGCCCCGCCGACCACGTCGGCCGCCCACGCCAGGATCCCCGCCATGGGGGACGACCGGTCCTCCCTCAGGCGGGAGAGAGCAGCTCGGGATTTCGACGAGCAAGCGAACGCGGATTCGGTTAGCGCCGCCGAGGAAGGTTGCTGCAGATTGCAACTAAGATGTGAATGTGATGAGGGCGTATGCAATGGTGGTTGATGGCTCTAGTTTCCCCCCCTCGAGAGATCAGAGACTAGGGATTTTAGAAAGGGAACAGAATGTTTGGAACGTAAGCGAACAATTCGTGAAGAGAGGGGGAGAGATCGGCAGGGAGAATAATAGGGAGGAGAGGAAGTCACCTCACAGGCTCGCCGTCGCCGGCAGCAACTACCGGCGTCAGCGTGGAGGGCGTGGCGCTGCCGTGCGTGCCCGCCGGCGCGTGCAGCGACCGATGCGGCCGGCTAGTGGGCTACCGGGCTCCTAGCTAGGCCAGGAAGCGAGCGGGCGATCGTGAGGAATGCGTCGGCATATTGGGCTGGGCCGTATCCAGCTTTGGACAAGGCCTAAGGAAAGTGCGCCAGGCCCATTCCTGCCAGGGATATTCCATCCACGATTCGGGCGATTGTGATTCCCTCCAATCATTTCTTCTTCTCTCACCCCGCTCGAGAATTTTAATGCAACATCCACAACACTGGATCCACGTCGCAGTCAGTCCGTCAAAAATGTGGCATTTCGCGAGAAAATGAAGTGCAATCAACGGATCTGAAGTTCTGACTTTTGAGCTACTGCTCGAATCACAGCACAGAAGTCGGGGCGTCAACTCAACTCCTGCTGGCTTCTGCAACAACAAGAAGGCAGCAATAACGAAGGAATTTTCACAGTAATGGCACGGAAATTTTATAGAGATCAATTCAATTTTTACAGAAGAACCAAGAACATCAGAACAAATGTAGTAATCCAATCCTGCTTGATTCATTCAGTTGTAGATTTGATTTGCCTCACAACAGCCAAAGTCAACTCTAAGTTTACATGCCTCTGCACTGCAAAGACGACGCCGGCAGCAATGGCACCGCGGGATGCCGTGCCGTCGACGACGACCAAATGGAGCCATCCCGCCGCACTGCACGCTCTAGCTACTAGCCTACTACAAGGATCTATCTGTCCGCGCGGGCCCCGCGCACGGCGGCGAGCTCCGCGGCGAGCGCCTGGACCTGGGCCTGGTAGGCGCGCGCGAGCTCGAACGCCTCCACCTCGGCGTCGGCGAGCTGCGCGCACAGCCGCTCCTCGGCCTCCTCCGCCGTCTCGGCGCGCCGCCGCGCCGCGCCCAGCTCCAGCCGCAGCGCCGCCACCTCCCGCTCCAGCTCCGCGTTCCTCCGCCGCAGGAGCTCCGCCTCGTCCACGCCGGCGGCGCTCTTCTTGTTAACGCCCACCGACGAGGACGGCGCCGCGGTGCCGATGGATATGGACGGCGCCATTGAGATCGATTGGATTTGGATGGGATGGAGTCCGATCGGGCTGAAGGAGCGAGAGAGAGCTTGGCTTGCGGGAGGACGGGACAGGAGGTCGCAGCCGCCGCGCCCGCGCGTTGGTTGGTTTTTCGGTTGCTCTGCTGATGTGGCCTCGTGCTGGTGTATCTTGCTGCGAAGGGGCACGGGTTATTTATCGGTGGGGTGAGGGCCGGGAAGGCGTCCAGGTGCAGTGCACCGGGGGATGTGAGTGTGTGAGGACGGGAGCGCTGACGCGGGAGGCATCAGCAGTGACCCAATCGGCGGACGCTGACCTGTGAGGTGAGAAGCTTCGCGAGGCCGAACCGCCAGACAGCCGCCAAGGATGGCTCGTCGCCGCTCAGCGGTGGCTGTGGCGACGGGCGAGCAGCCGAGCACCACCTGTGGTTGAGCTTGAGCAGTGGATTCGGCAGCAGGCCGGCGTTCCGTCGCCGCTTCGGCCCCTTCGGCGCGCAAACGGTTTCGAAGATGCTCTGCCCACGGCCCCACGCCACAAGCTGCTCGACACCTCGCGCCAACCCTGTCGGTTTCCAATTTTGGGCGCGACATGCAATGGAGGTATAGTAAGTATGAAGCTGGTATCTACGCACGTTGTGGCATACTTCATTGTGGTATAGTGAGTGGTCAGTTAGGCTTGCCACGGGTGCCTAAAATTAGACGTGGCAAATTATGGTTAGCAAACCAAATATTTTCTAACTTTAGTTTAGTTTTGAGATCTAAAGCTATAATATGAGTGGGCTAAAGAGCTAACTTTGGACCACCTGTCCGGAGACTTTAGCTCTAAAGTTTAGAGGAGAACTAAACAAATGTTTATTAGATTAATGGTTGAATATATTTTCATAATTAACTTATTTGAAGATACAAATGTTGTTGTTATTTTTCTGCAAATCTAGTCAAATTTTAAAAAAGTTTGACCTGCACGTAACCTAAAATCGACACTTTTTTTGAAATAGAGTGAGTAATTATAATTTAATCAACACTTATTTTGGAATATAGTGAGTAGTTATAATTTTTACGATATATCTAGAAACATGGATGAGAGAGAATAGTCAATTCATACTTCTCTTTCTGTGCATCCATTCGTGGTCGATAAAAACATGATAGAAATTCTACATGTCACTCGAGTGTTCCAACACTCAATTCTTCTCTCTTCTCTTTCTCTCCCTCTCATCTTCTCCAAATTCAACGGTCTTAGCAGAATTTTTTGGGGAGGCAAGCAGGCTAGGTGGTGGGGACGAGAGAGATGGCGGCGAGGCGGAGGTGGCGGTGACACTGCCAGAGCGGGCAGAGGAGGAGGCAGCCAGGCCAAGTTGGGGCTGAGACGACCATGGCCATGACGCGCAAGCAGGGGAGGTGAATAAAAGTGGAGCTCCGACGAGATCCTAGCATGACGCGGCGGGACGATGGGGGGGTGGTGGCGGCGCATTGAGAGGAGGAAGAAGACGTGAAGAAAAAATCGAGTATCCTGGGCAGCAAAAACAATCAAGTGTTATGTAGACATACTTAAATGTAAATGTCATGTGCTGGTATGTCTCATAGAGATTTTGGCTTTGTACTCTCGCGCTCCACCGAAAAAAATGCAACTATAAGATTCGTACAAGTCAAACTAGTTTAATTTTGACTAAGTTTATGATGAGTAATATTAATATTTGTATCTTCAATTAGATTTACTATGAAAATATATTTTATGATTAATTTAATTATACTTATTTTATATCATAAATACCAATACTTATCTTAGTAAAACTTTAAATCATTTCACTTCTCAAACAACGAGAATTGTATTCGCGAAGGGATCCACAATTACCAATTGCGGACTTGATACAGGATACACAAAAATCGAACCTATGAGCTTAACACACTCCATTACATTTAACTTTTCCAAAGGGAGAAGGAAGAAATCAGCAGGAGCACATTTTCCTTTTGGACTCCAGTTTAACCCGAGCCATCGATCTAAAAATCCAACGGCCAGGAACGCGCGCGGTCGACCCATGGTGAATGGTGCGGGGAAGCGAGACGTGCACGTCGCACCGCCCCGTTATCGCCGTGCTGCTCTGCTCCGCTCCTCTTCGAGAGGCGCACGCCGCGCCACGGCGAGCCACTCCACTCCCACTCGGCACCGGCACGGCGGCGACATGCTCCCGCTCATCTCTCCTCAGCGCCCTGGTGCCGCGCGGCTCCGCGCCATCGCCAACGCAGGCGCCACTGCCTCCGCCACCGCCAGGCCGGCCGTCATCCTCCCAGTTGAGCCCTCTCCTTCCCCTTACCCCCATTCTTCCTCTTGCTTGCTCGCCCGTGTGCGTGACGCGCGGCGTGTGTCGTCGTAGTGGCGCAGGGGCTCGGGAACAACACGGGCGACTATGCGCGGCTCGCCGCGGGGCTGCGCGACGACCACGGCCTCCCCGCGGCCGTCGTGGCGCGGGTCACACGCCCCGACTGGCTCCGCAACGCCGCGGGCCTCGCCGACGCCAGCTACTGGCGGGGCACCCTCCGCCCGCGCCCCGTGCTCGACTGGTGAGTGCTGACCCCTCCCCCCCTTCCTCGCCGGCGCCGTGGTGCTCCGCCAGGGTCAGTCAGCGTCGTGACCGGCGTTTCACCAAACACCTTGCCTGCATTGCGCTGCAGGTACCTGAAGAGGGTGGATGACGCGGTGTCTGAGGCGAGGGAGCAATGCGCACCAGGTTTGTCTTGCACTCCCCCAGTCCTAGAACAAATCTAGAAATGCTAACGTTCCATTGGTGGTTAATGAGCAATTAATTACTTGCGATTGCAAGAAAGCAAATTAGTTTGTGATGTGTTCATGTCTATCTGGATGAAGGTTTTGGTATATAGGATACTAGAAGTATACCCCGCGCGTTGCCGCAGGATCTTCTTAAAAATAAATCTGTTATATACATAACATTACTATAGGTATTCTGTACAATGTGTATACATCTATATGAATTTGACTTGCATGTTATTTTATTGTATCAGATTTAGTAAAAAATTGGCAAGCTAATTGAAGAAAAAACAATAAAATATTTGATTGCATTATAGAGGGATGGGTGATGAAACAAATAGCGTATGTAGATGACTTGTATGTTAATAGATTAAAGATTTAAAGTATTTCACATGATAGAGATGACATGGATATTTTTTTTAATTAATAAGGGATGACATGGACTTAGTGGAGAATGATGTGGACACCTTGCATGATGAGATAGAACATTTAGTGATGTCACTTAGTGGGGAATGATGTGGACACCTTGCATGAAGAGAGAAATCATCTAATGGGGTTTAACTTTATAAGAGTTATAGATGCCGTTGAACAGTCGAAGGCCATACATTACCTACTGAAATTTACTTGCTAACAATGCAAGTGCTAAGCTGTTGAACAACATGAAATTAAGAAGATTATACCCTTTGCTACTTGCAGGTGGGAAGATATCATTGATAGGGCATTCAGCTGGGGGCTGGCTCGCGCGCGTGTACATGGCGGAGTTTGATGCTTCCGACATAAGTTTACTGCTCACCCTTGGCACTCCTCACTTGTATGGTTTCTTTTCACACGCTTGTTGTGTGCTTGTACTTACAGTCTGATGGTGGTCATCCTTTCCTTTTCCTCAATCATGTTTGAAGTGAACTAGTCTATGATTAATGGCTTAATGTTTATGCTGGTGTTTCTTCTAAAAAAATGGGTGTGGTTCTTATCTTGTGCATAGGAAACTGAAGAAAGTTGACTTTACTACTCCCTGTTTGTACCATTGGTAGACAGTATGCTAGGTTAAAGATCGCCCAACCATCTTTCTCCCATTTATACCTCTGCAGCTATACACAATCTAGCTGTAAATGAAACTGTTGAATGTTAGTAACTCCTGCAAGGCTAGAATTGCCACTCGATATCATGTTAGAAATATTGAAAAGCATAGTTTCGAAATCAAATGCAGAACGTACCTTTGTTTTATTTGAGTTTGACCTCTTTCGCCTTAATTTTCTCTAATCATTAGGCCTCCTCCAAAAGGTGTACCTGGGGTAATTGATCAGACTAGAGGACTACTGAACTACGTCGAGAAGAATTGTGCTCCAGCAGTTTATACGCCAGAATTAAGATATGTGTGCATTGCTGGAAGGTACCTTTCTTCAGGCTAGGATTTCAGGATCTTGCTGCTTCCACATTGATTCACTATTAAACTTTTTTTGGTTTGGATTACATTGTTACCCTGAGGATGCATAACTGCTGAAGCAAACCTAGTATTATGTTCGGGAATGCTGGTGTTATCAGTGTTAACTTCATCAAAGAAAGATAATTTAAGTCAAGCTGGCTGATTTTTAGGTTGGCTAAACTTGTCAATTCTTCCTGAAGTTTAGTCCCCATAGAATATACATTTTTCTGATTTTGATGTTTGAATAAATGAGATAGGTGCAGTGGTGTTATCTGTGTTAACTTCATCAAAGAAAGAGGATTTTAAAAGTCAAGCTAGCAGATTTTTTTGGTTGGCTAAACTTGTCAATTCGTCCTTAAGTTTAGTCCCCATAGAACATACATTTTTCTGATTTTGATGTTTTAACAAATGAGATAGGTGCATATTTCAGCATGTCCTTGTCTTATGACCACATACGTTCATGTGTCATACCATCTCTTTATTGTATCGAAGGTACATTCAAGGTGCTCCTCTTCTGGGGAACTCCGCAGCTGCTTCCGATGAGATCCTTGCAGTTGACACCCCTTCAGAAGGAGGTGAGGCTGTTATTATGAGTAGCAATGACAAATCTACTCCGTCAAGTGTCACGTGGAGAGCCCGGTTCGTCGGGCAAGGGTACAAACAGGTAAAACTGTAAAACACTTCATTTCTGAGGGGAGGGAGGATTTTATGGTTCAGCTAAGATAATTTGCGAATCAATTGCGAAACAAAACCATTTGACATCAAATTCACAACTAGGTTTGCGGCCGAGCGGATGTGTGGGGTGACGGCGTTGTTCCTGAAATGGCAGCGCATCTGGAAGGAGCACTGAACATAAGCTTTGACGGCGTGTACCATTCTCCTGTAGGCTCTGATGATGAACAAAGGCCCTGGTATGGCTCTCCGGCAATCCTCAAGCAGTGGGTGCATCACCTTCTCACCTGAGATGGCATACAAGAGCTAGCTGCCAGAACAGAAACTGGAATGTGTCCTACATCTGGCATGCCACCAGGCCCACCAAAGGGGAACTTTTTCTCGGCCTAAAATTGAGGGGCATGATATATAGCATAGTAAATCCTGAAGGGGGCAATTGTGTGTTGTCAGCTTCTGTAGACAATTTAACCTGGGGGCAATTGTGTGTTGTCAGCTTCTGTAGATATTTTAACCTGAGGTCATTTTGTCCAGAATAATTGGACATGGTATATTTCACTCCTTTGTCAACGCATCAGATAACTAGAATTTCTTACTGTATGTATAGCGTATTGCATTCTTATTGTATGTATAGCGTGCGTATTGCATCGGTCTATGTATTGAGGATACTTCAATTCCTCTGTTAACCAAAAGCTCTCACAAGATCAAAGAATATTTTGTAAGCAACAGAACTATAACTCGCAGAGTCAATATAGTCATCTGCAGCTTGTTTGTTTATCCAGGCATCCAGCGATGACAACAAGTGCCAGCGAAGCAACAGAGCACACCGGCGTAAACAAGCATATAACAGGCTGCAAACTGAGTAGAACTCTAAAGAACGCAATGCCACGCATGGGAACATAACGCTAGATCACGAATCAAAGATAGGGGTGAACGTGGACTTAGAAGATTTGCCATTAGCAGACTAAACATTTCCCACATCAATGTGCAGGCTGGTGCCCTCGCAGAATAGCAAGAGCAACGGAAACACTGGGAATCCTTTTTACATGCATCACACCCCAAACCCAACTGCTGAACAAAGTCTGAAGTCTTAATGCCATCACACGATTTCGGCTTAACTAGTGGGACCTGGACTTAACATGGATCACAAAAGAGGCCATCCAAATAAAGTCGTAGACTAAAGCGCTATCGCTGGCTCCATGGACTGCTTGCTAGTTCTTCAGGAAATGAGGGCCCAGTAGCTTCGAGATCTCCATCATCCCGATCCTGTCCCTCCCACCAAACAAGCTTTTGAGTGTCGCATCACAGTTGATCTCGCTTTTCTTGGCTGGGTCCTGCAAACCATGAAGAGTTTTTCATTAGTTCAGGGCAAAAAAGTGTTTGATGCAGACAACTATAGTACCTTGGTATAACAAGGCAGCTAGTGTAAGCAAGTTACAGAGTGCACAAACTAACAAAGAAGCAAGGAGGCTAACAGGCCATACTAATTTATTTTTCTGTGGCAAGTAGAAGTAACACAGAGGAATTGCTATAAAAGTGCTTCATCAATACACAAACACAGGTCATTAGTCCAATCTTGCCTTCAAGATCATATATCACAACAACAAAGTACAATATTAAGTCAAATAAGTATCTACAGCTTACTTTAGAAAGGCGCATCTGAACATACAAAATACATTATACCTGTCAAATAATAATATGCTGCAATTAGATAATTCTGATCTCAGAACACACCTCCACAATGCACTCAAACTTGAGTGTCCAGATATTAATAAAAATGTGACTCTGTTTCTTAAAACTTTTCAGGTAATAGATCCACTGAAGAGTTGGAAGAGAACACCACCAAAAAATCAACAGCAGCACACCACGGTTTGTTATTTGTCAAAGCACACACAAATACTACACCTCAACAAATCACGAGACGTAGTAACGAAGTTTGAACTGATTGTACCAAAGGACACCATATGAATCATGAACTGTAATTAACTATTCACCAGTCACCAAGAACACAAACCAGAGAACTGACTAGCTGAGATCACCAACGCTTCTGACCTACTACTAGAAAGGATGTCCTGAACTTTTTAGGGTTGCCGCAACACACTAGGATAAAAAAAAAAGCAAAAACGGGGTACAGGAACAGGATGGCGACCACCTTTGTCAAATACGTCATCACTAGGAGCACTGGACTTCCCTTTCCAAAACTCAAAACCCCAACCTTGCCAATAGATTCGGTAGCAGGGGCGAAACCCTAACCTAACCCCACCGAAATGGATTTCCTCACCCCCCCCACAAAAAAAAATCACAATCCATCCAACTATATAATACAACGAAACTACATTAGTTTCTAGCACATCACGAAACGACAGATTAAACGACAGAGTCAAAAGCGAGAGGCTCTAGAACCGACCGACAGGGACAGGAGGGGCGAGAGGATGGTGAGAGCGACGCGCTACCTGGAGCCCGTGGGCCTTGATGTGGGCCCAGATGAGCTTGACGGCCTCGGAGCGTGCAACCTCGGGCGCGCCGCCGGCGAACCTGCGGAACTCTTCGGAGACGGGCAGCGGCTTCGTGATCCCGGTCGGCGCCATCGGCTTCGTGGACGCCGCCTTGGTCCGCTTCTTGGTCGCCGCCGCCGCCGCGCCTGCCTTCTTGGCCCCCGCCGCCGTGCCCGCCGCGCCCGCCGCTGGGGACATCAGGAAGAGAGACCCGCGGAAAACCCTAGCTACCGCCGCCATCTCCGTGGGGGTTCTCCTCGCACGCGCGCTCGTTTCGAGGATTGGATGGAGGGGAGCGAGGCGAGGAAGGTTTTGGGGAGGTTTAGGGTTACGGATTAGAGCGGCCTCCCCCGGCTAACCAACCCTTTTTGTATTTGGGGAGAGTGGAGAACAAGGAAGAGGAACGAAGGAAAACTAAGGTTTTTACATCTAGGACCTTGTGCTTGTTTGGATTTAGCACCAATTTCTTTCTGCAGGTGGGTCCCTCCACTCCAAATGGTGGATTGGTCATTGGTGTGGTGGTACGAGCAACGGCAAAGCACTCAGCAGCGGCAAATTAGGAGGTTTTTATGGAATTTATTATCACGCGAGTTTGAACAAATATCCCACTTTTCCAACACAAACATAAAATGTGGGTACTCACTTCGGGCCTGTTTTGAAGAGCTCCAAAACTTTGAAGCTACAGCTATGTGCAGATTGAGGCTCATTGGTCAAGTTAATCTTTTTCTTAATTTCAAATGAACTAATTTCCTATGAAAATGGACTAATTTAGGCACCCTTTTGGTTGTTTCCATTTTTCCTTAAAGATGAACTAATTTCTTAAACTTCCAGGGAAATTTCAAATTTCTTTGAAACTGTGGGGCATGACCCCCGGTGCCCGCAAGGCTTCACATGGGCCGAGCCGCTAGGGGATGCCCAGTCCACAAGACTATGCACGGGTCTCGCCACTGGTCGAGACCCAGCTCGCAAGACAACGCCACGCGAAGTACGCCGCAGGACGACGTGCTTCACAGGGCAACGTAAAGATCCTCGGTGATCTACAAAATCTATTCGGATATAATAGATATTGTACGATTTGTAACTTCCTATCGATCAGAATGGAAATATCCGATCTATAATCCTACCCCCAAGCTATATAAGGCGAGTAGGGACCCCCTCGTTTTCATCTAATCATATAAAATACAATACATGAAGACAAGAACGTAGGGTATTACGTCGAGCTGACGGCCTGAACCTGTCTAAATCGTTGTCACTTGCTTTCTGTGTCACCATCCAGTTCCCTCATGCGCACCTCTACCGATTCATCTACTACCGTGGGCATGCCCCTCGGTAGACTGCTGGCCAGATTTCATCGACAGTGGCCCGCCAGGTAGGGGGTGCACGTGCTGAACCCATGGTGAACCAGATGGTCACCTTCCCAAGCTCCATGGCCCCCTCGAGCCGGGCCAGATCTTCATGGTCGGATCCATGACCTGGGTCATCGGCCCCGACGGCAATGGGGAGATCGTGGAGGCGGTGCAGGACCACCCTGCGCCGATCACGCTGACACCAGCAATGATATCTCCGGTCCTGGCGCCACGTCGCTGGATTAGGAGATCCATCAACAACGATGACCTGATCGCATCCATCGATCGGGTCACAGATCGCCTAACAGAATACCAGCTCCTCGTGGATTCGGTCCTAGATCGATCTAGAGCGAGCCACGATTTTCCTACGCTCCAAGATCACCAAGCCACTATGACCAAGTGACCCGCTAGGCCACACCGCGCAAGGCGAATAAATTCTGATCTGGTGATCACGGTTACTCGAGAAGGGCGCACGGTGTGGCGCCAGCCACTTCCCGCCACCGGCCTTCGCTTGGATGACTATGACACCTTGATGGAGAACCCGCCGAGGCCCTACCCCTTTGGGCTGGAGGGTGCAGGATCTGCATATTAGAACGCCGTCCACCACCTCTTCGCCAACCATGTCGAACGCAATCACGTCACCGACCTCTACGTGATCGACCCAACTGACTCTGGTCAGCTCACGCCCATGGTCAACATGGTGGCCATTCGTCAGCTTTTGGAGGATTCACCTCTTCCGACCGAATCTCTTCACCACGTCTTGGATGAAAGCCCCAATGATTCTTCTAAGGGCTCGACCAGGACCCTATCAAGCTGCCCTACTTTCCCTCCAGGGTTTAGGGGCATGATTTTCCACATCAGTCATGATAGTGTTACCAAGGAGGGTGAAACCGTTGAAGAGCACGACACTCGTCTAGTGAAGAACGCCGATCACCAACGTCGTCGAGACACAGAAGCAACCCCTAAGGCCGGAGAAGATGGCCATGGCCTACCCTGCCATCAATGTAATCTAGAAAAGGCATTTGACATGGTTGGCGACCAGCCAGTCTATCAGACTCCAAGCGCCAATCTCGCTGTCGCTTTCAACGAGCTCGACAAACTCCCTCACACTCTAGAGGTCGAGAAGGTCCATGCGCACATCATAGCTGTACAAGTCCAGGTCAATGAGTTCCGGAACAACGCGCCATCTTACTCCACCACGTCAGCTCATAGCCGTCGCTCCTGCCTCGACGGAGGAGGCCAACATCATGGTGCTGACGCTCCCCGACCTTAGGCTGGAGGCCCCTACCTCCATAGAGGATCCAGGGGCAACTATGAAGCCTATTCACGCCATGACGCCCGCCCACCATGTCCCTAGGGAGGTCAGGGCAGCAACCGCAACCAGGAGGTCAATCAACCCACCCCTCATGACCTTCGCGATCACCTTAACGCAGTGCAGATGCCTGTGGCCACATCCAAAACAACAGGTCCGCACGTTACAAAGCAGATATGGAGCGTCGCCGGTGATTCGACGCTAAACACGAAGGATTCGGTGCTCGCCAAGCACCACTCCCCTAAAAGCTCTAGTTTGGTTTTGGTGAATTGGTGAAACCCTAAGTGCTAACCTAGTTCATCTAAGTAATCATGAGATAGGTAGCATTATTCCAAGTGGTTAAGCAACGGTGAAGATCATGATGATGGTGATGCCATGGTGATGATCAAGTGCTTGGACATGGAAAAGAAGAAAGAGAAAAATAAAAAGCTCAAGGCAAAGGTAAAATTGATAGGAGTTTTTTGGTTTAGTGATCGAGACACTTAGCGAGTGTGATCACATTTAGGATCAATAGCTGTACTATTAAGAGGGGTAAAACTCGTATCAAAATGCGGTTATCAAAATGCCACTAGATGCTCTAACTCATTGCATATGCATTTAGGATCTAGTGGAGTGCTAACACCCTTGAAAACATTTGTGAAAATATGCGAATACATGTGCACAAGGTGATACACTTGGTGGTTAGCACATTTAAGCAAGGGTAAAGAAGATAGAGTAGAAAAGGAGTTAGTCGTGCTGGTCATAGAGTGACCAAACACGTCTGGAATTAGGACCGAATGCGTCCGATATTTGGATCAGAGGTGAGCGACTAAGTGAAAGTGACCGGACTCTGGCTCAGTGGAGTGACCGGACGCTGACGAGTTACTATTTAGCATTAGGTCAAAGTGATATAGCCCGAAGTAGGATTGCAAAGAGCGACCGAACGCGTCCGGTCGCCACACCGGACGCGTCTGATATGAACCAGCAAGTCTCGGGTTTTTAGCGCAATAATTCATCGGATGCTGGGAGCGTCTGGTCCGATGTGATCGGACACATTCGGTTGACCCAAAACTACTCTGGGAGCTCTCTAGACTTGACCTGATGCTATGTCTCCCAGGTTCGGTCATTTTCTGACAGCGCGTCCGATCACATAGTATTACTGTGCGCAAAGATAGCCATTGGGCGCCAATGGCTAAACAATTTAAAAGGGACACGTGCCGGTCAGGTTGCGACCAGACGCAGCGATCAGACACGTCTGGTCACCACACCGGATGCGTCCAGTGCACACGACCTGCGCGTCCGATCATCCCGCAGTCAGCCCAATAATTAAGCCAATGACTCTATTGTTTGGGGGTGTCTATAAATACAGTTTGGCCGGCTCTAGCTCATACCTTTGGCCATTTGCAATGATATAGCAACCTTGTGAGCTTAGCCAAAGTCCTCCCACTAATCTCCATCATTGATTTATTATCTTTGTGAGATTGGGAGAGAATCCAAGTGCATTGCTTGAGTGTTTGCATCTAGATGCACTTGGTGTTCGTTTTTCGCTATGAGTTTAGCTTGTTACTCTTGGTGGTTGCTGCCACCTAGACGGCTTAGAGCAGTGAGGATCGTCGAGCGAAGGTTGGTGATTGTCTCCTGCTTCGATCATGGTGATTGTGAGGGGTTCTTGACCTTTCCCCGGCGGAGAGCCAAAAGGTACTCTAGTAAATTGCTCGTGGCTTGTGTGATCCTCATCTTGTGTTGGTTGTGTGGCATCCTATTGAGTGTTTGGTGTGTGATGCCAATTAGCGCGTGAACCTCCAAGTGAGTGAATCGCCACAACGAGGACTAGCTTGCTGGCAAGCAAGTGAACCTCATTAAAAAATCATTGTGTCATCATTTGATTCTGAGGCGATTGGTCTTTATTAGTATTCATTCTTGTTATTGATTGGTTTATTCCTCGACTCGACGGTATAACCATCTTGCTCTCTCTCTTTATATTACCGCAAACTAGTTGTCAAGCTCTTTAGTGTAGCTAGTCGTGAGAGCTTGTTAGTTTGGTTAGTGTGGCTCTTTAGTTAGCCTTTGAGAGCACTCTAACTTAGTGTAGTGACATAGCTATTGTGTGGATAGAGACTATAGAAACTAGAATTGTGGTGGTGGCTTGCATTTTTAGTAGGCTAGCGCAACACTCGCTTCGCCTCATATTTATCTAACCGGTTTGCTAAGTGTTGTTGTAGAAAATTTTAATAGGCTATTCACCCCCCCCCGCTCTAGCCATTAGGATCTTTCAAGTGGTATCAGAGCCGTGGTCACCATGATTTGAGGCTTAACAACCTTCGGTGTAAAAATGGCTCAAATCTACAACACCAAGAAGCCACCCCAATTTGATGGCTCAAATTATCCCTATTTGAAGGCTAAGATGATAACATATATCAAGTCAATGAATAGGAAAGTTTGGAAGGTGGTGGAGACCAAGATTGAGATAGAGGATCTGGAGAACCCCACCATCGCCGAAGAAGTGCTTCTCCAAAATAATGACATTGCTCTTAGTACCATTCATGATGCTATTGATGAGAGAACATTTGAGCAAATCAAGAACATTAAGATGGCTTATGAAGCATGGAAGAAGTTGGAGGAATCATTTGAGGGCACTCAAGCCATGAAGGGTGCCAAAGCATATATCCTCAAGGAGAAGTTTGCTAGTTTCAAGATGAAGGAGGATGAGAGTGTGCCGGAGATATTCCATAGGCTACAAGTGCTTGTCAATGATCTCAAAGCACTTGGTGAGAAGGTGGAGGACAAGGACTTCTCCTATAAGTTCTTGAGATGCTTACCCTCAAGATTTAGCATATTGATCACTATTCTAGTGAGGAGTGGTTTGGACACCATGACACCAAACCAAGTGTTGGGAGATATAATGACCGATGATACATATAGAGATGATGATAAGAAGGAAGAAAAGAAGGAGAAGAAATATGAGAAGAAGAAGAGTGTGGCATTCAAGGCCACATCATCCAAGGGCAAGGCAAAGCAAGATACATCAAGTGAAGATGATGGTTCATGGGATGATGACGATGATGAGAAGATGGCTCTGTTTATTAAGAGATTTGGCAAGTTCATGGTGAAGAAGGGTTACCGTGCTAGAAGAAAGAAATCTTCATCAAAGAACAAGGAAGAGTCAAGAAGGTGCTTCAAATGTGGAAGCAAGGATCATCTTGTTGCCCAATGCCCATACAATAACGACAATGATGATGACAACAAGAAGAACAAGAAGAAGGACAAGAAGAAGGACAAGAAGGAAAAGAAAGAGAAGAAGGACAAGATGATCTTCAAAAAGAAGAAGGGTGGTTCATATGTGGTCATTTGGGATAGTGATGCTTCCTCAAGTGATGATGATGATAGTGATGATGACAAGACCACCAAGAAGAAGGCACTTGCAAGCATTTTGCAAGCATTGCTATCAATGAGAAGCCTTCTCTCTTCGACACTCCATCATGCTTCATGGCTAAGGCCACTAAGGTACAAACTTGTGATGATGGAAGTGATGAGGAATATGATAATGAAAATGAAAGTGATAGTGATAGTGATGATGATGAACCAACTAAGGATGAACTACTTGACATGCTAGATGATATTAAAGAACACTTTGATATTAAGAGAAGGGAATGCAAAAGCTTACGTAAGAAACTAAAAATCCTTAAGCAAGCCTTTTATGAGCTCAATGCATCTCATGTGAGGCTAGAGGAAGCCCATGAGAAGCTTGGCAAGGCTCACAAGAAGCTTGAAAAAATCCATTCCTCTTTGCTTGATGAGCAAAATAAGAAGAAATATGTTGAGACATGTAATGTAGGCTTAACTTGTGACTTAATTGATGAATCATTCTATAATCCTACCATTGTTGCTCCCACTAACCCTTCTTGTAGCACTTCCACTTCCACCTCATCTAGTAGTGATGGTTTCATATATGATGCCTCACTAATGGTTGAGAATAAGACCCTCAAGAAGGAGGTCAGTGAGCTCATGCACACCTTGGCTAAGGCCTATGGCGGTGAGGACCGCTTGCTTATGTGCTTGGATAGCCAAAGAGCTTTTCTCTACAAAGAGGGATTGTGCTATACCCCCAAGAAAGGCAAGGCGGCCTTTGCTCCTCACAAGACTAGTTTTGTGAAGAACAATGGTCGGTTTTGTACTAGTTGCAAGCAAGTTGATCATAAAGAGCATGAGTGCAGGAACAAGAGCAAGAATGCTAATGTATCCTCAATTAAGATTAATTCTTTCTATGTGCTTACTAAGGGTACAAATGGTGTAAAAGCTAAGTTTATTGGTACACCATGGATGAGCTCAAAGAAGAAAGCCATTTGGGTGCCAAAGAGCTTGGTCACTAACCTTCAAGGACCCAAATAAGTTTGGGTACTTAAAAGGAATTGATCTTCTTTTGTAGGTCAATTACAAAGCCGGAGGAAGGCATTGGGTTCTTGATAGTGGATGCACTCAACACATGATCGATGATGCAAGAATGTTCAACTCAATCAATACCAATGGCAATGATGGTTATGATAGTATCATATTTGGTGACAATGGCAAAGGCAAGGTCAAAGGACTTGGTAAGATTGCAATATCCAATCATATAAACATATCCAATGTATTGCTAGTAGAGAGCTTGAACTTCAATTTGCTATCTGTGGCTCAATTGTGTGATCTTAGATTTAAATGCATCTTTGGGTAGATGATGTAGAGATCATAAGTGTAGATAGCTCTAATTTGATCTTCAAAGGCTTTAGATATGAGAATCTATACTTAGTTGATTTCAATGCTAGTGAAGCTCAATTGTCAATATGTTTGTTCACTAAGTCTAGCATGGGTTGGTTGTGGCATAGAAGGTTTGGTCATGTTGGAATGAAATAATTAAATAGATTGATTAAGCATGACTTGGTTAGAGGCTTGAAAGATGTTGTGTTTGAAAAGGATAAGCTTTGTAGCTCTTGTCAAGCCGGCAAACAAGTTGGAAACACCCATCCTATGAAAAGCATGATGAGTACTAGTAAAGCATTTGAGTTATTGCACATTGATTTGTTTGGGCCAACTCAATACACTAGCATTGGTGGCAATAAATATGGCTTTGTGATAGTGGATGATTACACTAGATACACTTGGGTATTCTTTCTAGTGGACAACAACAACAACAACAACAACAACAAAGCCTTTAAGTCCCAAACAAGTCGGGGTAGGCTAGAGTTGAAACCCATCAGAAGCAATCAAGGTTCAGGCACGTGAATAGCTGTCTTCCAAGCACTCCTATCTAAGGCTAAGTCTTTGGGTATATTCCATCCTTTCAAGTCTCCTTTTATTGCCTCTACCCAAGTCAACTTCGGTCTTCCTCTACCTCTCTTCATGTTACTGTCCTGGCTTAGGATTCCGCTACGCACCGGTGCATCTGGAGGTCTCCGTTGCACATGTCCAAACCATCTCAACCGGTGTTGGACAAGCTTTTCTTCAATTGGCGCTACCCCTAATCTCTCACGTATATCATCATTCCGAACTCGATCCTTTCTTGTATGACCGCAAATCCAACGCAACATACGCATTTCCGCGACACTTAGCTGTTGAACATGTCGTCTTTTCGTAGGCCAACATTCTGCACCATACAACATAGCAGGTCTAATCGCCGTCCTATAAAACTTGCCTTTTAGCTTCTGTGGTACCCTTTTGTCGCATAGGACACCAGACGCTTGCCGCCACTTCATCCACCCTGCTTTGATTCTATGGCTAACATCTTCATCAATATCCCCGTCCCTCTGTAGCATTGATCCTAAATATCGAAAGGTATCCTTCCTAGGCACTACTTGACCTTCCAAACTAACATCTTCCTCCTCCCGAGTAGTAGTGCCGAAATCACATCTCATATACTCAGTTTTAGTTCTACTGAGTCTAAAACCTTTGGACTCCAAAGTCTCCCGCCATAACTCCAGTTTCTGGTTCACTCCTGTCCGGCTTTCATCAACTAGCACTACATCGTCCGCGAAAAGCATACACCAAGGGATGTCCCCTTGTATGTCCCTTGTGACCTCATCCATCACTAAAGCAAACAAATAAGGGCTCAAAGCTGACCCTTGATGTAGTCCTATCCTAATCGGGAAGTCATCCGTGTCTCCATCACTTGTTCGAACTCTAGTCACAACATTGTTGTACATGTCCTTAATGAGCCCGACGTACTTCATTGGGACTTTATGTTTGTCCAAAGCCCACCACATAACATTCCTTGGTATTTTATCATAAGCCTTCTCCAAGTCAATAAAAACCATGTGTAGGTCCTTCTTCTTCTCCCTATACCGCTCCATAACTTGTCTTACTAAGAAAATGGCTTCCATGGTTGACCTTCCGGGCATGAAACCAAATTGGTTCATAGAGACCCGCGTTATTGCTCTCAAGCGATGCTCGATAACTCTTTCCCATAGCTTCATAGTATGGCTCATCAACTTAATTCCCCGGTAATTCGTACAACTTTGAATATCCCCTTTATTCTTGTAGATCGGTACCAATATACTTCTCCTCCACTCATCAGGCATCTTGTTCGATCAAAAAATATGGTTGAACAGCTTGGTTAGCCATACTATAGCTATGTCCCCGAGACATCTCCACACCTCGATTGGGATACCATCCGGTCCCATCGCCTTACCTCCTTTCATCCTTTTCAACGCCTCTCTGACCTCAGATTCTTGGATTCTCCGCACAAAGCGCCTATTGGTGTCATTAAAAGAGTCATCCAACTGAAATGTTGTGTCCATATTCTCACCATTGAACAATTTGTCAAAATACTCTTGCCATCGATGTCGGATCTCATCCTCCTTCACCAAGAGGTGCTCCCTTTCATCCTTAATGCACTTAACTTGGTTGAAGTCCCGTGTCTTTCTCTCACGAACCCTAGCCATCCTATAAATGTCCTTCTCTCCTTCCTTCGTACTCAGATGTTGGTAAAGATCCTCGTACGCTGTACCCTTTGCCACACTTACAGCTCGTTTTGCAGTCTTCTTTGCCACCTTGTACTTCTCTATGTTGTCCACACTCCTGTCATGGTACAAGCGTCTATAGCATTCTTTCTTCTCTTTAATAGCCCTTTGGACTTCCTCGTTCCACCACCAAGTATCTTTAGCCTCGCGTCCCCTTCCCTTGGTTACTCCACACACCTCTGAGGCTACCTTCCGAATGTTGGTTGTCATCTTGTCCCACATGTTGTTTATGTCGTCCTCTTCCTTCCAAGAGCCCTCTTTGATAACCCTCTCCCTAAATACCTCTGACGTCTCCCCTTTCAGTTTCCACCACTTTGTTCTTTCAATCTTAGCTTGTTTATCCCTACGGGCCCGTACCTAAAAACGGAAATCTGCCACCAAAAGCTTATGTTGAGAAACAACACACTCTCCTGGTATCACCTTGCAATCCAAGCATGCTCGTTTGTCCTTTCTTCTTGTGAGGACAAAGTCAATCTGGCTACAGTGTTGTCCGCTACTGAAGGTCACTAGATGAGATTCTCTCTTTCTAAAGAAAGTGTTGGCTATCATCAGGTCAAAAGCTACCGCGAAGTCCAGAACTTCCTCCCCCTCCTGATTCCTACTACCATACCCAAAACCTCCATGAACTGCCTCAAAACCTGCGCTTGTAGTACCTACATGCCCATTAAGATCTCCTCCTATAAAAAGCTTCTCACTACTAGGTATAGCTCTAACCATGCCATCTAAGTCTTCCCAGAACTGTCTCTTAACACTCTCGTCGAGGCCTACTTGGGGGGCATACGCACTAATTACGTTCAAGACCATATCACCAACGACAAGCTTGACTAAGATAATCCTATCTCCTTGCCTTCTCACTCCCACCACACCATTCTTGAGGCTCTTATCAATCAAAACTCCTACTCCATTTCTATTCGCGACTGTCCCTGTGTACCAAAGCTTGAAACCTGTATTGTCCACCTCCTTCGCCTTCTGACCCTTCCATTTAGTCTCTTGAACGCATAATATATTTACACGCCTCCTAGTCGCGGTATCAACTAATTCTCTTAACTTACCAGTAAGTGACCCTACATTCCAACTACCTAAACGGATCCTAGTTGGTTCGACTAGCTTCCTTACCCTTCGCACCCGTCGACTTAGATGCGAAGACCCTTGCTCATTTTTCACTACACCCGGGCGCCGATGTAGCGCGCCACTAAGGAAGCGACGACCCGATCCTTGGTTACTTGACACCATGCCCAGATCACGACACGGCGCGTCACGGGGGTGACGACCCGGCCCTTGCCCATTTAACACCATACCCGGGTTCCGATATGGCGCGTCGCTAAGAGGGTTACGCCCCAACGATTTTCTTTCGGGTTTCATCTCCATTAAAGTGGCTAAGTTTTTACATTGGCTCGCCACGCCTAACACAACCCTCCTCCTTTACCAGGGCTTGGGACCTGCTATGCTGGGACACCAAAGGCGCCCCACCATAGGCGGAGTTGTATTCTTTCTAGTGGACAAGAGTGATATATTTGTAACATTCAAATCATTTATCAAGGGCATTCATAATGAGTTTCAAACAACCATCAAGAGAGTTAGAAGTGACAATGGTAGTGAGTTCAAGAACACTAGAATTGATGAGCTATGTGATGAATTTAGAATTAGACATCAATTCTCGGCCAAGTACACTCCACAATCAAATGGTCTTGTTGAGAGGAAAAATAGAACACTCATTGATATGCAAGGTCTATGCTTGGTGAGTACAATGTGAGTCAATCCTTTTGGGCCGAAGCTATCAACACGGCTTGCTATTGTAGCAACCACTTATATTGTCACCCATTGAAAGAGAAGACACCTTATGAGCTCTTGAATGGTAGAAAGCCCAACATTGCATATTTTCGTGTCTTTGATTGCAAATGTTATATCTTGAAGAAAGGTACTAGATTGGGCAAGTTTGACAAGAAGTGTGATGAAGGATTTCTACTTGGTTATTCCACTACAAGCAAAGCATATAGAGTTTGAAATTTGGATAGTGGTACTCTTGAGGAAGTTCATGATGTTGAATTTGATGAAACCAAGGGTTCACAAGAAGAGAATGAGAACTTAGAAGATGTTATAGGCATTCAACTTTCAAATGCCATGAAGAACATGTATATTGGTGAATTGAGGCCTAGGCAAGTGAATGATAATGAAGATGATACAAATCAAGCTGGTACAAGTGGCTCTCATGATAATGAATAAGATCAAGTGGCTAGTGCATCATCTCAACCCAATGATCAAGCAAGTGCAAGTAATCAGGTTCCAATCCTCTAATCAACCAATATTGCAAGGGATCATCCATTGGACACTATAATTGGAGATATTTCTAGAGGTATACAAACAAGATCAAAATTGGCTTCATTTTGTGAGCATTTCTCATTTGTGTCATCCATTGAACCAAAGAAGATAGATGAAGCATTGAAGGATGTTGATTGGATGAATACTATGCATGAAGAATTGAATAACTTCACAAGAAATCAAGTATGTGAATTGGTAAAGAGACCAATGGGACACAATGTGATTGGAACCAAATGGGTCTCTAGAAACAAGCAAGATCAAGATGGGATAGTACTATAGTAGTAAGGAACAAAGCAAGATTGGTAGCACAAGGCTATACACAAGTTGAAGGTCTTAACTTTGGAGAAACATATGCCCCCGTTGCTAGATTGGAAGCAATTAGAATCTTGCTAGCCTATGCTTGTACCCACAACATCAAACTCTATCAAATGTATGTCAAGAGTGTATTTCTCAATGGTTACATAAATGAAGAAGTATATATTGAGAAACCTCCCGGTTTTAAAGATGACAAGAAGCCCAACCATGTGTACATGTTGAAGAAGGTATTGTATGGATTGAAACAAGCACCTAGAGCATGGTACGAGAGATTGAGGGATTTCCTACTCTCTAAGGGGTTCATGATGGGCAAGGTTGACACCACTGTTTTCACCAAGAAGATTAGCAAAGACTTATTTATGTTGTAAATATATGTTGATGACATCATATTTGGATCAACCAATCAAGACTTTTGTGAAGAGTTTGGAAAAATGATGGCTAATGAGTTTGAAATGTCCATGATTGGAGAGTTAAGTTACTTCCTTGGTCTTCAAATCAAGTAATTGAAGAATAGTACATTTGTGAGTCAAGACAAATACATCAAAGACATGCTCAAAAAGTTTGGCATGAGTGATAGCAAAGCCATTAGTACACCAATAGGAACAAATGACAACTTGGATAGTGATACAAGTGCCAATATGGTGGATCAAAAATTGTATCGGTCTATGATTGGAAGCATACTCTATGTGACCGCAACAAGGCCGGATGTCATGTTTAGTGTGTGCATGTGTGCAAGATTTCAAGCCTCACCAAGAGAAAGTCATTTGAAGGCTACAAAGAGAATATTAAGGTACTTGAAGCATACACAAAATATTGGTTTGTGGTATCACAAAGGAGCAAAGTTTGAGCTAGTCGGTTACTCCGACTTGGATTATGCGGGATGCAAGGTTGAAAAAAAGAGCACCTCAGGCACATGTCAATTGTTGGGAAGATCACTTGTTTCATAGTCATCAAAGAAGCAAAATAGTGTTGCATTATCAACCACCGAAGCCAAATACATATCCACCAGTAGTTGTTGTGCACAAATACTTTGGATGAAGGCCACCTTGAATGACTTTGGAATCAAGTTCAAGAAAGTGCCATTGCTATGTGACAATGAGAGTGCAATCAAGTTAACCAACAACCCGGTTCAACATGCAAGAACAAAGCACATTAATGTCCGCCATCATTTCATAAGAGATCACCAACAAAAAGGGGACATTTGCATTGAGAGTGTAGGCACTGAAGATCAACTTGTCGATATATTCACCAAACCATTGGATGAGAAAAGGTTTTGCAAGCTAAGGAATAAGTTGAACATATTGGATTTCTCAAATATGTGTTGATGCACCCCCACTTATATGACATGCCTCTCCTTCAAGCAATCCAAGGTAAAAATCGATTGGCATGCTTACATCCTTTGCTAAGGACATGTTTAGTGCATCTAGTCATTTTTCACATTAAATAGGCTCATTCATGAAAATCAAATGAATTTGATGATTGTATGGTACAACTATTGCTTCTATGCTTGACTTGATCTAGTGGTAGCATATGACATGTTTGTGGGCTTGTAAACCTAGTGTTTGATCTAGAAAATGGGCTCTAAGTGTTTAACTCAACATGGTACAAGATAACCCTTATTTGGAGGTGTGAAGAAGCTTGTCCTTAGATCAAACTAAGTTAAATATCTTTGGCAAATGTTCTAGATTGAACCAAATTTGGGAAAATGGTCCTCACCTCATTGATTGGCATTGATAATCTTAACCTATTTAATACTTGAACCTTTGTGGTCATTGATGACAAAGGGGAAGAAATAGAGTGTACAAAGATAGTGAAAAGACAACAAAGGGGGAAAAACAAAGACATAAGTAGGGGGGAAATTTGACATAGGGGGAGAGATATGACAAAGTAAGGGGATCAATTAAATTTTGAGCACACAAGTAGGGAGAGCAAGCTCATGAACTTGTATGGTGCATTTGAATGTGCATTTCATATATTTGCTTGTATGGCACAAGTTTTAAATTTCAATATCTATGCTTGTGTAGTGTATGCTAGTTGTAGGTTTGAATGATGAAATGAAAAACTAGCATGCATAGGTTAAGTAACTAGACTCATGCTCATATTATGAAAACTAGACCCTTACTTTTAATATTGATCTCATGGGGTATTCAAATGTTTTTGTGGATGTCTAGTTACTCATGGTGCTAAGGACGGTATATTGGTGCACTCCGATTGGTATCACGCTTCAAAGGTCCATTTCTTATACCTTAGCATCATTTGGTAGACATTGACTCCTATATTTCCTATCTAAACATATGTGCAAGCTACTATCCAAACTCTTAGCACATATGTAGGGGGAGCAATTGCTACCATTCGAGGTTCATGAAACTTGTCCATATCCTTTTACACATGGCAAATATGTTTGAGCAAGCAACATGGATTTAATTAAATTTCAATTCATATCTTTGTATAAGGGTTATCATCAATTACCAAAAAGGGGGAGATTGAAAGCTCTAGTTTGGTTTTGGTGAATTAATGAAACCCTAAGTGCTAACCTAGTTCATCTAAGTGATCATGAAATAGGTAGCATTATTCCAAGTGGTGAAGCAACGGTGAAGATCATGATGATGGTGATGATCAAGTGCTTGGACTTGGAAAAGAAGAAAGAGAAAAACAAAAAGCTCAAGGCAAAGATAAAATCGATAGGAGCTTTTCGGTTTAGTGATCGAGACACTTAGCGAGTATGATCACATTTAGGATCGATAGCTGTACTATTAAGAGGGGTGAAACTCGTATCAAAATGTGGTTATCAAAGTGCCACTAGATGCTCTAACTCATTGCATATGCATTTAGGATCTAGTGGAGTGCTAACACCCTTGAAAACATTTGTGAAAATATGCTAACACATGTACACAAGGTGATACACTTGGTGGTTGACACATTTGAGTAATGGTAAAGAAGATAGAGTTAAAAAGGAGTTAGTCGTGCTGGTCAGAGAGTGACCGGACATGTCTGGAATCAGGACCGGATGCGTCCGATATTTGGATCCAAGGTGAGCGACTAAGGGAAAGTGACCGGACTCTGGCTCAGTGGAGTGACCGGACGTTGATGAGTTACTGTTCAGCGTTAGGTCAAAGTGATATAGCCCAAAGTAGGATTGCAGAGAGCGACCGGACGCATCCAGTCGCCACACCAGACGCGTCCGGTATGAAACAACAAGTCTCGGGTTTTCAGCGCAATAATTCATCAAACGCTAGGAGCGTCTGGTCTGGTGTGATCAAACGTGTTCAGCCGACCCAGAGCGGCTCTAGGAGCTCTCTGGACTCGACCTGACGCTGCGTCTCTCGGGTCCGGTCATTTTCTAACAGTGCGTTCGATCACGTAGTATTACTATGCGCAGAGATAGCCGTTGGGCGCCAATGGCTAAACAATTAGAAAGGAACACGTAGCAGTCAGGTTGTGACCGGACACGTCCGGTGCACACGATCTGCGTGTCCGATCATCCTGCAGTCAGCCCAATAATTATGCCAATGGCTCTATTATTTGGGTCTATAAATACAGTTTGGCTGGCTCTAGCTCATACCTTTGGCCATTTGCAATGATATAGCAACCTTGTGATCTTAGCCAAAGCCCTCCCACTGATCTCCATCATTGATTCATCATCTTTGTGAGATTGGGAGAGAATCCAAGTGCATTGCTTGAGTGCTTGCATCTAGAGGCACTTGGTGTTCATTTTTCGCTATGAGTTTAGCTTGTTACTCTTAGTGGTTGCCGCCACCTAGACGGCTTGGAGCAGTGAGGATCATTGAGCAGAGATTGGTGATTGTCTCCTACTCTGATTGTGGTGATTGTGAGGGGTTCTTGACCTTTCCTCGGTGGAGTGCCAAAATGTACTCTAGTAAATTGCTCGTGGCTTGTGTGATCCTTATCTTGTGTTAGTTGTGCGGCACCCTATTGAGGGTTTGGCGTGTGATGCAATTAGCGTGTGAACCTCCAAGTGAGTGAATCGCCACAACGAGGACTAGCTTACCGGCAAGCAAGTGAACCTCGGTAAAAAATCATTGTGTCATCATTTGATTTCAAAGTGATTGGTCTTTATTGGTATTCATTCTTGTGATTGATCGGTTCATTCCTCGACTCGGCGGTATAACCATCTTACTCTCTCTCTTTACATTACCGTAAACTAGTTGTCAAGCTCTTTAGTGTAGCTAGTCCTTGTTAGTTTGATTAGTGTGACTCTTTAGTTAGTCTTTGAGAGCACTCTAACTTAGTGTAGTGACATAGCCATTGTGTGGATAGAGACTATAGAAACTAAAATTGTGGTAGGTGGCTTGCATTTTTAATAGGCTAGCGCAACACTCGCTTTGCCTCATATTTGTCTAACCAGTTTGGTAAGTGTTGTTGTAGAAATTTTTAATAGGCTATTCACCCCCTCTAGCCATTAGGACCTTTCATCCCCGCCGGCGCATCGGGACTCCACCTCTTTATGGAGAGGCTTCGAGCCATCTGGTGGTCGGTGGGCTTCAAACTCGTTGGCGTCAATACCTACGATGGAAAGGCCAACCCCGCCTAGTGGCTAACTCTATACGAGATCGCCGTAAAAGCCATGTTCGGAGATGAGGAAGTCATGGCAAACTACCTTCCTGTCATGCTTAACCAGTCCACAAAAAATTAGCTCCTTAGCTTGTAGGAGAACTCCATTCAATCTTAGGACGACCTCAAGAAAGTCTTCACCGACAACTACATGGCTACATGCGAGCAGCCCAGCGCCAAGTATGACTTGGAAAAGCTACATCAGTCCTCCGAGGAATCTCTACGTGACTTCATCAGGCACTTCTTGGAGACAAGATACTCCATCCCCAACATCACCGATGCTGAGGCCATTGTCGCCTTCACCAAAGGGCTCCAACACGAGCAGCTTCACCGTAAGCTGTACCGCAAGAGGCCCACCACCATCGGCGAGCTAATACAAATGGCGAACGGATATGTCGATGCCGAAGAAGCCGAACGAGCTACCCACTTGAAAGCTCTAGTTTGGTTTTGGTTAATTGATGAAACCCTAAGTTCTAACCTAGTTTATCAAAGTGATTATGAGATAGGTAGCACTACTCCAAGTGAGGATGCAATGGCGAAGATCATGACAATGGTGATGGCATGGTAATGATCAAATGCTTAAACTTGGAAAAGAAGAAAGAGAAAAACAAAAGGCTCAAGGCAAAGATATAAATAGTAGGAGCAATTTTGTTTCAGTGATCAAGACACTTAGTGAGTGTGATCACATTTAGGATCGATAGTTGTACTATTAAGAGGGGTGAAACTCGTATCGAAATGCGGTTTTCAAAGTGCAACTAGATGCTCTAACTCATTGCATATGCATTTAGGATCTAGTGGAGTGCTAACACCCTTGAAAACATTTGTGAAAATATGCTAACACATATGCACAAGGTGATACACTTGGTGGTTGACACATTTGAGTAAGGGTAAAGAAGATAGAGGTGAAAAGGAGTTAGTCTCGCTGGTCATATAGTGACAAGACGCTGGGTCACTCAGCAACCGGACGCTGGAAGGTAGCATCTGGTCTTGCTGTCGAGCAGCTCACAGAAGCATCGTCGAGTGACCGGACGCTGGTTGTGTCCGGTCAAGGGTGATCGGACGCGTTCGGTCGAGAAAAGTCATCTCTGGATGCTTACTGGAAACGATAGGATGCTCGGGGTTTAGCGTCCGGTCACTTTGTGCTACAGCGTCTGGTCATCAAATGACCGTTGTGATCGGGCGCTCAGCATTTGAATAGAGGGGACACGTGACACACATCGCGTGACCGGACGCTGAGGTCCAGTGTTCGGTCGATATGACCGGAGCGTCCGATCACCCCGTGATGTGCCCAGTGAAGGAGTACAATGACTATATTTTGTGGGGGCTTCTATTTAAGCCCCAAGGCTAGCTCAAGCTCAATCTCTTGGCCATTTGCATTGATATAGCAACCTTGTGAGCTTAGCAAAAGCCCTCCCACTCATCTCCATCATTGATCCATCATCATTGTGAGATTGGGAGAGAATCTAAGTGCATTGCTTGAGTGATTGCATCTAGAGGCACTTGGTATTTGTGTTTCGTTCGGGTTTCACTTGTTTCTCTTGGTGGTTGCCACCACCTAGATGCCTTGGTGCAGCGGAGGAGGATTAGCACGAGTTGGTGATTGTTCGTGGCCATCTCCGGTGATTGTGAGGGGATTTGTACCTTCCCCAGCGGAGCGCCAAAAGGTAACTCTAGTGGATTGCTCGTGTCATTAAGTTACCTCACTTGTGGGTAGGTTCTTGCGGTGTCCAAATTGTGTGGACGAGGTTTGTGCAACACCTCTTAGCCGCCGAACCACCAAGTGTTGGTCGACACAACGGGGACGTAGCGTGTTGGCAAGCACGTGAACCTCGGGAGAAAATTGGTTGTCTCTTGCCATTTGGTATTCTCCCGGTGATTGACTTAATATTCACCTTGTGATTGGTTTACTCCTCTACACGGCGGTATAATCACCCCACTTACTCATTTATATTCTTGCAAACTAGTTGTGGCAAACTCTTTAGTGTAATTAGAATTGAGAGATTGCTTTGTTATTTTAAGTTCATCTAGTGGAGCTCTTTAGAGTAGCAAGATTGAGAGCTCTTAGTGAAGTAGTAACATTACAAGTCATGTGCCTAGTAATCATTGCAACTAGAATTGTTGGATAGGTGGCTTGCAATCCTTGTAGAGCTAGAGCAAGTTTGTATTTCGCTATTTGGCATACTAATCAAATTGCTCTAGTTGATCTGTAGATTTTTAAATAGGCTATTCACCCCCCTCTAGGCATATTAGGACCTTTCACCACTCCACCCATCGTGAAGATAGACGTTACGATGATCATGATCGCCGCCACGATGGTCATGACCATCATGACGACCATGATCACCATCACGATGACCATGACCCCCGATGTGACGACCGTCCAGAGAGCTTGAGAGCCAGACAAAGCCGTCACCGCTGACTTGATACCTCCATCAACACAGTCGACACCCATGCCAAGCGTACCTACGATGTGGATTTTGGCAAGCTACTGGATGGCCCATGCCCTATCCACAAGGATTCCAAGCACACCATGCGAGAGTGCAGGGGCCTAAAGGCTACGCTCGAGGGAGAACCATCAAAGAAGCAGCGACGCAATGACGATGAGACCAAAGATGGTCAAGGTGGAGAGCGAGGCAAGAACTAGGGCCCTACATACCAGGATCCCACCAAGATCGTTGCTACCATCTTTGGTGGGAGGGCTGTCTCCGAAGACAAATGAGAGCAAAAGCTCATAGCCCGCCGTGTCATGTCGGTCGCTACATATGATGGCCCTATCTCTGATCCGAAGTATCTTGACTGGTCAGAGCACCTAATCACCTTCTCTAGGGCCGATCAATGGTCGTACATCTTGTACCCAGGGTGTTTCCCACTCGTCCTGGATCCCATAATCAAGGACATGCGCTTTGAGAAGGTCCTCATCAACAGAGGGAGCACCCTCAACATTCTTTTCGCCAGATCTCTGGAGGAGCTAAGCCTTAAGAAGGAAGACCTCACCCCCATGGACTCTCCATTCTAGGGAATTGTTCCTGGGATGGCATCCCTCCCCTTGGGATAGATTACACTGCCAGTCCAATTCAGCACCACAAAGCACTTCCGTGTTGACTATGTCAACTTCCACATTGCTGACTTTAACACGGTGTACCACGCCATCCTTGGCTGACCAGCTCTTGCCAAGTTCATGGTTGTGCCACACTATACATACCTAGTGCTAAAGATGTCGACAGAGCAGGGGGTCCTCTCCCTATGCGCCAACCTCGACGTTGCTTACAACTACGAGATGGAAAGCTTCACGCTCGCCGAGGCAACTAACATCTCCATCCATATGCAGGACTGCATTGCGACTTCATAGGTGATCCCTCCAGAGGACCTAGAGATCCCTACCCTAGAGGCTGCCCGAGCTTCAACCAAGTCCAGGGAGTTCAAGGAGGTGGTCATCATCCCCGACGACCAGTCCAAGACTGCTCAGATCAGGGCCGACCTCGATCCTAAATAGGAAGACGCGCTCGTTAGCTTCCTATGGGAGTACGTCGATGTGTTCGCATGGAAACTTGCGAACATGCCCGGTGTGCCAAGGGAGCTGATCGAGCACTCCTTAAATGTCTCGGTGACCGCCAAGCCCATCAAGCAGAAGCTTCAACGATTCATGTTGGACAAAAAGGAGGCTATTAGGGTAGAGATAACCTAGATCTTAGCAGCCGGTTTCATAAAAGAGGTGTACCATCCGGACTGGCTTGCCAACCCGGTTCTTGTAAGAAAAAAGAATAAAGAATGGAGAATGTGCGTTGATTATACTAATCTCAACAAACACTGCCCTAAAGACCCCTTCGGCTTACCTCGCATTAATGAGGTCATAGATTCTATAGCCAGTTGTGAGCTCCTGTACTTTCTAGATTGCTACTCTGGTTATCACTAGATCACGCTGAAGGAAGAAGACCAGATCAAGACGTCGTTCATCACGCCTTTCGGTGCCTACTGTTACACAACCATGTCCTTCGGACTCAAAAACACAGGCGCGACTTATCAAAGAGACATCCAGTGCTATCTCAAGGACCAAATTGGGAAGAATGTCGAGGCCTACATCGAGGATGTGGTAGTTAAGTCTAGGACTGCCGACACCCTCATCGCTGACCTCACCGAAGTTTTTAAAGCATTGAACGTGTACCAATGGAAACTAAATCCCACCAAGTGTATTTTTGGTGTTCCGTCCGGTATACTGCTAGGCAACATAGTCAGTCGCCGTGGCATCAAAGCTAGCCTAGACAAGATAGCGGCGATGACCAACATGAAGTCACCGACCTACATCAAGGACGTCTAGAAGCTAATAGGGTGCATGGCGGCTTTAAGTCATTTTATATCCCGCCTAGGCGAAAAGGGACTCCCCTTCTTCAAGCTACTTAAAGCTCAAGAGAAATTCGTCTGGTCGGATTTGCTGACCTCAAGCGGTTCCTCACCGTACCTCTGATCATGACCGCCCCCCAAAAGAATGAGACCCTGCTATTCTACATCACATCAACCAATCGGGTAGTCAGCACCGCCATTGTCGTGAGCGAGAAGAGGCCGGCCACGCATACAAAGTCCATCGCCCAGTCTACTTCATCAGCGAGGTCTTAAACAAGTCTAAGACTCACTACCCGCAAGTCCAGAAGCTACTGTACGCCATCCTTATCACACCCCGGAAGCTCCACCACTACGTCGATGCCTACCACATAACAGTAGTCACAAAGTACCTGCTCGGTGACATTCACTACAGTAAGGAAGCCAACGGCCGCATCATTAAATGGGCGATCGAGCTCGGCACCTATACCATCGATTTTAGGCGCCGCCACACGATCAAGTCGCAA
The DNA here is from genome assembly GCA_904845875.1 of Miscanthus lutarioriparius. Lineage (NCBI taxonomy): Eukaryota > Viridiplantae > Streptophyta > Magnoliopsida > Poales > Poaceae > Miscanthus > Miscanthus lutarioriparius. Next base: position 85,501,268 of record CAJGYO010000008.1, on the reverse strand, counting down.
GCACTCGCCGATTTCATCGCCGAGTGGATGGATATGCAGACTCCTGTCCTGGTCAACCACCCTGAGCACTGGACCATGTACTTTGATGGGTCTCTTAACCTCGATGGTGCTAGGACAGGCATTTATTTCATCTCTCCATCGGGGGATAAGCTTCGCTATGTCCTCCGCCTACACTTCCCAGCATCCAACAATGCCGCTGAATACGAAGTAGCACTTCACGGTCTCTATATAGCTGTCGAGCTCGGCGTTAAACACCTCTAGGTGTACAGTGACTCTGCACTCATGATCAATCAGCTCAATAAAGACTAGAATTGCACTAACGAGAAGATGGACGCTTACTGTGTCGCGATAAGAAAGTTAGAAGAGAAGTTCTATGGCATCGAATACCACCACGTGGTCTAGGCCAATAATCAAGCAACTAATGAGCTATCGAAGATAGGATCAACTCGGGCCAACGTTCTAGCCGGAGTGTTTATCCAGGACCTTGTGGCTCCTTCCATCAAGCAAGAACAAGAAGCCATTGAAGAACAACCACCTGTCGAGCAGACAGTCGCAGCGGTCCTTAGGCCTAGCAGCGATTGGAGGCAACCTTTCATCAAGTATCTAACCACTGTAGATGTCCCAGCTGACAACACAGAGAGAGAACGCCTTACCCGCCACAGTAAGCACTACGTTCTAGTTGACGAGAAGTTGTATCGCAAAACGCCAAAGGCGAGCTACTACAAAAGTGTGTCTCCGTGGAAGAAGGCGAGAAGATACTCAAAGAGATCCATGTCGGTACCTGTGGCAACCACGCAGCCTCTAGAACACTAGCCGGAAAGGCTTTTCGAGCTGGCTTCTATTGGCCTTCCGCCGTGGCTGATGCTGAAGCCCTCATTCGTCGATGTGAGAACTGTCAGTTCTTTGCCAAACAAATCCACGTCCTAGCTCAGGTCTTGCAAATGATCCCCATGTCATGGCCCTTTGCATGCTAGGGACTAGATATGATTGGACCATTCAAGCCTGCGCTGAGAGGTTTCCGCTGGGTTTACATCTACATTGACAAATTCTCCAAGTGGATCAAATACAAACCCCTGGTCTAGGCTACAACAAAGAAAGCAGCCGAGCTACTTGACGACATCATCCATCGGTTTGGTCTACTAAACAACATCATCACCGACCTTGGGTCCACGTTCACCGGCGATGACTTAGGATTTCTACGACAAAAGATGCATCTCAATCAAGTATGTCTCCGTGGCACACCCAAGGGCTAACGGCCAAGTCGAGCGCGCCAATGGCATGATCCTGGATGCATTGAAGAAACAACTCTACGAGAAGGAACAGAAGCTCCTAGGAAAATGGCTCAAGGAACTATTGGCCGTGGTCTGGGGACTAAGGACCCAGCCTAGTCGTAACACCGATGTCTCCCCATACTTTATGGTCTTCGGCTCTGAGGCCGTACTGCCTGCTGACGTCACCTTCCGAGCTCCTAGGGTGGAGAACTACAATGAGGAAAACTCTAACCAGCCTCAGCTCGTTGAATTACACAGCCTAGAAGAGGAACGTCTGGTCACCTATGTTCAGACGGCAAAACACCTCGACGGCCTACGCAGATACTACAACCACAATGTCAACGACCGATTCTTCGTGGTCGGAGACTTAGTACTCCATAGGAAACAGAAGACAGATGGGATGCACAAGGTCTCCTCACCTTGGGAAGGCCCCTTCATCGTTAAGGCGGTCACCCGACTAGGTTCCTACAGACTATGCGACATGGAGGAGAGAGATGTCCCAAACTCTTGGCACATTGACCTACTTAGACGTTTCTACCCTTGAAGCATTCACTCCAAAAGATATGTACCTTTAATATTTGAGTATTCAATAAAGTTTTTTTACACTAACATCCCTCCATATTGTTCTCTCCATGCTTTTTCGCTAAGTGCTTCTAATTTTGCGCTCAATGCCTTAAAGACGATACGCCACCTATGTTCCACGCAAATATCCAAACAAACACGTTAATGCTCGGACGCCTCCAGAGACGACCCTATCTCCGACCTCTCCCTACACGTGCATGAGTGTCCGCCCTCTGTGTCATGGGTGGTCGACAGCAGTTCCTTAGTGATGCCCTGTTTCTTCCCACACGCACATGGTCTCTGTGCCACACGTTACAGATAACAGGCTAGCTAAGGCTGGGGACTCAGCTATACACTTCTGTTCGAACGGTTTATATCAAATATAAACATAAACATTTCGTAAATGCAAGTGTTCGACAAACATCGCTCGATATTCAACAGGAGTTTTTTTTAAAACTCTATCGAGCACTGCTCTCCCCCTCACCAAACAGTTTGACATCTTTGGCTAGCTTCTTTGCTGGCTCCTCTATGTCATCCTCCAGCTTGGCAATCTTATCCGCATTCGTGCCCTGCGCATATCCTGTCGCCACCCACTGGAGATCCACCCGAAGGGTAATGAGACTTCAGTTGTGTGAGTGCGTGGATGACGGCTCCAAGGGTTACACTGTGCATGAACTCCTTGAAGTCCGTCCACGCCATCCGGCAATGATCCATGACCGATCAGTGCGGCCCATCGCTGGATAGTCGTCCTCCCTCGGGTTGTTCTAGAGCAACGCAGTCCAGCATGGGATGGATTCCCACGATCATCATCTCTAGCTTATCATCTGGAGTCTTTACCTGCACCACGAGCACTTGGAATTGCACTTGAGACTGATGTCGATACTCTACAAATGACGCAGTTGTATGTTAAACGCATGCCTAAGGCCACCCAAGTTAAAACTACATGAAAAACACTCACGGCGGAGGTCTTTTATGGCCTTCTCAGCCCTCTCCTCTGTTTTCTCCTTCGCCTCTAGAAGTTGGTTGATGGCTTCCTAGGATAGGCCGAGCTCCATCTCCAATGATGTGGACAACAGACAGACATGTCACGGCACTAAATAACAGCAAAGCAAAATTCTGAGCCAAACCTTTTTCCCGATCGGCGCTATGGCCAAGCTATTCAGCCATCGACTGGCCCTCAGCCTCCATCTGTTGGCGCTCCTTCTCCAACGCCTAAACCTTCACCTCTAGGTCCTCCCTTTGGTGGCGCTCTCGAAGCAGGCGCACCTAGAGGTCATCCATCGACGCCTACAAGTTCTTGTTCTCTTCCAGCACCGGGGCCATCTCCTTAAGCTGCCGCCGGTGCTGCTCGGACACCTTCATCACATTCTGTAGTAGGCAAATAGATTAGCTGACCCCTTCTTTCTATAAAAAATTCCCTTAAGTTTACTTCAATGCGGGCTAGCATCAAAGTCAGATCGGCCTTCAGCTTTTTTGCCTCTGAGCTCGCCTCCCTCTCATCCAGCATCTCAAACTCTTCGCCACGTTGAATGACGGTGTAGAGGAGTTGGGGTGGCGAGGTGGGCTCCCACACTATCTCTTTGAGCACAGCGACAGTCTATGGCAAAGACACCCTCCTTGACTGTCGTCATGCTCAGACAGGGTGTCCATGCACCGCCTTAATTGTTGATGCACCCACAGACGGCGCTCGTTCGGCAGCCGTAGGCGAAACTTGGGCCACACTGCTCGGCACGTCCCCGCAGGCTCTAGAGTTGCCCCTGCAAGGCCACTCGGCGTCGCCGCTGCATCCCACATCTCCTTAGCACCAGGATCGCCCTCGTCGTGCAACCCACCACCAAGCGACACCGGTCCAGCTGTCGAGGGCTTTCCCATAGTAGGGCCGGTCGGCCCTACAGCTATTGATTGTTTTGAGGTAGGGGCAACTAGATCTGCTCTTGTTTGCACTAGGTCAGCGAGGGGAACCACTGGCTCCCCACGCGTCTCTCGTCGCCAGCAGCCGATGGCTGCAGTTCCTCCATTGACTTCATGCTTCAACAAGCAACAATACGTTCAAGAAGCAAACTACCATACCAAAGCAACATATCAAGTAAACAAGGTACTTACAACTATGACTCCCATTGTGCAGCTCAGAACAGGCGCCCCACCTGCTACCCATTGACCCACCACCCGAACCGCTTGGCATCTCCACCGCCACCATCGGAGTCATCCGTGCGGTCTCGGGGACTACGGTGGCTGCCTGCGCTGTTACCATAGGGGTGTAACTATGATCTCGGGGGCTTCAACAACTACCCGGGCTATCGATGATGATGCCACACGAGTCATCGCCACCGCCGATGCCCAAAACACTGTCGGGCGCCGTGGCTATGGCTTGCTGCGTCCATCGCATCTCGTGGGTCTCCGCTCCAGCTGACACGGCCGGTGGTGGCATCGCGCCCTGTGGAGACGGTGGTGCCACCAACCCATCATCATCCGATGAGCTTGAAACCACCATTTGCCGTCTTCGGGGGTGGGCAGGGCGCCAATGTTCATCGGTCGCTCTTCTCGATGGGACGATCCTGCCATATTCCTTCTCTTCGGGGATGAATCCATGATAGCGGGCGCCTTCCCCCGAAGTTTCTCACGGACATCAGATGTCCGCTCACCTCCGTCTTCATCGTCGTTATCATCTGAGCAGTCCTCACTAGCCTTCAAGCTAGCTCAACCCTGGGGACTACTCAGCCGGGCATCAATAGCCCTCGGCCAGTCCATCGACGGCACAACTGAGAAGTATGCTGCTCGGTCCTACCCATGGATCTTCAAGAGCATGAATGAGTACATCGCAACCAAAAAGGAATTAGGCCAAACTAATACAAAGACTCTTACCTCTAGTGGGAGGTTCCCAACACTGAAGGCCCTCTCCTGGTCGTCAATCTTGAGGTGCCCCGTGAGGTTGAACAACACCCCAATCTGTTGCATGACTTCCTCTCTGTTAATCGGCTCGGGTACCTCTTGGGTCCCGTCAGTATCCCCTCGGAATTCATATGTAGGGTACGCCCTCTCCTTGCTAGGCTAGCTTCACCAAAAAGTAAAGTTTGTCACCACTATGATCCCATGTACTCTCCTTTGATCAATCAACGCCAGGAGCTCCCTTGCCTGCTCCATTCCACTAGGTCTCTTCGACCACCTGGCGTTGCTCATGGGAATCTGATCAATATCGCACGCCACATAATGTCCCCCCCCTATGGCATGTAGAACCATCGCTGTGCCCAATACTTCAATTTTGTGTTCAACGGGGAAGTGATGTACTGCCCAACCATCCCATCCCGTAGCTGCAAGTACGCGCTACCCACAACCCTAGATCTAGATACCCCACGAGATTTCAAACAAAAAAGTGGTGGAAGAGATCAAAATGTGGGAGAATGCCAAGATAGGCTACGCAGAAATGGATGAAGACGGAAATGTGAAGGATGGAGTTTGAGCCCAGATTGCAAAGACTAATGGCGTAATGCTCAATCAATCCACGAAGGAACGGATGGATCGGAACGCAAAATCTGCTATAGAAATAATCTTCAAACATGACTAATTCATCACTGCGGGGGGTAGGAAAGCTCTCACCACAAGCGGGACGCCATCCCACCGTCACCCTATCTGGCAGCACGCCATCCACCACCAACTGGTTGAGCGCCGCCTCGTTGCTAACAGAGCTCACCAATTCCTCGGCGCGATTTAGCTCACGCGATGCCCTGCTCGAGCTGCTACGGCTTCTCTTGGGCGCCATCTCACAGATCTGAGGAATGGTGGGAGATTATGAGCTTGCGGTTGCTAAGATGGTGGAGTAGTTGCCAGATGATGTGGTGCGGGCACGAGGAAGAAGATGAAAAGGCGGGAGCAAGGTGGAGAATGTGTGTCGGGGCTACGGCACTTTATAACGGTTCGACCCCTGATCCTTTACCTTCTAGGGATTTTGGGAAACCGCACCTGACCCACCGCATTCCCTCCCAAAACCGTCGCACGCTGATGGGTCGCCAAATGCGCACGGTGGGCCACGACGTTAAATCGCGTTGAATGTGGAACGACGAAACGAATCTCCAGACTCAGCGCTGGGTCAACGGAATTCGTTATGTATCTACGCCAAAATAGTTTTCCTTCACCCTGCTACAAGATTTCTTCATCATCTTCTAGCAGGTTCAGGGACTAAGTGTGTACACTTCACCTTACGGTGAATGTACTGGTACCTTGATTACTCGATCTTTTGGCAATGATGGAGACTGCTTATTTTTCTTTGACCCTGCTACAAGATTCCTTCATCATCTTTCAACAGACTCGGAGACTACTTTTGGTACAATGCACCTTGCGGTGCATGTACTTTTTCTTCTTCGCGGTGTTTCGACTTCGTCAAGTCTCCGCCTATGCTCTGCCCTGATGACCATGTCGTCAGGACCATCGCAATTGGCACTTAAGTGTGTACACTTCACCGACCAAGACTTCAATTTTTTTTTGCTTGAGCTCCTTACATCCTTATGGCAAACCATGACTTCGAGTGAGTCCTAGCTCGACGCCTAGTTAAACTGGTCGGACGCCTGTCTTAGCTGCTCGGACACCCACTTCGACAGCTCGGATGCTCATTCAAACTAATCGGACGCCTGCTTCAACAGCTTGGCCCCTATTTGAACTGGTCGGAAGATTGATCCTGATGAGTTGCTGCAAGTTGGACATATCGGATGGACACAAGATGGTGTTGCTTATCGGATACAATGTGCTCGGGGAGTAGCTGTGGGGGCATGACCCCCGATACCCGCAAGGCTCCACATGGGCCGAGCCGCTAGGGGAGGCCCAGCCCACAACACTATGCATGGGTCTCGTCACTGGTCGAGGCCCAACTCGCAAGACAACACCATGCGAAGTACGCCGCAGGACGACGTGCTTCACAAGGCAACGTAAAAATCCTCGATGATCTACGAAATCTGCTTGGATATGATAGATATTGTACGATTTGTAACTTCCTATCTTGTAAACGGATCAGAATAGAAATAATCGATCTGTAACCCTACCCCCCGAGCTATATAAGGCGGGTAGGGACCCCCTCGTTTTTATCAAACATACACAATATAATCCACAAAGACACAGGGTGTAGGATATTACGTCGAGCTGATGGCCTGAACCTGTCTAAATCGTTGTCTCTTGTGTTCTGTGTCACCATCCAGTTCCCTCACTCGCACCTCCACCGATTCATCTACTACCGTGAGCATATCTAGGGCTGGACAAAATACTCGTGGCTTGTCAACTCGCTTGACTCATGTCCGGCTCGGCTCGGCTCGTTTTAAGTTTTTCACGAGCTGAGCTGGAAGTCTAGCTCGTTGTTTTAACGATGCAGCTCGAGCAGCTAGCGAGCTGCTCACGAGCTCAAACGAGCTGAGGCCCATCAGCCCACGACCATGAATCCAGAAGATGATGATGCTGACCTAGAAGTGTACACCTATTCCATTGATATGTAATCTTTATTTTCAGCTGTTTCATATGAATTTTGATTTTATAATTGTTGTGGTACTTAAATGTTGATTTATGGATTGTTTTTCAAGGAAAAGACGATGATGCTGACATTGAATTTGTGGACTTTGCTAAGTCTGTGGTGGCAAGCAACTAGTAAGTATGTTGGAACTGCATGGATCATGGATGGACTATATGTTGCATGGTTGATATTTTTGATGAACCTGATATGTATTAATCATGTATAGTTGCATAATGGTGGACGTCACCTTCGGGAATTATTGTGGCATAAACATTATAAATATGTGTGTCCTATTTTTTTTACAGCTCGCTAGCTAAACGAGCCTAACGAGCTGAGCTGAGCTGTCTCTCTAGCTCATAATATTAACGAGCCGAGCTGAGCTGGCTCGTTAGCCTAAGCTGGACCAAAGCCGAACCGAGCTGACTCGATATCCAGCCCTAGGCATACCCCAGCCAGATTTCGTCGACAGAAACTCCTGTTTTTTCCAAAGGGGACCTTATCCTGTATGAACATGAATTCTAAATGTGGCAGGGATGTTAGAGCTGAAGTTGTGCCAAGCAGATAATTCAATTAACAAGCAGCTAAAAAAAGAACTAGCGAAATGAATGCCAAGTGGTACAAAAATGGAGACGTTAGTCTTTAACCTACTGCAAAAATGGGGAAACTATCATCATGTTCAACTGACAGCCTTCATCGCACAGCAAAATTGTAATTTCCAGAACAACATTTGCTTTGTCTGAAGAATTGTGTACAACACACACCGTGATGATTTTTGATTGATACAATTAGCTACCAGACAACACTTTTCGGCTGAGTATAACAGATTCCCAGCTGTTTGTTTTTGTAACCAGCTAAATGATAAATATATGGTCAGTTTCTTCATTCCTTTCTTCAATCTTTTGACTGTCTAGTTTATAGCGTTACTCAAAAATGGGCAGATCAAGCGGCTTATTCTTTGGCAGGTCTTCAGTATCTCTTGATGATGATGATAACGACAGCGCAGAGAAGGCCTTTGCTTGGGATTCTTTATCCATGTCCAAGAAGAAGCGATGCCTAGCAGGAGCATAGCACAAGAGCTTTTCAGTGTCAGCAACACGAGGGTTAAACCATTGAACGAGTGGATGGTACGGTATCAAAGGAACATGCTTACCATCTGGAGTCTGATGTCAATTCTGGGTGGAAAGCAGTTGCAAGGATGTTCCCTTGCCGTACTGCAACAATTACCCGATCTTTTGAATACACTTCTTCCTGACAGTATATTTCTGGTCAGTTGACAGAGGATAAGCATGTCTCATTCAGAATACAGAATTAAGTGTTACAAGATTGCCAACTAGTATTTTCGTTTTTTTTTTCTAATAAGGAAAGACTTAGCCAATTCCCAAAAGGCACGATCAGGTGAACACATGTCACGCAGAAACACAAATCAAATAACAAACAAATGTCACTGTGACAGGGAAGTCCATTTAATGGATGCTTTAGCAGACCAGTAATGCCCTAAAGTGAGGGAGCTAGGAGACAAATTTGATCGAAGAACTCGTACTCCATTTGTCTGAATATCTGAAGCAACGGGTTAAAATTATATCATTTCAGATCTCAAAGCCAGTTAGAATAATCAGAAGGACTACACAAGAAGGTAGAGACCACATGTAGAATCAGCAAGTTATATGTAAGTATGCCCACATCTGATCAAAGTTCATAGCACAATCCTGTACCCGCTTTCCCAGAAATGGCCATATTCACTGGCTCACTGCTCATTAAAGTCTGAAGAACTAAAAGAAGCTACTAAAATGAGAAGAAATAATGAGCGCTCATCCTAAAAATTCAGTTTACTAGAAATATAACAGAACTCAGTTTGGTCATTTGCAGACAATTGAAGTATTATAGTAAAAAAAAGCAATATACAAACCTCAGTACCCTCCCCAAATGATATTGTAATGCTGGGTCTGTCAGCAGGTACAGGGCAATCAGCCAATATTTCAACATCTGGACCTGCTTCCAATATAGCAGGTGCCCGTACAAATACACCACGGCATGTATCATTCCCTCCTTCCTTCTCTGAAAGCTTTGGCACAGATAGCTCTGTCTCAAAGCTTTGAAGCTGCAAGAGAAACAGTCTGCAATGAAACATGGTGTTCATATTTGTGCTTAATAACTACAAATCCTTTAAACATGCAAAACTCAATAATCTAGCCATCAACAGGCCCTATGGTTCCCAAATTTACCTGGCTACCAAAAAAGTTTCTGTGGACAGTACAATCTAGTCCTCCGACAAGTTCCTGCCCCCCTGTTTTTTGCCCTGCAAGTCACGCTATTCAATTATCGCGACATTCTATTAACTTGTTTCCAAAAAAAAAAACATGGCAAGTATAAATTGGTGACCCACTCACCTACTGCTTTGTTTGCAAGAAAGATGAGCCCAGCGCAGGTTCCCCAGACAGGCTTTCCACCTCCGACAAACTCTCGAAGTGCAGGGAACTGCACGGCAAATAGAAGTGAGATTTTGCAAGCTATAAGCAATTAGACAGGTTCATATAAATATACAATCTCAGGCATAAAGAGGTTCAGGAAGTGCAAATGCCATAAAGTGGCACTCCCTAGTAAAACTGTTTCCTGTGAAACTATCTCATGGGAACATGTAATATGCATCAGCATGTAACAGTATCTAGTATCTACTAGCTGAGAAGCCAAGAACACAAAAATTTCCATGATTGAAGACAACCAGCACTGGCCTACAAGGCTACAACCCTTATTCCGTTGGCAGGTGTGGGCAAAAGGATACTCACGTTTCCTATTTAGGATGAGGAAATTTTAATGTAATAAAGTGGGCAAAATTCCATTTCTTTTGTGTCAGTCTCTGTTTCCTAGATCCAGTTATTTCTTTTGACCAATGCAAGGAACCACTATATCCCTGTGAGTCAGCAGTGTCTAGCCTAGGCAGAGACCAAGAGCAGGATGCTCAATATCGTGTCAAACAATTTGGAAGAATATGGCTGTGCAACCAATAATCTGTACTATGAAGGAACAACACCCACTAAACAATCATGCCCTAACTCTAAGTCTGTGCTTCTCTATTCAATTTCCATCATCCACCAAATACCGCAGAGCGATGATTCATCTCCGGCTCGAGCCACTGAATCCGAGCACACAGACAGAGTCACGAGCGACGTCATCGACGAACCAATCAGCATCAGCCACAAACGAGAAGGAAAAAAAAGGAACGAGGAGAGCAGAAGGAGGAGGACCCACCCACCAGGTTGTGGTAGTTGGCGAGCTTGGCCATGGTGGTGCTCTCGCCGCCGGGGATGATGAGCGAGTCGACGCCGAGGAGCTGCTCCGGCTTCCGCACCTCCACGCCCCTCACCCCGATCCTCCTCAGCGCTGCACCGAAACACACACCAGCGAAATCAACCACACGAGCATCTGGCGGGCAGCAGAGGGACATGAAATCGGATTCCGTACCGGCCATGTGCTCGTTGTAGGAGCCCTGCAGCGCGAGGACGCCCACCACAGCCATTGCCCTCCTCCCGACCCTGCTCCGCCGACCACGGGACGCGCGTTCCGGTGGGTGGGTGGGTGGGTCGGTCGGTCGGAGAGAGGCGAGGCGGCTGGTGGAGTGGTTTGTGACGTCACGGGGAGCAGAATGGAAGGGGAGGAAGAAGCCGCACGTCGCCGAGGCGGCGGCGGCCAGACCCACCACTCGGGGATATCGAAACGTTTCGGTGCACGTGCCGCTGCCACGGGGAAAAAAATATACTGGGAGGTAGGCGATGGCCGCTCCTGGCCGTCCGATCGCCGTGGAGCCGTGCGCCCAAGTCGGTGGAGAGATCACCGCCGTCCGTATTGTTGGGGTCCACTGCGGCGGGCTCGTTATCAAGTTGGCGGGCCGGAAACGTTGGTAGGCCGAATGCTATTACGGGCCGGTCGGGACAATGGAAGATGTGCTACAATGCCAACCCAATAAGAAACAGCATTAGTTGCTCAAAAAAAAAAAACCGGATTAAAAAGGCAGGCGAACAGCTCTAGACTTGGGAATAAATGGCATCAGTATATTTTTTTTTAAAAGGAACGACTGCTGTCACCTTCCACACCCTTTGCTGACATCTATATATACCTAATTAATAATAAAAGAGGCAAAATTTCAGCCTATTTTTTTGGTCCGTCCAATTTTTTTTTTGTCCGTTTTCCTCTAACTATCGGACAATGGAGAATTTCTTCCGTCCGGACTTATATATATAATAACCTATGCTCATATGAGTTAGAATATGTCTTGTCTAGCGTGATACGGAGTCCGATTCCAAAACATATTGGGTCATTTATGTGATCCGGACTCATCTTTTTTCCAAAAAAAAACTAAGCAAATTTCCAATACGATTCCTACTCTGACATGGCTCCTTACAGCAGATATTATAAAACAAAAACAAGGAGAGAACCAACGAGACAAAACAAAAAATCAAGCACTTATCCGTCCAGGGTCTACACGACCAGATCGATTCTTCGACTCCAATATAAAATATGTCAACAGAAAAACACATCATCAGGAGAAGCATAATCTTCCAGCAAGGAACTGCTAAAACAATAGCAGAAAAAGGTACATCCACGATGGTAAGTGAATTCTGAAAAAGGACTCTTCAAGTTTCAATACATCGTAATACACTATACATATAAATAGTTTTAGGCATGCAAAATATGATTCTCATTATAGGAATATATACTTTCTTTTCAAAATATCCAATTTTATTTTGCCTGCAAGTCAAATCCGACTCTTAGACTTCTTATTAAGTCGGCTACTTCCATACTTCTTCACTCCCATCGTCCCTTCTTGAGGCAAAACATAATGTGGACAAAAAAAGAACGCAAAGAAAAGGTGAACTGATAGTGAAAAAAACATACGTGCAAAAGAAAACAGAGGAAAGAAAAAAAAGAAACCGAGATGGACATGGTACCAAGACTCGATGGACGGAAAACCAACGGGAAAAAAACAGCACAGGCGTTTTGTGTTCGGATCCATGAAAAATAAATTTGAAACTCGGTAAGAAAAAACAAAAGAGCCCATAAACTCTTTGTGGTTTTTTTTATATTAGGATAAGACATAAGATTAGGGTAAATTCTATTCTTATTCTTATTTATTTGATTTGAATTTGGATTAGGATCCATATAGATATTAGGATCCATGCAGATTAAAGTCATGATATATTAAGAGTAAATATTTTTGTCTTACAATCGAAAAAATCAAGGTTCAACCCTCTCTATTCTAAATTGTAAATCGTTCTGGCTTTTTAATATATATATTTTTTACTATGTATTTAGACATAATGTTTATGTAGAAGCATAGTAAAAGCTATGTATATCAAAAAAATCCGAAAAACTTATGATTTGGGGACAATGGGAGTATTTTAATTCGTTGGACTTAATAGGACATTGCCATATTATTAACTATACTAACTTTATTATGGATGTCATGATTATCATAAAATAAATTATAGCCATTAAAATTTATGAAAAAGGTAACATATAAATAGATATATAACATTTTTTCCTTATTTCCTATTAAGGTCTGGTAGGTTTTTCTTCACCCGTTGCAATGCACGGGCATATTTGCTAATAATTAATAATTCTCAGAGAAGGGTATATTCAGACAACAGTATCCTTCATTAAGATATTTTCACGGCGCATGCCTTGCTTCAGTTCAGTTATTTGTTTTAATATTTATTGGATGAGTATCCGTATGTTGCAACGGGGAGAATACCATCAGGTATTCGTAGATGTGTATTTTTTTATGAAATTTTCCATCGCTGATTCACTCGACTTAAAAAAACTCTATGATGCCTAAGAAACCGGACAGGAGAGTTAATTAGTACGCAACAAATATGCAAAACCGGACAGGAGAGTTAGTAGTAACAAATATGCATTGTCTGACATTTTTTATACTTCCCACTCACATGTGACGAAAAGAGAACTGAGAACAAGACTGATTGAGCACACTGTTTATATAGTGACAACATTTACAATATACGAACTGTTTCTAATCACTAGAATATTCTACTACGCTAGGGGTTAAAATGCTCTTTACAGTTTACCTTTGTGCCTTCCATCAATCTCCTGTTGCAGCATGTCCATCAGTCTAGACGGAAACTTCCATTACCGCCAAACATAATTCTTGTTGTATGTAGGCAAAATTTTAAAAAATAATTGTGGTATTTGTCACCGTGACCGTGACAAATGCCTCATAGGTATCGGTCGAAACATCCTCAGATACACGTCTCTCCAGATGACTCTGCTGCCTCCTGGTAACTCACTCAGGAATACTTCAAGGCAGTAATGGTGGAAAAACCTTAGACATTCTTCAGGATTATTATTCCTCTGCCAATTGTGGCGTGCCAAAAACAACCATCACGTTCACCTCATCAACCACTTTACCCTCCTTGTCAACGAAGATTTCTCCTGAGGTTACATCCATGGCATCAACAGAAAGAGCTCCATCAACTCTGGTGCTCAGCACAGTGATCACCTCAGTGTAGTGCACATTTGGTTGCGCATTGACCTGTGCTTGCATTGCTAGAGTGACACTGCACTTGGATCTTGGTGGCACGATGCCTCTGTCTGGCTCTGTGCAGAAGCGTTCTAGCTTTGCCTTTGTGACGAAGGCGATGTAATCATCCGTATCGTTGGTCAGCTCTATCGAGTGCGATATCTTGAAGTCTTCAAAGGGACTGTGTATTTCCAGTGGCTTAATCCCAAGGATGTCTTCCAAGCAACAATAGCTTATCTGCGAGACATATCAGATATACATGCATGGTTTACCATGGCTTATTGATCCATGCAAATCTAGTGTTGTCTGGGTTCTATTAGGGAGCATATATATGCCCTTACCTGGATTTGGGCTTGGCCATCTGTAGTATCTATTTCCTTCAGCTCGTCTATTATGTCTGATATATCAGGTCTGTCTGTCGGGTCATCTTGTATGCATCTTAGGGCCAACTCGAGACACTTCTTCACTTGTTGGCAAGCCAACGATGATTGTTTCATTGATTTAATCCACCGGTGATTCCACCTTCTAATTGCCTGCCATGTTCACAATTGAAGTACTAATTAAAAAAAATAAAAAGACACACACACCACCATCACCACCATAAAAAATAAAGTAAAACCAAAGCAATTCTCATCTCTAGGAGGTTACCCAATCCCTCAGTGGTGATACTTCATTACTTGGCCTCAAACTGCGACACAAGCATACAGTGGCGGAGCGTGGGAAGAAATTAAGGGGGGGCTAATTCCAGTAGTGACTACGCATGTATTATAAAGGAAGTTCCATCTCTGCATGACAATATGAGCTCAAGTCTCCAACAACCTACGTACAGCATGTGCACAATTGCAGGAACCAGCTTGCTTGCATGTATGCATGCAGATTTACTCCGAGGCAAGGGGGGGCAACAACCCAGTTTCGCCTTAACGTAGCTCCGCCAGTGCAAGCATATCTCTATGATTGAAGGACATGCCCTGGCAGGACCATAGTTATGTATGTATATTACCAATAGCTCATGAAATTCACAGCCACATATATAGGAAGATCTAATCATGCATGATTATGAAAAATGTACAAAGGTGATTAGACCGTTTGTCTTACTTTAGTAATATTGGGCTTCGTTCTACTTCCAGTCACCAGCTCTATAATTATTACACCCAAACTATATATGTCTGACTTGCTAGTCGCTTTGCCTCCTGAAATGTATTCTGGAGCGGTATATCCTCTGCACAATAGTACAACAGTTTGATGCACATGACATAATAAAGAGTTTATACATGTTATGACTGGGAAAGTATATCACCGAAGGAACCGTGGCTGAGCAGTGGGGCCCTGCTGTGCGTGGGCGCAATCACCATGAGGCTGGTGCCTAGTCACGTGAGGTTTAGTTATCAAGAGTCCTAGATTTCAGGGATTTGTTATTCAGTCAGTTTGTTCAGGGATTTGTTATTCAGTCAGTTTGTTATTCGAGTCAGGATTAGATTCAAGTTGTTAGGATCAAGTGTATAAGTACCAAACTCTAGTTGCTTAATGGAAGGTAAGCCTGGGATTGAGACTCACGTCTCCCTTGGGCCCCCAGCCTATTCTCCTGCACATTATTCTCCTTCCCATCTACTCGCGAGAGCTCGACGCCGGCCACGGCACCTCCAGCTCGCCGGCATCTCTTCAAGCCACGACCTCCAGTCCACCACCAGTATAATCTCAGGAGCCGAAGCGCTAACAATACATATGAAAGAATTTGGAACTTACGGTGTTATGAGACGTGTAGTTGTAGCATGTGAGTCACTTTCGAGTCTAGATAGACCAAAATCTGTAATTTTGGGCACCATGAGGTCATCTAGTAGTATATTGCCTGGTTTGAGATCCATGTGAATGATTTCCTTATCCTTGTGGAGATAATGCAGACCCCTACAAATTCCGATAATTATTTGGTAGCGTGTTTGCCATTCGAGTCCCCTCAATTCATCTGAAGAAATAAAAGATGAAAACATAGTATTTTAGAAGGTGGTAGTCATCAATAATTTATTTATGATTACTAAATGTTGGTGCAAATCTATACCACACACCAATATGCTACCATGAACATCCCTGCAAAATCTAGCTTAGATGGTTTGCAAAGGGAACCTATTGAAACCTATGAATGCCTCTAGAGGAGGAACCCATAGGGGAGGCTCTCCTCGGGATGTTTTAGGGTCGGCAGACCACCTAGAATGCCAACCACCATCAAGACAAATGATGAACATCAACTAACGAGGTTGGAAAAGCTAGAATTTGGAAAATATAAAAATATTGGATTGCTATGTGTTTGATCAATTGGATATCCTCAATTGGCCATAGCCCATTATATTTATAAGGTTGGGAGGTCTTGCAACGCTTGGAGATAGTTTACATGTCAAATTATGTGTGAATCTCCAAGTTCTACTTGGACCAGCCAAATCCAAGTATCCAACCTTGTGAATATACCAAATCCGGCCTGGCCGGATTGCCCAGCAAACCTTTACATTGATATCAAATTGGGACAACACAAAATTGTTTATAGACAAATATTGGATACTTTCGTTTTATGGTCCATATTGTTGATTATTAATTGAATTTGTCTTTAAAAGTAGTAGACGAAATAGGGATGCTGATGCGATTAAGGAAATAAGTATATATAAAAAAGGGCGTACCCAGTGCAGAGAGCTCTCGCTCTGTGCGGGGTCTGGGGAAGGGTGTTAGTGGCAAGCCTTACCCTCGCCTGTGCAATGCGAGGAGACCGCGACTCGAACCCGGGACCTTCCGGTCATAGGCGGTAAGACTCTACCGCTTGCACCAGGCCCGCCCTTCTAAGGAAATAAATATATATATTCATTTTTGATAGAATATATACTTAAGGAAATAAGTATATATTCTATCAAAAATGTGGTCCTGTTGGGATGTTTGGTCTGACAAACCATTACATTCAAGATGAGATAGTCCAACATAAGTTCATCTTATGAATTGTAGTAGAATGACTCCATCTCCATGCTTATATTAATTTTTAGATTGTGAGGGACAGGATGGCGGTGGATTAACTTTTTATATTCCATAAAAAATGATGAGTGAGAAGATAAGGAACCACACACTATTTCTCAAACTAAATGGCTTTTAAGTGATCACTACATTAATGTACCTGAAAGATGTTGGTCAAGGCTGCCATTTCTTATGTATTCAAAACAGAGCAACCTTTCTCGTATATCGGCCATTATAATTGTTCCTCCCCATGGTATCGCATGTTCTTTTGTAAAAGAACAGTAACCAAGAAATCGTACTATATTTGGGTGCTTAACCGAGATCAAGCTTATAACCTCCCGATGAAACATCTTGTCTTTAATTGTTCGGCTACTGTGAAGCCTCTTTACAGCAACAACCCCATTTCGAAGGATGCCCTGTTTAAATCATCTTGTGAGCACAAACATAAGCATTACATCAAATTTTTATATGCGGTGAGGAAATTTGAAGGTCTGGTGGCATAAAAAAACTAAATTACCTTGTAAACAATTCCACATCCGCCGCTACCAATTTTTTTCTTCTCAGAGAAATTTTCTGTGATGCTATGTAGAAGTGCAAAATCTAGAGGGCTTGGTTCCTCACTTTCATTAACTATGCGCTCTAGGATGTTGAGCTCCATGTATCTGTCATGTATTAAAAATAAAGAATGTGTTATGAATTTTAGACAAAGGAAAAATTAGCTTGATTATCGAATTGAACATAATTGCAATCAAGGACAACATTTGTTTAAAGTAAAAGCAATTGCTGATTGATTTTTGACTGGTAATGATATGCTGCATCAGTGCATCACTGCATTTTCATATCTAACCAGTTGTGATGCATGGGGATGATGTGCCATTATCTAATGGTCATCCTAGCATTGCAATTATGTTCATCTAAAACTTTTTAGGGGCAAGCAATGATGATTGTACCAATTTGGCCTAGGTCCAATTGAACAACAATTGCCAGTAAGGCATCATTTTACACATCTACTTGTAACCATCATGTAAATTACACAGTGAATGTTATCGGGTTAATCAACTTTACTTTGAACGCATTCAGTTAATCAAGTGGTACTACCCATACAAGTCAGGCTATGCAGAAGCACTTCAATTCAAGGCCCAACAATGCAATTTATAACCTGGGGAGGTACACTCCCAATCATTTATTCACAGTGCAACCTGGTTCTTGAAGCAATGTACTTGAAGGAAAATATAAGCGTAGTCCAGAATGGAATTACAGATCAAAAAGTCAAATGTATTGATATTTTAATGTCATCAAGTCATGCTGCTAATTCTAAACAAGCATTTAAATGTACATGAGGTCACAAGAGAAGTCATGATTCTAATATTATTATGGTCATGTTTCCTTATGCAAATGGAATTGCCTGGTACACACATCATATATATTAGAGTAGCTTACTTGCAAAGTTTTGCAGTATCTGAATACATGCTCTGGGCTGCATCCCCTTGTTTGAAACCATCAAAACTAGACCATTGATCATTGCCTGCTACACCAACTTCAGTATTTAGTTGTTTTGCCATGGTCGGCACAGTGGTTGAGTTAGCATTCAGAGATCCATCCTTACCTGAAATTCTACTATGAGAGACAGGGACCTTGTCAATGTTGGAGTTTCTTTGTGATGATGAAGAAAGAGGCTCAATTGGCGAAGTCTTCATAGCTTGAGTGGTCTGCTTCTTTTTTTGTGAGACTGAAGCCTTTGAAGAACTTGAAGTTACAGCTGAAGTTTGAATATAGGCAACATCACTAGCAGGTTCACTAGCAGGTAAAAATGAACCATATCCACCAAATTTCGACCCTGTCAAAGATTAAAGTTCTGCTTAATGTTTATCTATAATGAACCCAAATCAAGCTGATACAGTGACTGTTCACATATCCCCACCTAGATTCTCTGCAGACACGCCTCCTTCGAAATCTTTCTGAAAATGGCCAAGTACATCTTGAAGTTTTTCGTCCTGAAACATGCAAACCATAGGATACAAAGAAATGTTACAGCAAAATTGACTGGTGGTACGGTATACAGTATATAATCTTAAAACCAAAATTGCTGTCTTGCTTGTGACTTCCTTTCAAGCTGGAGTCACCCTAAAGACGGTGAACTGCATGAGACAAGGCTAGAATTACAGCTACTCCCTTCAATTAACCTGAATATGTCATTTTTCAAATAGACTAAAAAGTATGCTACCGTTACCAAAATTTGGTCAAGTATACAACATTCATGTATCTTCTTTCTCTTAACCTTTCTTCTGGACAAACAGAGTTTCATATACAGCATGTACTTCGCGTTAGAAGTTTGGAGTTACAAGTGTATAAAGATTGACTTGAGCTCAAAACAAGGACAGGTCTCGGTAACACATGGGAGCATCGTAGACCGAAAGGCGTTACAGGATCTACCGCTGCAAAAAAAAAAAAAAAAAAAAAAAAAAAAAAAAAACACTCTCAAGGCAAGGAAGCACACGATCCCACCGTCACGACTTGCAGAAACTTATCCAAGTAGGACAGTAATACTAGCTGTATGACTTTGGTATTGTAGTTGAAGGGAGTAGAAACGGCAGGAGGATAGATAAGACTGATCCCCCACCGTACCACACTCAAAACTGGCGCATTCCAAAAATAAAAACCTTAAGTGTAATCTCACATAGAGAGCAGCCAAATCACTAGTGGGTACCTAACAAACGCCAGGACAAACCAAGAGAGCAGATTTTCTTTCCATTTCCATTTCCATTATACCAGCGTCACCCATAGTACTTACTTGACTAATTTAGCATCCTAACCTCCAGGCAAGTAACCAAGTGAGGAAAGAAAAGAGTAAATGACCCAGCAACGCAATTGCCTGCTTCCTTCCAGTTGTACCCCATTCCTATCAGCCAAAACAACAGATCGAGCAGGTTCCTAAGTGATCCAGCTAAGCAATTGCTTGTGGTGGTAAAGTACCATTCCTCCGGTCGCATGAAGCAAGGGAGAAACCGAAACAGACCACTTAATTCGCTTTCTATAATAATCGGAGCTACGAAACAAGCGACAGCACTAAATCGGACGCGCGTCTACCCGACCGGACGATGCGGGCAAATGACCTAGAATCAGTGCAGCGTGCCCGGAAGCAGGGACAGAGCCGCGACATTGCTGGAGGTGGGGCGAGGCGTGGCGAGAGCGACTCACAATGTAAGAGAACGCGACGTCGGGGTCGACGAAGGAGGTGTCGTCCCCGCAGGCCTCCCCCTCCTCGAGCTCGGCGTCGTCGTCCATGCGGAGTCCGCCACGGGGCTGCTGCGCCTGCGCTGCTGCCGCTACGCGGACGCCCGCATCCTCCTGCCGCCGCCTCACGGACAGCATCCACCCGGGTCCACCCCGCCTCGCCTCGCCTAACCACCTACCCTCTACCACCAGGCAGCAGCTCCCGGCGGCCCGGCGCGGAGGCAGGCGACCTCAGCAGGAAGGGCGGCCGCCCCGCGCGAGCAGAGCAGGGAGCGAGCTCGAATCGGAGCAGCACGAGCTCCCCGATCGGCGGGATCTCTCCCCCTGCCGCGCCCGGATCGGCGAATCGAGGCCTCCGGATTGGGGATCGCGAGATTCGGACGCGGGCTCCCTCCCTCCTTCACTCCTTCCCTCCCAGGCTAGCCCTCGGTCTCTCTCCTCTTTCTCTGTCCTGACCCCCTTCCCTTGTCTGCCTCGGCGTCTCGAGGTTTCGTCGCACGCGGGAATAAATTTTAATTTTTAATTGGTCTTGCGGAAGCTGGCGAGCCAGCCAGCCTTTTTGCGGCTGCCTCCCTCGGTACTCGGTAGTCTTCTCAGCCTCTCTTGCGTTCGCGTTCGCGTTCGCCTCCCCTGCCCGTTTCTGTTTTGGTAGACCTGGCTAGCTGGGTGGCCTGGACTGGACGCCTGCTGGGACGGGACAGGCGGCGGTGGCCAGCCTTGCCGGACGCTGGTTTTCTTTTCTGGGCTGCTGCGCGGCCCGCGGCTCTTTTTTTCCCCTTTCCCCGCGGCTTTTCGCTTTGGGCCTGGTTTAATTCGCGAAAACTTTTCCCAAAAAATGCTACAATGACTATCACATTGAATCTTGCGATACGTATATGGAGCATTAAATGTAGACGAAAAAAACTAATTGCACAGTTTGGTTGGAAATTACGAGACGAACGTTTTGAGCCTAATTAGTCCATGATTGAACACTAATTACCAAATAAAAACGAAAGTGGTACAGTAGCCAAATTTCCAAACTTTCGTGCGACTAAACACTGCCTTGGTCCTGAGGAGGAGATCGAAGCAGCGAATAATTGGAATGTCCGTTCGGCCCTTGGGTCTCTTGCTTGCGGTTGACGGCGTGACGGCTGGGCTGACGCCTGACAGGAGGTGAGGATTTTGGTGCACGTGTTTCTTGCTTAAGGCCACGTTTAGTTCGCGAATTTTTTTGGATTTTGCAACTGTAGCACTTTGTTTGTATTTGACAATTAGTGTCTAACATGGACTAATTAGGTTCGAAAGTTTCGTCTCACGATCTCTTACCCAACTGTGCAATTAGTTTTTTTTCGTCTACATTTAATGCTCCATGCATGCGTCAAAGATTCGATGTGATGGGCAAAAACCAATTTTTTTTGGAACTAAACGTGACCTAAGTAGACTTAGAGTGCGGTTAAGCGTTGCAACGGCCTCCTTTGTAGCTTCTCTCTTTTTTCCGCCCTGCTACTAGCTGTAGCTGTAGTATCTAAACTCACCTCACACACACAAGTTGTGTCACACACGCGCTTATACACATCCTGTGTACAGGTTAAACCTGCACAGATAGCTAAAGGCACACGCACGGCTATGGTCCCGTTCGGCTGGCTGAAACTTGGCTGAAAAACACTGTTCCAGCTAGTTTATTGTGAGAGAAAAATACTGTTTGGCTGATTTGATGAACAGTAACCTGAGAGGTTGATTCAGCCGGCTGGCTGGTCTCGTAAGACCAGCGAACGCACCGTATATCACTAGACTCAACGTTGACAGGTATGACACCTTAGTCATTATGGATCATCGGAGGTTGAGACTACGATGAAAATGAAGAAAACCCTAGTGCGAAAACCTACGGGGCAGATCTCGAACACAAATTGCGAGTGCTCTACTTAACAAACATGACCGCTTCGTGCCGACTCAAAATAAATTAAAAGTATCAGTACTGATGGCATGTCACCACAAAAAATATTTTTAAAGTATATACTCATTTTATGTCATAAATGTTACGGATTAGTTTATAATGTTGATTTAATTTTGGATGGAGGGAGTATATGGCATTAGCTTCTATTTACTCCTTTTATTTAAACACCGGTGAAACCAAACGTATTGTCCAGTACAGTTAAAGCCAAACCTATTGTCTAGTACAGTTAGGCTGTTTTCTAAGTCGTCTTTTACAATATTTTTTTTTAGGCATCCATCTTGTGAGTTGAAAATTTAAGGCGATAGGACTAGTCGTGCAACGTGGATGTTACCATGCAACTTACTACCACCGTCCCTAAAAAATATAATTTTAACACAGTGTCACGTTTTAGTACCTTAAGTTTGATTAATTATTGATTAAAAAGTATCCATGTTTATAATACTAAATAAATATCATCAGATTAATTACGAAATGTATTTTCATAATAAATTAATTCAAAGACATAACTATAAATATTATTTACTTGAAAAACTTGGTCAAAGGTGAATCACTTTTCGTGACACATAACCCATAGTTGCATTCTTTTCATGATGGAGGTAGTAAGACCTAGTATTTGGCAGAGCTTCTCCTGCATCGGAAAACTGATTATTTGGCTAAAATATTTTTCTATGATTCTCTAGGATAAATAAGGCCTTGTTTAGTTTCTCCCCCTAAAGTTTAGTCCCTATCACATCGTATGTTTGGACACATGCATGAAGTATTAAATATAGACTATAAAAATAACTAATTGCACAGATTGCGACTATAAATATAGGCCATGATTTGACAATGTGATGCTACAGTAAAACTACAGTACATGTGCTAGTGCCGGATTAATTAGGCTTAATAAATTCGTCTCGCAGATTCTCGAGGACTTCTGTAATTTATTTTATTATTAGTATCTGAACACTCCCATATAACACCCCATGTGACACCTCTAAACTTTAGCGCTGGATTTAAACACCACATAAACTATATATAATAATGATGTATGTGGAGTTAATGAGAAGCTATTTTTGAGCTTCTAGTTTTTCTAGTTTATTTCAGACAGTCACTTCGCATAATTACATAAAAATCATTTAGGTCTTGTTTGGATGGTGTAGTATTAAAAAACATAGTATCAAGAAACTATTGTTTTAGAATCATTGATGTGCAAAACCGTGGTTTAGAAAAAAGAGATCTAGAGTGGAGTTTTTAAAACTCCAAAAAGACTACAATTTCAGTAATACCATGATATTCAAAACCATAAAATTTGTTGAACCCAAACACTTCATGGCACTCCAAAACTAAAGTATTTTCATAAAACCATATTATTTTTCTAAAACTCCCAAAATACTTTGTATCAAACGTAGCCTTATTGGTGAAAAAAAACTATTTACCTTCTAAATCCAGCTAGAAAGCTGCTCCGATAGCTCTGCAAAACATATCCTTAAACGTTCCTAGCTACCCTCCTGGATGAGACTCCTGGCGTGTGCAATGTCCCTTGCTTCCTAGCTTCCACTAACGACTCCTCTTTCGATGGGTCAACATCAGCGATCAGAGACGTTCACGGTTGTTCGTTTCGTTTGGTGGACGTTAAATGGGTGGAGCGCCTCTTCGTGACCACGGTACCTGAGATGATTTTGACACTTCCTTCTTGATAACGCTGGTAAAAGTAAGGCAATATATCCACACTTCTCTATTACACAACCACCGTAAAAGAGCTCAAACTTATATCTAGTGGTCCATATGGGTATCTTTTTTTCCTAACGCGTTTAGTGAGAATTAACATAGAGCCTCTAACTAATCATAGTAAGATAATTTTTTCTATACAGTGAGGAAATTTGCAGGTCTGGTGGATAAAAAAAAAACTAAATTAGCAAATGGCTTTTTAAGTGATCACTACAATGTGGTAATGTACCAGAAAGATGTTTGTCAAGGCTGCCATTTCTTATGTATTCCAAACAGAGCAACCTTTCTTGTATATTGTCCATTATAGTTGTTCCTCCCGATGGTATCACAAGTTCTTTTGTAAAAGAACAGTAACCAAGAAATCGTACTATATTTGGGTGCTTAACCGAGATCAAGCTTATAACCTCCCGACGAAACATCTTGTCTTTAATTTTCCAATTATCCTTCTTGAGTTTCTTCACAGCAACGACCCCATTTCGAAGGATGCCCTGTTTAAATCATCTTGTGAGCGCAACCATACACATATCAAATTTTTCTATGCAGTCAGTAGTTAGAAAATTTGAAGGTCTGGTGGCATAAAAAAACTAAATTACCTTGTAAACAGTTCCACATCCGCCGCTACCAATTTCTTTCTTCTCAGCGAAATTTTCCGTGATGCTCTGTAGAAGTGCAAAATCTAGATCGCTTGGTTCCTCACTTTCATTAACTATGCGCTCTAGGATGTTGAGCTCCATATATCTGTCATGTATTAAAAATAAATAATGTGTTATGAATTTTAGACAAAGGAAAAATAGCTTTGATTATCGAATTGACCATAATTGCAATCAAGGACAACATTTGTTCAGTGTAAAAGCAATTGCTGATTGATTTTTGACTGGTAATGATATGCTGCATCAGTGCATCACTGCATTTTCATATCTAACCAGTTGTGATGCATGGGGATGATGTGCCATTATCTAATGGTCATCCTAGCATTGCAACAATTGATGGAAACTCAATATTAGTAGTTTACTACTATGTTACTACATTAATAATTAATAATACTGCAATTTTGATAGGATAACCCCAAATTTCCTATTTATATAAGACATTTTCTTGTGACAATTGAGGAAGTAATTTCTTATTTATTATTGAATATTGAAGCAAAATAAATTGTTTAGATTTTGAGCATTATAATAGAATACTAATTACCATATTCCTCAATTCAGAAGCTATGAAGTGCTAGCCTCTAGAGGGAGGAAGCCAGAGATAAGGATTAGATCAGCTTTCCATTGTGAACAAGGAATTTTTGCAGTTCATTTGAGATTTCTGTGAGCACAACAAAAGAAAACTTTAGAGATTACAGATAAAATAAATACATAATTAATGAATTACTCCTGTTGTTTTTTTATGTATGATGTTGGCTAGCTCAAATTTGAACTAACCAATGTCATACATAGAAAAATTGAAGGGTGAAGCATATAACTTTTGTGAATTATTCTATACCTAACCGTGGCTGCCTCAAATCAAATCATTAAAATATCACATAATTAATTTGTAGTTACCAAAAGTCACACATGCGTACCTGGAATCTTCATGAACTGTCTTTGTGTAAAGTCCCTGGGATGTTTGCACAACCTGCATTTCCATTTATGAAAGATAACTCCGTACGCCGCTATCAACATGTGTAAGTTGAGGATTTGTAAAAAAAAAAAAAAGTACCAGCAGCATAAGCAATAAGCTTGCGCTCATATATCGGTGCCTTTGACAGTGAAAGAAAAGGTTTCTGAAATAGCAAGTTTATACGCTGAAAACAGTTGGTGCTAAAACAGTCACTTGATATACAGATCTAAACTGAAATTTTGCTCTCATTTTCATTCTCCTTGTCAATCATACAAATGATATTCAGTTTCATTTTTCTAACTCATGGTCCAAGTGGCTCACTGGTATATACACACTAATAAAGGAAACACTAGGGATATATTTTTTTTCTCTCCAATATGGATTAACAGAAATTTCATTCGCATTAACTCACTGGTACGTAGAGATTATATATATGTTAAACCTATCATCTCATGACGCACACACACAGGCCACTTTAAGTTAAAATAATCTAACACAAGCCATGCTACAGAGGGGGGGGGGGGGTTTGCAAACCGCTATTGAATTTCAGGAATATTTTCATTATTTGCCACTACAGATTTATCCAGCCAAAAATTACCCATCGCAGAACATCTAATCCATTATATTAATCCTAACTGGAAGTTATGTCCCCGTCTTCTTCCTCTCACAGCCCTCTTGCTGTCACACATAGTGCCCACCTGGCTTCAACCTCTCTTTTTTTCGTGAACAAGGCTATGTGTCCGTTTTTCTTAAGAGGGAAGAAGGGAATTAAAACAACAGAAGCAGTGAACCACATGGCTTGCAACTAGCCCCGTAGGTTAAATGAAGAAGGTTAAAGTATTAAATATGGAAAAAATGCACAAAGATATACCAGATTTGAGCTGGATGAAGGTTGTGTCTGCCTTTCCACTTGTGGGTTTCGTTGATTTTGCCGAGCCCTCAAGGTCTGAATAGCAAACTGTAATTGTGGCTTAATTGGTCCCTTCATCATATTGGAGTAGTCATTCTGCTCAAACAATACCATGATCAAGCAACCGAAAGGGTGAAACAGCAAGATTAACTTTTGCTCCCCAGAAATGTACTTGATCTCTAGTAGAACAAATCTTCGCAAAAGAAAAGGGAAGGGGATAGCGGTACCTTGTTTGGAAATTTTCTATACAAGATCTCCTCAAGCCGCTTTGTCAGTACTGGCATATTATTCCACCACTCAGCTGATGTCGTCGGTTGCTTTCCTATATACTCGAATCTGCCGATTTAAGATTAAGAACAGTATAAAAAAAGTAAGTCATATATATGTTCTATCTGAAAAAATCAGTCACAAACCTAAACTTTGGGGTGCTTAAGAAGGTGATTCAACTAATTTCAAAATACAAAATGAAGTCAATAACTTAAATATCCTTAAGAATAGTCAAAACCTCAGTCCCATACCTTCTACAGGGTTCACAAAATCAGCCACATGCACTAAAAAATGCTGGGGTACAGGGGTTTTGTACTGGAATTCAACTAGTGTGAAAATTTATGTGCAACTCCTCATGAGAAGGGAAGACAATAACATGAGTAGTACTTACTAAGTACAATATATCTATATTCAGTAACATACATAAGTAGTACTAAGTGTAAAAACTCCGTTGTCGCCCTGGTCATCACGGAAATTAGGAAATAAGTATTGTGGAAAAAAATTTGATAACGGGCACACTTCAAAAACCTTGGATTCCATTCCCGAAAAAAAAATTGATTCCCTGTTTAGCAGTCCAGACAGCCACAAGTGCCAAGATGAAAAAACAGAGCAGAACTAGTCGTTCGGTTAGGCCGTCTCCGATGGTTCCCAAATAGCTAGTCTAGGAAGAATTCTATTGGCTATCAAAAAGAGAGATCAAATAGCTAGCGACTCCCAAATAGCTAGTCTAACACTATCTTCTACAAACAACTCTCTCACGTCTCACATAGCCCTGCACTAAAGTATTCATTTTTTATTATTTTTAAGTCTTGTCTAGCTAGCTACTCCCTCAGGGCGTCCTCAATGACCGGCTACGTCGCCAGCTTCGTCCGACGTGGAAGTATTAAACAATGAAAAAAGCATCTCTCTAGCAACGAGATAATCGGCAGGCTATTTCACTGGGATGGAGGAACTGTGAGAGCAGGATTTACGGCAACGCTCTGCAGGTGGGGATGAAGGAAATAAGATAATAATTTTCTCACTCTCTCACTTTCAGCTAAGCTAGTGAAATCGATCGTATCACTGGGACGCCCTTAGTCTCCAATTATCTGGAAATTCCCCACCAATCTCCTCCAATCCCTTCGGTTGGAGACTAACTGCGATCGGTGAAGTCAACACTGGAGAGTCCCAAATTAAAACTTTTTTTAAGACTGAAGGCTACAAATAAAAACTTACATCTTCTCGCGCATGATGGTGCGCAGCCTCACGAACTCCACATCTGGCTTTGTGTAGAAGCGCTCTAGCTTTGACATTGTGACAAAGCCAATGAGATCATCAGTATCGTTGGTCAGCTCTATTGAGTGTGATATCTTGAATTCTTCAAAGGGAATTTGTATTTCCAGCGGCTCAATCCCAAGGATGTCCTGCAAACAACAAGGACGCGTGAGATAACACACATGGTGTATCATGCAAATCTAGTGCTGTCTAGGTTTTGTTAGGGAGCATATATATGCCCTTACCTGGATTTGGGCTTGGCCATCTTTAGTATCTATTTCCTTCAGCTCATCGATTATATCTGATATATCAGGTCTGTTTTTCGGTTCATCTTGTGTGCATCTTAGGGCCAACTCCAGACATTTTGCCACTTGTTGGTAACCCAATGATGACTGTTCCATTGATTTAATCCACCGGTGATTCCACCTTCTAATTACCTGCCACACACACACCCCACCACCACCACCACCATAAAAAGCAAGAAAAAACCCAAAACAATTCTCATCTCTAGGAGGTTACCCAATCCCGCATTGGTGACACTTCATTACTTGGCCTCAAACTGCGACACAAGCATATCTCTATGATTCAAGGACATGCTAGCTCTGGCAGGACCATAGTTATGTACGTATTACCAATAGCTCATGAAATTCACAGCCACATATATATATTGGAAGATCTAATCATGCATGATTATGAAAAATGTACAAAGGTAATTAGACCGTTTGTCTTACTTTAGTAATATTGGGCTTCGTTCTACTTCCAGTCACCAGCACTATAATTATTACACCCAAACTATATATGTCTAACTTGCTAGTCGCTTTGCCTCCTAAAATGTATTCTGGAGCCGTATATCCTCTGCACAATAGTACAACAGTTTGATGCACATGACATAATAAAGAGTTTATACATATGAAAGAATTTGGAACTTACCGTGTTATGAGACGTGTAGTTGTAGCCTGTGAGTCACTTTCGAGTCTAGATAGACCAAAATCTGTAATTTTGGGCACCATGAGGTCATCTAGTAGTATATTGCCTGGTTTGAGATCCATGTGAATGATTTCCTTATCCTTGTGGAGATAATGCAGACCCCTGCAAATTCCGATAATTATTTGGTAGCATGTTTGCCATTCGAGTCCCCTCAATTCATCTGAAGAAATAAAAGATGAAAACATAGTGTTTTAGAAGGTGGTAGTCATCAATAATTGATTTATGATTACTAAATGTTGGTGCAAATCTATACCACACACCAAAAAACTCTTACATAAATATTACACAAAGATAACCTCACGGTGAACCCCGCAAAATCTAGCCTAGCTATTTTCTGAAACCGGCCTAGTGTGTTTGCATAAGGAACCCACGAAAACCTACAAACGCCTCTAGGAAGGATACATGTTTACTTTTGGTCAACATTGCAGAACATAGTATTGTGCTTACTTTTAACTTAACTGTTATAGGAGTGTGTAATTAAGAAATATATATACGGAGTCCTCATGGATATAAAATTATTTTCTTGATACCTTATATTAGTATTTATATGTAGGTGAGAAATATTTTTGTTTATTTCTTTAGGATGGAAGAGGTAGATAATTTAGATACAAATTAAAATATGTTACTTTTTATTTTCTTTCATAATGGCATATATGGGTAATCTGAATGTAAATGTAAGTATTACTTTGCATTATCTTTCATAATAGCAATTGTGATAATTTAAATGGTTATTAATGGGTTATTTTAAATTATATTTGATAATGGTAGAGATGAGTAATTTAGATATGAAGTTAGGGGGTTATTTTGAATTATCTTTCATAATTGAAGGGTGGGCAGTCTAGATGCAATTTTTCATAATGACAGAGATGGGTAATTTATATACAAATTTAGGGGATTGTTTTGAATTATCTTTCATAATTGCATAAATAGGTAATTTAGATGCAAAATTAGGTGGTTATTTTATGTATTTTTCATAATGTCAGATGTGAGTAATTATTTATAAAATAAATAGATATAATGGTTATTATTGATGATGATGATTAGAGTCTACCAATTAAAGGCTATATGTTTTTTTATTATTGTAGCAATTTTTTGGGTTTATCTTTTTTTCCTAACACGTTTAGTGAGAATTAACATAGAGCCTCTAACTAATAATAGTAAGATAATTTTTTCTATACAGTGAGGAAATTTGCAGGTCTGGTGGATAAAAAAAAACTAAATTAGCAAATGGCTTTTTAAGTGATCACTACAATGTGGTAATGTACCTGAAAGATGTTTGTCAAGGCTGCCATTTCTTATGTATTCAAAACAGAGCAACCTTTCTTGTATATCGGCCATTATAGTTGTTCCTCCCGATGGTATCAAAAGTTCTTTTGTAAAAGAACAGTAACCAAGAAATCGTACTATATTTGGGTGCTTAACCGAGATCAAGCTTATAACCTCCTGACAAAACATCTTGTCTTTAATTTTCCAAATATCATCCTTGAGTTTCTTCACAGCAACGACCCCATTTCAAAGGATGCCCTGTTTAAATCATCTTGTGAGCGCAACCATACACATTATATCAAATTTTTCTATGCAGTCAATAGTTAGAAAATTTGAAGGTCTGGTGGCATAAAAAAACTAAATTACCTTGTAAACAGTTCCACATCCGCCGCTACCAATTTCTTTCTTCTCAGCGAAATTTTCCGTGATGCTCTGTAGAAGTGCAAAATCTAGATCGCTTGGTTCCTCACTTTCATTAACTATGCGCTCTAGGATGTTGAGCTCCATATATCTGTCATGTATTAAAAATAAATAATGTGTTATGAATTTTAGACAAAGGAAAAATAGCTTTGATTATCGAATTGACCATAATTGCAATCAAGGACAACATTTGTTCAGTGTAAAAGCAATTGCTGATTGATTTTTGACTGGTAATGATATGGTGCATCAGTGCATCAACCAGTTGTGATGCATGGGGATGATGTGCCATTCTCTAATGGTGATCCTAGCATTACAACAATTGATGGAAACTCAATATTAGTAGTTTACTACTATATTACTACATTAATA
The DNA here is from genome assembly GCA_904845875.1 of Miscanthus lutarioriparius. Classification (NCBI taxonomy): domain Eukaryota; kingdom Viridiplantae; phylum Streptophyta; class Magnoliopsida; order Poales; family Poaceae; genus Miscanthus; species Miscanthus lutarioriparius. Next base: position 85,470,482 of record CAJGYO010000008.1, on the reverse strand, counting down.
CTGCAATTTTGATAGGATAACCCCCAATTTTCCTATTTATATAAGACATTTTTCTTGTGACAATTAAGGAAGTAATTTCTTATTAATTATTGAAGCAAAATAAATTGTTTAGATTTTGAGCATTATAATAGAATACTAATTATCATATTCCTCAATTCAGGAGCTATGAAGTGCTAGCCTCTAGAGGGAGGAAGCCAGAGATAAGGATTAGATCAGCTTTCCATTGTGAACAAGGAATTTTTGCAGTTCATTTGCGATTTATGTGAGCACAACAAAAGAAAACTTTAGAGATTACAGATAAAATAAATACATAATTAATGAATTACTCCTGTTTTTTTTATGTATGACGTTGGCTAGCTCAAATTTGAACTAACCAATGCCATACATAGAGAAATTGAAGGGTGAAGCATATAACTTTTGTGAAATTCTGTACCTAACCGTGGCTGCCTCAAATCAAATCAGTAAAATATCACACAATCCATTTGTAGTAATCAAAAGTCACACATGCGTACCTGGAATCTTCATGAACTGTCTCTGTGTACAGTCCCTGGGATGTTTGCACAACCTGCATTTCCATTTATGAAAGATAACTCTGTATGTAGGCGGCCGCGGCTATCAACAAGTGTAAGTCGAGGATTTGTAAAAAAAAAAAAGTACCAGCAGCATAAGCAATAAGCCTGCGCTCATATATCGGTGCCTTTGACAGTGAAAGAAAAGGTTTCTGAAATAACAAGTTTATACGCTGAAAAGTATTGGTGCTAAAACAGTCACTTGATATACAGATCTAAACTGAAATTTAGCTCTCATTTTCATTCTCGTTATCAATCATACAAATGATATTCAGTTTCATTTTTCTAACTCGTGGTCCAAGTGGCTCACTGGTATATTATACATACTAATAAAGGAAACACTAGGGATGCATTTTTTTCCCCAATATGGATCAACAGAAATTTCATTCGCATTAACTCACTGGAACGTAGAGATTATATATATGTTAAACCTATCATCTCATGACACACACACAGGCCATTTAAGTTAAATAATCTAACAAGCCATGCTACAGAGGGGGTACGATCCCGGATACCCACGGCAGACCACATGGGCTGCGCCCCCAGGGGCGGCCCAACCCACGAGATGAAGCCTTGCGGGGCACGACTCTGCTCGGCGCCTCCCGCAAGATACTGGGAAGATATTTTGAAGATGCTACGAGATCTGTTAGGATACGTATGATCTCATGATTCTTATAATCTGTTATTACTTTTCGGTTATCTCTCAGATCTAACCGACTTATAACCCTGCCCCCCGGACTATATAAGGCCGGCAAGGACCCCCTCCAAACTCACGCAATATCATACGATAGCCAATACAATCCAACATACCACAGGAGTAGGGTATTACGTCATACTGACGGTCTAAACCTGTCTAACTCGTGTGTCTCTGTTGCCTTCTTGTTCTTGATTACACGTCTCTCTGTCGATCAGTGTACCTTCGTGGGATACCCTCGGAGGACTGCCGACGATATTCTGTCGACGGTTGGCGCGCCAGGTAGAGGTGTGCGTGCTGTTTCTATATCGAACAAGATGGTACGTTCCGCAGGATCTTCGGCCCTCCCGCAGCCCGGCTAGATCTTCACGGTCGGATTGATCTCATGGATCATCAACGCTGACGGAGTCGGAGAGCTCATCGAGCCGGTGCAGATCGATTCTGCGCCGATCACCCCAACACCTACGACTGCAGATCCGATCTCGGAACCGTCTCCGAGGTCGCCTTCATCGACAACTCGCCGTCCGCTTCCTCGCTACCAGAGGAGGCAGATCAACAATGACGATCTGATCGCATCCATCGATCAGGTTGGTCTGAAGCTCGCCGATTGCCTCTCTATCGCCGAATCGGCCATGGACACTCTCGTTCAGCACTGACCACCCTTCAATCCTGATCTATCAGAGGCTGCTCGAGAAACTCCAGGGGTTACGGCCCTACCCTTCGGGTTCACCAACATCGCCGCCACTTACCAAGATTCCCTAAGGGGCAGATTCGCCGACCAGGTTGGAGCTGTCCATCCTCACGCCGACCAGACCGCCGACCAGCCTCCGCCAGCCGTCAACATGCTGCACGTCGGCCGACGCCCTGGAGCATCCCTCCAAACCATCCTGGAGGAGAATCCAGACTCCGAGTCCCAGGGCTCTACGGAGACCGTCGCCGAAACCACCACCAAACTAGTTCCTCTTCCTCCTCTTCGTGGAGGCGCAATCTTCAACGTCAGCGTCGACAGCCGCCCTCGAAACAGCGAAACCGAGGAGGAACGCGCCGCTCGCAAGAACTGGAACGTCAACCGAGCACAGCGTCGAGCAAACGAGGTCGCCCTTGCGATGGCCGAGCAGCGGCTTGACTCGTAAGGAAGGCCACTCCAACGTAACCTCGACGACGAGTTTGTCCGTGTTGACGGCCACGACGTCTACAAGACTCCAAGCGCCAATCTGGCAATGGCCGCCAACGAGCTCGCCCGGCTCCCGCAGACACCAGAGGTCGCCAAGGTCGCCGCCATGCTTAAAGCGGCGCAATGTCAGGTCAATGAGATCCGCCAGGATTAGAGACTTTCATACTCCATAACCTCGATTCGCCGATCAGCCGCGCCAAGATCCGATCGCCGCCCAAGTCGCTTCACCGACCAACACCGCGACGACAGGCAACCCCTCTAGGGCGGAGCTAGAGGCAACCACATTGAACATCACCGCCAACATGACCAAGAGGTCGACCAGGACGTCCGAGTACACCTCAACAATCTTCGAGATGCACGACGACGTATCGACGAACGCCGCTTCGGTCGCCATGAAGAAGTACGCCGCCGCCAGGAGTACGAGCGAGAATACGGTAACCCGAACTCAGCTCTCAAGCCGCTCAACGCCGGTAACGCTGCAGACGATGGCGCCGACAACCCCGAAGGGCCCCCAGCATTCACGAGGGCGCTCCGAACACTTCAGTGGCCCCGTGGTTTTAAAATCACTAGGGTCGAGCCCTACGAGGGAAGGATGAATCCAACACAGTGGCTATAGGCTTACGCCACTGCTGTCCACGCCACCGGAGGAGACACCAGTGTCGTGGCGAACTATCTTCCCGTCATGCTCACGCCAACCGCCATGAACTGGTTCACAAGCCTTGCCTCGGACTCCACCGGATCCTGGAAAGAGCTAAAAAAAGTTTTCACCAATAATTATATGGCTACGTGTACTTGGCCGGGCACCAAGCATGATCTCAACCGCATCAATCAGAAGCCGTCCGAGCTCCTCCGTAGCTACATCAGACGCTTTTCTGAGATGAGGAATTCTATTCCCAACATCACAGAAGCTGAGGTCATCACCGCCTTCATCCGAGGACTCCACCGTGAGCTTCGCTCCAAGTTCAACCGCAAGCCGCCCACAGGGATTGGCGAAATGATCACGACCGCCAACCAGTACGCCGACGCCAAGGAAGCCGAGGTGCGCTTCAATGAGGATGCGGGCACCCATTGCCCGACTCGCCACTACGACGACCGCCCCGACGACAGACGCCACAACGACCGCCGCTACGACGATCGCAGTTACCATCGGGACAGCGGCCGTGATCGGCCAGAAGGATCCAAATCAGGTCAAAATCGCCGCCGCCGACCAGACCACATCGTCGCCGCTATTAATGAACCTCGTGCCAAGCGCAACAACGACAACAATACAAGAAGATCCTCGATGGCCCGTGCCCTCTCCACAAGAACGCTAAGCATAAGATGAAGGACTGCCTTGGCTTGGCTAAGGAGTTCTAGGACAAAAAACTAGACGACGACATCAACGACGGAGCGTGAGGTCACCGACCACCTGGGGGCAACAACAATGCGTTCCAGGATCACGACAAGGTGGTCACCACCATCTTCGGGGGCCTCGCCTCCACCGAGAGCAGAAGAGAACAGAAGCTCGCCGCTCGGCGGGTGCTCACCGTCACTACGGAAGACGCCGTCGCCAACTCCAGCTATCGCCCTTGGTCTGAGGTCCCCATCACCTTCAGCAGGGCCGACCAGTGGGCGGACATCCCGTACATAGGGCGTCTCCCCCTCGTCCTCGACGCAACCATCTAGAAAGTGCTTTTCAGAAAAGTGCTCGTCGATGGTGGGAGCGCTCTAAATCTCCTTTTCGCCAGAGCCCTAAAGGAGTTGGGCCTCGGGATAACAGATCTCACACCCTCAGACTCCTCCTTCTGGGGTCTGGTACCTAGTAGGGCATCCAAACCACTTGGAGAGATCACCCTACCAGTTCAGTTCGGCACGGCAAGCAACTACCGCGTCGAGCATATCAACTTCTACGTCACCGACTTCAACACCGCCTATCACGCCATACTTGGTCGGCCAGCTCTGGCCAATTTCATGGCTGTACCTCACTACACTTACCTAGTGCTGAAGATGCCTTCGCCTGCAGGAGTCCTGGCCTTGTGGGCTAACCTCTCCATCGCCTACGCCTGCGAGACAGAGAGTCTCATCATCGCCGAAGCCACCGACCTCTCCATCCAGATGGCCAGTGTGGTCACCGATGCTAAGACGGTGCCCACTGACAACCTGGAGATCCCATCGCTGGAGCCTCCTCGCGCCTCCACCAAGTCCAAGGAAACCAAGGAGGTCGGCCTCGGCCTCGACGACCCCTCCAAGACCGTGAAGATTGGGGCTCACCTCGACCCCAAATAGGAAAGCGCGCTCATCTCCTTCCTACGTGCCAACGCCGACATGTTTGCTTGGAAACCTACAGACATGCTGGGGGTACCGTAGGAGAAGATCGAGCACTCCTTGAATGTCTCGCCGACCGCCAAACCGATCAAGCAGAAACTCCGCCGATTCGCGCCAGACAAGAAGGAGGCTATTAGGGTAGAAATAAAATGGCTCCTAGCTGCCGGATTCATAAAAGAAGTATATCATCCTGAGTGGTTAGCAAACCCTGTTCTCGTTCAAAAAAAGAATAAAGAATGAAGAATGTGTGTTGATTACACTGAACTTAACAAACACTGCCCTAAAGACCCCTTCAGTCTACCTCGGATAGATGAGGTTGTAGACTCCACCACCGGCTGCGAACTGCTCTCCTTCCTCGATTGTTACTCTGGCTATCACCAGATCTCCCTCAAGGAAGAAGACCAGATCAAGACGTCATTCATCACGCCCTTCAGTGCGTACTGCTACACCACGTCCTTCGGACTCAAGAACACCGGGGCAACTTATCAAAGGGCCATCCAGATGTGCCTCGATCAACAGATCAGCCGCAATGTCGAAGCTTACATCGACAATGTGGTCATCAAGTCTAAGACCGCCGATGATCTTATCACCGACCTCGAAGAAACGTTCGCCAACCTAAAAAGGTACCGATGGAAGCTGAACCCTTTAAAGTGCATCTTTGGAGTTCCATCCGGTATACTGCTGGGCTACATCGTCAGCGCACATGGCATCGAACCCAACCCCGACAAGGTCTCCGCCATCACTAACATGAAACGACCAACATGCGTCAAGGATATACAGAAGCTTATAGGCTGCATGGCTGCTTTAAGCCGCTTCATATCGCGCCTCGGCGAAAAGGGACTACCGTTCTTCAAACTCCTCAAGGCCTCCAAGCGCTTTTTCTGGTCAGAGGAGGCAGACACAGCTTTTGAGCAGCTCAAGTTGTTCCTAACAAAGCCTCTGATCATGACGGCGCCACGGCCAGATGAAACTCTCCTGATATACATTGCCGCTACTTCTCACGTCGTCAGCACAGCCATTGTGGTCGAACGCGAGGAGGCCGGGCACGCCTATAAGGTGCAACGTCCGGTCTACTTCATCAGTGAGGTCCTTAACGAGCCCAAAACTCGTTATCCTCAGGTCCAAAAGTTGTTATACGCCATCCTGATAACGTCACGCAAGCTCCACCACTACTTCGAGTATTACAAGATCGCCGTGGTCACCGAGTTTCCTCTAGGGGACATTCTCCGCAATAAAGAGGCCAATGGCTGCATCATCAAGTGGGCTGTTGAGCTCGGCACTTACTCCATCAAATTCAGAAGCAGGCCTACCATCAAGTCTCAGGCACTCACTGATTTCATCGCTGAGTGGACCGAGATTCAAGAGCCCATCGCCACTACTTGCCCCGAGCACCGGGTGATGTACTTCGACGGCGCCCTCAACATCAATGGTGCTGGTGCGGGCATTCTATTCATCACGCCGACCAAGGATAAGCTCCGATACGTTCTCCGGATACATTTTCTAGCCTCCAACAACGCTGTCGAATACGAAGCATGTCTCCACGGACTCCGTATAGCCGTTGAGCTCGGCATTAAACGCATCATGGTATATGGGGATTCCGCGCTGGTCATCAACTAGCTCAACAAAGACTGGTCCTGCTCCAGTGACAAGATGGATGCATACTGCGCCGAAATTAGGAAGCTTGAAGGAAAATTCTATGGTATCGAGTACCACCACATGGTACGAGATCAAAATCAGCTCACCGACCATCTATCCAAGCTAGGCTCCTCTCGCGCCGTGATTCTGCCGGGGGTCTTCATTCAAGATATCTTGGCGCCATCCATTAAGGAAGAGAAAGAAGTTCAGGAAATTCCCCCCGCCAAGCAGCTGGTACTTACGGTATCTTCGCCGGCCGCTGATTGGAGGGAACAGTTCAAGTACCTCACCAGCGCCGAAGTACCCACCGACAAGACTGAAACCGAACGCATAATCCGTCGAAGCAAGCATTACGTGCTGGTAGATAGCAACTTGATGAGGAAAAGTGCCAAGAAAGGGATACTGTAGAAATGCATCACCCAAGAAGAGGGAGTGAAGCTACTTCTCAAAATTCACTCTAGTTCCCGCGGCAACCATGCGGCCTCGAGAAACCTAGTCGGCAAAGCTTTCTGAGCTAGTTTTTACTGGCCCACGGCCATCTTCGATACAAAAGACATCGTCCGACGTTGTGAAGGATGCCGATTTTTCGCCAAGCAAATACACATGCCGGCACAAGAACTGCAGATCATCCTAGCTTCCTAGCCCTTCGCATGCTGTGGACTGGATATGATCGGGCCTTTCAAGCCAGCGCCAGGTGGTTTCCAGTACGTGTACGTCACCATCGACAAGTTCTCCAAGTGGATCGAGTATAAACCGCTTGTCTCGGCTACTGCAAAGAAAGCAGTCGAGCTCTTCGAAGATATCATCCACAGATTCGGTCTCCTGAACAGCATCATCACCGACCTCGGAACCACATTCACTGGCCGTCATTTTTGGGACTTCTACGAAGACCGATGCATCTCTGTTAAATACGTCTCTGTTGCCCATCCTATAGCCAACGGCCAGGTCGAACGGGCGAACGGCATGATCCTTGATGACCTCAAAAAGAGGCTATATCAAAAAGAAGAAAAGCATCTGGACAGATGGCTCAAAGAGCTACCAGCGGTGGTCTGGGGACTGCGCACTCAAGCTAGTCGCAGCACCGGTGTATCTCCATATTTCTTGGTCTACAGCTCAGAGGCCATACTACCAGCGGACATTGCCTTTCGAGCACCAGGGTGGAAAATTATGATGAAGAGCAAGCCGCAGCTGTTCGGACAGAGGACGTGGACAGGGCCGAGGAGGAACGCCTAATCACCTGCGTCCGCACAGCCAAATATCTAGAAGTCTTGCGGAGATACTACAATCGCAACATCAAAGATCGTTCATTTACTGTCGGCGACCTCATTCTCCGTAGAAAATAAAAAACCGAAGGGATGCACAAGCTCTCCTCCCCTTGTGAAGGGCCTTATGTCGTCAAAGAGGTTACCCGACCAGGGTCTTATCGCCTATGTGACTTAGACGGAATCGATGTCCCCAACTCATGGCACATCGAGCACCTTATACGTTTTTATCCTTGAAACACTCCAGATATGTACTCTCCACTTCATGATGAATAAAGTTTTTGTCGCCATAATTTGTCTCCATTATTTCTCCATTACGGTTTAATCTCCACTTATAGTCGCCGAGCTCTAAGCTACTCCATAACGAACTCCAATACGAAATCGCCAACGTATTTCGCCAAACAGGGGTCTCCAAATCGCCGACCACGTTTCTCCAAATCTCCAACGTATTTCACCAAACAAGGGTCTCCAAATCGCTGACCTTGTTTCTCCAAATCGCCAACGTATTTTGCCAAACAGGGGTCTCCAAATCGCCGACCACGTTTCTCCAAATTTCTAACGTATTTCGCCAAACAGGTTTCTCCAAATCGCCACGTTTCTCTAAATCTCCAAGATATTTCACCGACCACCGAGCAGCATACGTTCTGTTCTGTTCTCTATGGAGGAGACCCAGTCTCCGATCTCTCCCTACACGTGCTACGGGCTCTGCGCTCTGCGTTATGGGTGGTCGACTGCGGTTCCTTGGTCACGCATGTTTCTCCTACACGTGCATGGGCTCCGCGCTCGATGTTATGGACTATGGGCTAGCCAAGGCCGAGATCTCAGTGAAGAACTAACTGCTCGGACGCCACTTATACTACGTTTATTTCCAAGTTATTTCGCCAACCGCCGAGCAGCACACGTTCCGCTCTGTTCTCTATGGAGAAGACTCAGTCTCCGATCTCTCCCTACACGTGCTATGTGCTCCACACTCTACGTTATGGGTGGTTGGCTGCGGTTCCTTGGTCATGCCTGTTCCTCCTACACGTGCACGGGCTCCGCACTCGATGTTATGGACTATGGGCTAGCTAAGGCCAAAGAGTTCAATAACGAACTAACTGCTCGGACACTATTTATACTACATATAATTGCGTTAGGGTTAATACTACAATGATTTTTTCACCGCAATACTAGCAAACTGCATAAACATGCACATGCCAACATTTATACATATACGTAAATGTTTATCTGCGCCCCTGCGCGTTCTAACTACTCTCTCTAATTAATATAGCATAATTCTCTGAGCAGATCACCGAGCTTCGCCATTGCCGTCCATCTCGCTGAACAGGTCGATGTCACCGGCCAGCTTCTTCACCGCATCCTCCACCTCATCCTCCAGCTGCTGGTGCTCCGCCTCGCCCATCCCTTCGGTGAATCTGGCCCCTATCGCCTGAAGGTCAACGGCTGGATAGTGGGACCGGACCACCGCAAGGGCGTGAGTAATGGCGGTCACAATGGCATCGCGGTTGAAGCTCTTGAAGTTCTCCCATGCCGCTTTGCACCTTTCGATGACGGTGTCCGGACGCGATGGCCTACCGTCGGGCTAAGGAGCCAACTCTAGGTCGACGCAGTCGAGCACCGATTTGACTCCGACAACTACGCCGTCAAACTTGTCCCTCTGGGTTCGGGCATCCTGCTCCAGCACATCAAACTATGCCTTAACCCTCCGACAATAATCTACGGGCATCACAAGAATCCATTGAGCCAAGATATTACTCCAGCAATAACCTTGATCACGAAGTATTTCACCTTTTAGCTCCTCGGTCAGCTTCTCTGCGCGCTCTGACTCCTTCGCCTTCTCCTCTCGGAGTTGCTCGACGGTTTGGCGCAGTTGGCTGAGCTCCACATCTTGCTCTACAAGCTCACCAGTCGTCAGCACCAATAATAATTCAGCAATGCAAAGCAAGTTTGCCGATACGCCATACCTTTTTTCTGCTCGGAGATACTTTTGAGCTGCTCGGACTTGCATTCCAACTGACTGCAAAGACTCGTCACCTGCTTGGAGCTCCATTCCAGCTGCTCGGACCTGCCACGCAGCTGCTCAGACACGGTCGTCAACTGCTCGGATAGCACGCCCTTCTGGTACTCCAGGTCCCGAGCGTTGGATTCGGTAAGATCACGCTCACGCTGGGCCCTCTGGACATTTTCTCCATTGCCTTCAATGCCTCCTTAAGTTTTCATTTTCCTCGGCAAGGGGCTCCATCCTCTTTATCAGCTGGCGCCGCTGCTCGGCAGTCCGAGTTATCCCGTGCAAAAACGCCAAGATTATGAAGAACTCTGGTCTCCAATGTCAAAGAGTAGCATTCCAAACGCAGTACTGACCTTGATCTGCTTCATCACCCCGGCAAGGGTGGACTCCAGTCTCCTGAGCTCCCTGGTGGTGTCCTCCTCGACAACCACCACCTCGTCGCCGCGCTTTCGGAGGATTCGGACCGCTTGGGGTCGAGGTTCATCACGCTCGATCTCCTCCACCTTGTCCTCCTCCGCCGCAGCTGGAGGCACCACCTGGAGGCTCGATGACCGGATAGCGTGTTTGACCACGCCCTCCGACACCTCAGGGAGCGTCGTCTGCTCCTCCGACACCGCAGGCTTCTCCGCTCCAGATTCCGACGCGACGTCGGCAACTCCAGCCTCTGCTCCCGAGGACCTAGCGGTTCCCGCCGTTGCCTCGAGCACTACCGCCGACCCATCCGCAGTCGACGCCAACCATTCATCACCGCCAAGTCCAGCAGAAGGGGCAGTTGACTCCTCCGTCGGCCGCCGAGCACCCGGGGACTCCGGGACAGGAGCTATTGGCATCGTCTCCGCTCCGGGACCAGCCCCTGGCTGCTCGTCAGTCTGGACGGGCGGGGTCTGTTTCTCCGTACGCCTCGCCCTGCATCAGATTGGCTCGTCAATCGCCAAAAGAGATAAGCATATGATAGGAAAATAACTCCGAGGCAAGGATACTTACGTGCTGGCCTGCCGGTACAATTTCTGAACCGGCGTTGCCGGCCTGAGCCCCTAGGCGCGGCCATGGGGTCAACTTGCGTGCCCTGGCGTGGAGGTCCGGCAGTCTCCACCGTCGGCCTTTCCTCCGCCTGCTGCTCTGAGATTTCCCAAGCCTACGGCTCTGGGATTCCCTTCGCCCGTTGCTCGGGGACTCCCTCCCCTCCTTTCGGTTGCTCCTCCACGCGTGTGCTGCGCGGAGGCATCACCATGCTCGGAGAAGGAGCTACCGGAGCCCCGTCGGCATCTGACCACTCGGACATCACCACACTTCGTGTCCAAGTGGTCTGGTCACCACCAAGAGAGATGCTGCCCGATTTGCGGGGAACAGCACCCGCTATCTTCCTCTTTTTCCGAGCCGGCTCATCTACCACTGCCTGCTTCCCCCGGACTTTCTCCGATACTGGGGGGTTACTCTCCGTCCGACCAGCGTCTGCGCCTTCAGACTCTGACGAAGCGCTGACCGCATCTTCTTCAGGCCGAGCTGGTGGCCGGGCATCTACTGCCTGCGGCCAATCGCCCCTCGGCACCCCCGAGAAGTACACCGCTCTCTCCTACGAATGGATCTTTGCATAAGTGAATCAGTTCACTACTCGGCAACAATCAAGGATAAAAAGCATCACGAACAAAACAATTGAGATGGTTACCTAAGGAGGTGGATTTGTACAGTTGAAGGCCCTCGTCTGCCTTGACACGCTGAACAAGGCGTTTGGAGCGAACAGCTCTGCAACCCGCTCTAGCACTTCACTCCTCTTCAGCCTCCTCGGTCTCTCCCGGGTGCCGTCATCGTCGCCCTTGAAGTCAAAGCCCGGGTGGGCCCTCTCCTTGCAGGGCTGGACGCGGCGCTTTATGAAGCTCGCCGCTACCAGTCCGCTGTTAATCTCCACGCCTTTTATCAGGTCAAGGAGCTCCCTCACCTGCTCCATGTCGGCACTGCTCGGTTTCTCAGACCAGCTCTTTTGGTTCTCCGGGATGTGGTCGACATCACAGCTGATTGCAGGATGGCTCTGCTTCATGTAGAACCACCTGGCGTTCCACCCCTTCAGAGAAGTATTCAGCAATATAGTGATGTACTCGCTCGCCATTCCATCCCGGAGTTACAGATACACTCCGCCGACCACCTTGGAACCACCGCCGCCTTTCTTCTTCAACCAGAACAGGTGTCTGAAGAGACTGAAGTGCAGAAGAACCCCCAAATACGCTTTGTAGAAGTGGATAAAGATCGAGATGTGCAAGATGATATTTGAGTGGAGATTGCACAGACTAATAGCCCAGAACTCCAACAGATCCCTCAGGAAAGGATGAACAGGAAATCCCAACCAGCGCTAGAAATAATCCTCAAACACCACTATTTCATCAGTATGAGGCATAGGGAAAGGCTCACCGCTGGCTGGCCGCCATCCGGCGGTGACTCGGTCAGGAAGAACGCTCGCCTCCACCATCCTGTTGATCTCCACCTCCCCCATCCTCGACGGCACCCATTCCTCGTCACGGCTGGCAACGGAGGCCGCCCTCTTCGGTTTCACAGCTCCTTTCTTCGGCGCCATGCCTCAGATCCGATTCAGGATTAGCAGCGGAAGTGCGTATGAATCTAGAATTGTGACGGCTAAGGAGGGAGACGAAATGGTAAAGTGGCAAATGTGGGAGCGTGGGGTGCGGCAGCGCAGTTATAAAGCACTCCATCCACTCTTTCACATTCGAGGGGTTTTGAGAAACCATTTCTGGATTTGTGCCTCTCCGAATTACCCGCAACAGCAAGGTGGGCCGTTACCTGGACTTTCGCGCAACTGCGGCCCGTATCGCCCATTTATCTCCGCAATCTGTTACGGCTCGCCGAATATTCACCGACTTCTCCGCCAACCGTTACGGCTCAGTAATTACTACTGTACAGCAATTACTCCGGTATTTTCTCCGCAATTTAATTTCTCCAAGGTTTCCTCTTGTGTCTCGGGGACTGCATCAGCACTACGTCTCGGTTCCTCACCGTACTGGGGACTTTCTCCTGTTGACCACTGTTTCTGACCCTGACACCACGTGACCACGTCACCTACTGTCAGGCTTGGGGACTAAGTGGGCACACTTCACCTTACGGTGAATGTGCTTTTTCTCATTTCGAGGCTACGCTCGGGGACTGGCTGCCTGCTCGGCTGGTCTTCTACTATTCTTCTACTTTGGACCCTGGCACCACATGACCACGTCATCTACTGTCAGGCTCGGGTACTAAGTGGGCACACTTCACCTCGCGGTGAATGTGTTTGCTTTATTCTAGAAGACTCCGCGCCTCTTGCAGACTATTTCTTTTTCTCGTGGTCGGACTCTAAGTGGGCACACTTGGTCCAATGCGAAGAAATTTTCGATTATGAACTTCAACTCCTTACACCCTTATGGCAAGCCGTACTTGGGTTACACTGCTTGGCAACGGTTTACGTTGCTCGACAACTGCTCACAACTGCTCGATAACTCATCACGGTGGTCGGACCATGAGTTTGATTGCTCGGCTTTTTTCGCACCTGCTCGGACAAGCTCAAGACGGCGTTGCACAACGGATATAAAGGCGCTCGGGGACTAGCTGTGGGGGGTACGACCCCGGATACCCACGGCAGACGACATGGGCTGCGCCCCCAGGGGCGGCCTAGCCCACGAGATGAAGCCTTGCGGGCCACGACTCTGCTCGGCGCATTCCGCAAGATACTGGCAAGATATCCTGAAGATGCTACGAGATCTGTTAGGATACGTATGATCCCATGATTCCTGTAATCTGTTATTACTTTTCGGTTATCCTTCAGATCTAACCGACTTGTAACCCTGTCCACCGGACTATATAAGGCGGGCAGGGACCCCCTTCAAACTCACGCAATATCATACGATAGCCAATACAAACCAATAGACCACAGGAGTAGGGTATTACGTCATACTGACTGTCTGAACCTGTCTAACTCGTGTGTCTATGTTGCCTTCTTGTTCTTGATTACACGCCTCTCTGCCGATCAATCTATCTTCGTGGGATACCCCTCGGAGGATTGCCGATGATATTCTGTCGACAGGGGTTGCAAACCGCTATTGAATTTCAGGAGTATTTTCATTATTTGCCACTACAAATTTATCCAGCCAAAAATTACCCATCGCAAAACATCTAATCCATTATATTAATCCTAACTGGAAGTTATGTCCCCGTCTTCTTCCTCTCACAGCCCGTTTGCTGTCACACATAGTGCCCACCTGGCTTCAACCTTTTTTTTTTCGTGAACAAGGCTATGTGTCCGTTTTTCTTAAGAGGGAAGAAGGGGATTAAAACAACAGAAGCAGTGAACCACATGGCTTGCAACTAGCCCCGTAGGTTAAATGAAGAAGGTTAAAGTATTAAATATGGAAAAAATGCACAAAGATATACCAGATTTGAGCTGGATGAAGGTTGTGTCTGCCTTTCCACTTGTGGGTTTCGTTGATTTTGCTGAGCCCTCAAGGTCTGAATAGCAAACTGTAATTGTGGCTTAATTGGTCCCTTCATCATATTGGAGTAGTCATTCTGCTCAAACAATACCATGATCAAGCAACCGAAAGGGTGAAACAGCAAGATTAACTTTTGCTCCCCAGAAATGTACTTGATCTCTAGTAGAACAAATCTTCGCAAAAGAAAAGGGAAGGGGATAGCGGTACTTGTTTGGAAATTTTCTATACAAGATCTCCTCAAGCTGCGCTGCCACTGGCATACACCACTCAGCTGATGTCGTCGGTAGCTTTCCTATATACTCGAATCTGCCGATTTAAGATTAAGAACAGTATAAAAAAAGTAAGTCATATATATGTTCTATCTGAAAAAATCAGTCACAAACCTAAACTTTGGGGTGCTTAGGAAGGTGATTCAACTAATTTCAAAATACAAAATGAAGTCAATAACTTAAATATCCTTAAGAATAGTCAAAACCTCAGTCCCATACCTTCTACAGGGTTCACAAAATCAGCCACATGCACTAAAAAAATGCTGGGGTACAGGGGTTTTGTACTGGAATTCAACTAGTGTGAAAATTTATGTGCAACTCCTCATGAGAAGGGAAGACAATAACATGAGTAGTACTTACTAAGTACAATATATCTATATTCAGTAACATACATAAGTAGTACTAAGTGTAAAAACTCTGTTGTCGCCTTGGTCATCACGGAAATTAGGAAATAAGTATTGTGGAAAAAAATTTGTTAACGGGCACACTTCAAAAACCTTGGATTCCATTCCCGAAAAAAAAACTTGATTCCCTGTTTAGCAGTCCAGACAGCCACAAGTGCCTAGATGGAAAAACAGAGCAGAACTAGTCGTTCGGTTAGGCGTCTCAGTTCCCAAATAGCCAGTCTCAGAAGAATTTTATTGACGAAGAGAGATCGGCGACTCCCAAATAGCTAGTCTAACACTATCTCCTACAAACAACTCTCTCACAGCTTACATAACACTACACTAAAGTATTCAATTTTTATTATTTCTAAGTCTTGTCTAGCTACCTACGTCCTTAGACTATCTCCAACAACAACACCCAAAATACAAGACACATTCAACGTTTGGGTAGCACTACAGTCAAATGGTTCAATATCCATTCGACGTCCTCTCCAACAACAGGACCCAAAAGAGAATACTTTCTGTAAATAGGTTTTCAGGAGAGATGATACTCATATTTGGATTGTGCCTCTCCGACAACTCAAATTAAGTCTCCCGTAGAGATACTTTGTTGGAGATTGTTTTTAGATCTCCTGCTACTCATTTTTAGGTTTAGGTGTCCATAGATCACCTATACCTATTGGAGACGGTCGCGTCCTCAGTGACAGGCTACGTTGCCAGCTTCGTCCGACGTGGAAGTATTAAACAATGAAAAAAGCATCTCTCTAGCAACGGGATAATCGGCAGGCTATTTCACCGGGATGGAGGAACTGTAAGAGCAGGATTTACGGCAACGCTCTGCAGGTGGGGATGAAGGAAATAAGATAATAATTTTCTCACTCTCTCACCTTCAGCTAAGCTAGTGAAATCGATCGTATCACTGGGACGCCCTTAGTCTTCAATTCGCTGGAAATTCCCCACCAATCTCCTCCAATCCCTTCGGTTGGAGACTGACTGCGATCGGTGAAGTCAACACTGGAGAGTCCCAAATTAAAACTTTTTTTTAAGACCGAAGGCTACAAATTAGAACTTACATCTTCTCGCGCATGGTGGTGCGCAGCCTCACGAACTCCACATCTGTCCACGGGAAGCCGGCCGCGCCATCCACCGGCTGGTGGTGGTGCGGTTGCTCATTGGCGCCGCCGCCGGCACCGACGCCGCTGTCGACCTGGTCCAGCTCCCGCTTCCCCGACATCCTGGACAGGTGACGGAGACGATGGGACGGACGATTTGATCAGCCGTGCGGCGGCCGGCGACGGGGGCGGGGAGAAGCGGAACGTCGGTGATTTCTGATCTTGGGAAATGGGAATCGTCGAGGCTGCTGAGCGACCGAGGAAGCAGCGATGATTCGTCAACGCGTTACGCGTACTAGGACGTGTTGCTGAGCTGTTTGATAAGGGAAGGAAGGCAAAGGGTTAGGCGAGCATTCAATTACAGTCTGTACGTCGGCATAGGTCACCATCCGTACTAGGACGTGTTGCTGAGCTGTTCGAATTGAGGGTGGCAGGAGCACATCAGCAACAGTCAATACAAAGCAGTAGCAGGAACTGAAGCACGAGGAAAGGATGAGGAACGGAGGTACTAGGACCCGATGAATGGAGGCACGAACGCTGACCTCGGAATGCTGAAAAGGAGCGGCCACCCACGCAGGAGCAGGACACTGGTGTAGCGTAGGATCCAATCCACCGAGGCAGGGGCGCGCACCAAGTGTAGGATCCCCAACGACGATGACGGCGATGCAACGGGCAGGGAATCGAGGACGACAGGACAGACTGCTAAATGGATCATTGAGCCCAACAGACTATGGTAATTGGGGCGCGCCGCAGTGAGAAGCGCCGTCAGGCGGAAGCCGGAAAGACCCTTTTCCTCTCCCCTCCGCTCTTCTGCTCGGCGGCTTCGACGTCGACCGCGGAAGCGCCGAGTCTGGTATGTGCGCGCTTCCTTCCTCTGTGCAGTGTTAAGATTTGCTCCTCTGATACTTCGACGAGTCTCTGGTTTTGCAACGTCAGTCATGGATTCATGCACTCGTCATGAATTTTATCTACTCGTTCCAATGTGACCTTGCATCAACTAACTTTAAGTCTTGATATTCATCCATACTTCCAATCACTATCACTCTATCAGCCACAAATCATGTAGGGAGCTGTCTGCTGGAACGTACGTTTCATCCAGTCCTGTTGCTTTCTAACAGTTGCGTCTTATGTATTTCCTTATTTTGTGAGGCTCAATCTTATATTCAGTCAGAAAATAAGCTATCATCAGTCTCAGAGCATACAACTCATTTTACACTAATCAGGATTGCCAAATACCCCAATTATACAAACTGGAGGTTCTTTAGACCACAGCTTATTAAAAAACCATGACCAGATTAAAATAATCAATTCTTAGATAAGCGGTTTCAATCAGGGCCATTGTCTTCTTCTGTTGATATATCAATAGAAACACACATGTCGGGCGTTGTTCATTCAAAAAAAAGAATGGGGCATCATTTTTGTGCTTTCCATGATCTCCTGTTCCAGCAGGTCCATCATCAGGATCGACGGGAACTTTCATTATATTGCAAACATATTTCTATCTGTATGTAATATATAAAATGTTTGAAATACCACAGTAGCAAAATAGGAAAATAAATCTAGCGCCGTACTGCTAGTAATTATACGGTGACTCAGGACACATAGGTATCAGTCAACGTCCTCATATTCATATATACTCCCTTCGTTCCAAATTATAGGTCGTTTGATTTTTTTATCCCAAGTTTGACCACTCATTTTATTCAAAAAAATTATGCAAACATAGTCAAATTTGAGTCATTCTTGATAAACTTTTGTTAATAAAACAAGCCACAACAAAAGAAGTGATATTTTGCACAAAATTTTAAATAAAACGAGTGGTCAAACTTTGGGTAAAAAAAAAGTCAAACGAACTATAATTTGGAACGGATTTAGTACCTCTCCACATGACCCTGCTGCCTCCGGGTAACTCAGAAATATTTCAGTAATAATCGTGCCGAAACCTGCTTTGACATTCTTCAGGATTATTCTTCTCCTGGCAGTTCTAGCGTGCCAAAAACAACCATCACGTTCACCTCATCAACCACTTTACCCTCCTCGCTGTCAATGAAGATGTCTCCAGCTGTTACTATATCCATAGTAGCGAGAGCTCCATCATCAACTCTAGTGCTCAGCACAGTGATCACCTCAGTGTAGTGCTCATTTGGTTGTGCACTAACCTGTGCTTGCATTGCTAGGGTGACACTGCACTTAGATCGTGGTGGGACGATGCCTCTATCTGGCTCTGTGTAGAAGCGCTCTAGCTTTGACTTTGTGACAAAGGCAATGTGATCATCAGTATCGTTGGTCAGCTCTATTGAGTGTGATATCTTGAATTCTTCAAAGGGAATGTGTATTTCCAGCGGCTCAATCCCAAGGATGTCCTGCAAACAACAAGGACGTGTGAGATAACACACATGGTGTATCATGCAAATCTAGTGCTGTCTAGGTTTTGTTAGGGAGCATATATATGCCCTTACCTGGATTTGGGCTTGGCCATGTTTAGTATCTATTTCCTTCACTCATCGATTATATCTCGATATATCAGTCTCTGTTTTTCGGTTCATCTTGTGTGCATCTTAGGGCCAACTCCGGACATTTTGCCACTTGTTGGTAACCCAATGATGACTGTTCCATTGATTTAATCCACCGGTGATTCCACCTTCTAATTACCTGCCATGTTCACAATTAAAGTACTAAATAAAGACACACACATCCCACCACCACCACCACCATAAAAAGTAAGAAAAAACCCAAAACAATTCTCATCTCTAGGAGGTTACCCAATCCCGCATTGGTGACACTTCATTACTTGGCCTCAAACTGTGACACAAGCATATCTCTATGATTCAAGGACATGCTAGCTCTGGCAGACCATAGTTATCTACGATTACCAATAGCTCATGAAATTCACAGCCACATATATATATTGGAAGATCTAATCATGCATGATTATGAAAAATGTACAAAGGTAATTAGACCGTTTGTCTTACTTTAGTAATATTGGGCTTCGTTCTACTTCCAGGTCCACCACTCTATAATTATTACACCCAAATCAGATATGTCTCGACTTGCTAGTCGCTTTGCCTCTGTAATGTATTCTGAGCCAGATATCCTCTCGCACAATAGTACAACAGTTTGATGCGCATGACATAATAAAGAGTTCATACATATGAAAGAATTTGGAACTTACGGTGTTATGAGACGTGTAGTTGTAGCATGTGAGTCACTTTCGGGTCTAGATAGACCAAAATCTGTAATTTTGGGCACCATGAGGTCATCTAGTAGTATATTGCCTGGTTTGAGATCCATGTGAATGATTTCCTTATCCTTGTGGAGATAATGCAGACCCCTGCAAATTCCGATAATTATTTGGTAGCGTGTTTGCCATTCGAGTCCCCTCAATTCATCTGAAGAAATAAAAGATGAAAACATAGTATTTTAGAAGGTGGTAGTCATCAATAATTGATTTATGATTACTAAATGTGGGTGCAAATCTATACCACACACCAAAATACTCTTACAAAAATATTACACAAAGATAACCTCACGGTGAACGCCGCAAAATCTAGCCTAGCTATTTTCTGAAACCGGCCTAGTGTGTTTGCATAAAGAACCCACGAAAACCTACAAACGCCTCTAGGAAGGATACATGTTTACCTTTGGTCAACATTGCAGAACATAGTATTGCGCTTACTTTTAACTTAACTGTTATAGGAGTGTGTAATTAAGAAATATATATATATGGAGTCCTCATGGATATAAAATTATTTTCTTGATACCTTATATTAGTATTTATATGTAGGTGAGAAATATTTTTGTTTATTTCTTTAGGATGGAAGAGGTAGATAATTTAGATACAAATTAAAATATGTTACTTTTTATTTTCTTTCATAATGGCATATATGGGTAATCTGAATGTAAATGTAAGTATTACTTTGAATTATCTTTCATAATAGAAATTGTGATAATTTAAAAGGTTATTAATGGGTTATTTTAAATTATATTTGGTAATGGTAGAGATGAGTAATTTAGATATGAAGTTAGGGGGTTATGTTGAATTATCTTTCATAATTGAAGGGTGGGCAGTCTAGATGCAATTTTTCATAATGACAGAGATGGGTAATTTATATACAAATTTAGGGGATTGTTTTGAATTATCTTTCATAATTGCATAAATAGGTAATTTAGATGCAAAATTAGGTGGTTATTTTATGTATTTTCCATAATGTTAGATGTGAGTAATTATTTATAAAATAAAATAGATATAATGGTTATTACTGATGATGATGATGATTAGAGTCTACCAATTAAAGGCCATATGTTTTTTTATTATTGTAACAATTTTTTGGGTTTATCTTTTTTTCCTAACGCTTTTAGTGAGAATTAACATAGAGCCTCTAACTAATAATAGTAAGATAATTTTTTCTATACAGTGAGGAAATTTGCAGGTCTGGTGGATAAAAAAAAACTAAATTAGCAAATGGCTTTTTAAGTGATCACTACAATGTGGTAATGTACCTGAAAGATGTTGGTCAAGGCTGCCATTTCTTATGTATTCAAAACAGAGCAACCTTTCTCGTACATCGGCCATTATAGTTGTTCCTTCCAATGGTATCGCAAGTTCTTTTGTAAAAGAACAGTAACCAAGAAATCGTACTATATTTGGGTGCTTAACCGAGATCAAGCTTATAACCTCCCGATGAAACATCCCGTCATTAATTTTCCAATTATCATCCTTGAGTTTCTTCACAGCAACGACCCCATTTCGAAGGATGCCCTATTTAAATCATCTTGTGAGCGCAACCACACACATTATATCAAAATTTTCTATGCAGTCAGTAGTTAGAAAATTTGAAGGTCTTGTGGCATAAAAAATAAATTACCTTGTAAACAATTCCACATCCACCGCTACCAATTTTCTTCTTCTCAGAGAAATTTTCCGTGATGCTATGTAGAAGTGCCAAATCTAGATGGCTTGGTTCCTCACTTCCATTAACTATGCGTTCTACGCTGTTGAGCTCCATTAACTATACCACGGCCAAAAATTAGTGTCGAACAACAGTCGCTAAAGGGGAATAATAACGGCGAACGATTGGTATGTAAAAATTTCTAGCCGATATCGATAGCTATTTTCATTTGTACCAACTCATATCTGTTGATATATTTCAACAGTCGTAAACTTTTTCGATGACCCACCTGGCCACCTGTCAGTCTCTTGCACCAAAACTCTATCTCACTGTTTTCTCCAGGTCCAGCCATCGTCCACACACACATAGGCACATAGCAGCCGCCGGTCGCCGCTCGGCGAGCAGCAGGTCACCGGATTCGCCACCGCTGTAACGCCCCCACTCTCCCGCAGAAGACGTCGCTGGCCTCCGCTTCGCCGTCCTTACAGCCCGCCACCCTGCGAACTCCAGCAACAGCGCTCATGCCAGCATTGAGCTCGACCCCGCCGTGGTCTCCGTCTTCCCCACCTGGCCACCTGTGCCTTCGTCGCCCGTGGTGGCCTGCGCATCTTGTGCCCAGATCTGGTTAACTCTCAATATTCCGATTTTTCTCATCCCGAACATCTTTTCATGTTTTCTATACTAGTTCATTGCTAATTAGTATATGCCATTTGATTAGCATACAGATCTGGATTATTTGCTCAATGATATGTCGGTATTTGATAATATGCATTACTTCAATTTGGAATGTAGTCGAGGAAAACTGCTTTTTTGGTTGGTTAATCTTGTCTCTGTAGTTGAACTATGGTGATGGAATCTTGTTTTTGTAGTTGAACTATGCTTTTGGTTGGTTAATATTTGCTGAACAGTATTTGATAATATGTATTTCTTCAATTTTTGCTTGCTGTTGATGAATGGTAATGGAATAGGAACTTAGATGGATGTGGCTTGTCATTTTTCTCTTACTGTTTCTTATCCCGTGTTGCTCTGATATGCTGATATGTTGTGATGGTCTGGTGAAGATGTTTTTGGCTCTGCTCGTGATTTTAAATTGTTGTCAGATGATCAGTTGATGCTCTTATATCTGCAGTAGACTAATAGTTATTTAATTTTCCTGTGTATTGTATTGGACAGTTGGTCATGGTCTAATTTTCCTGTATATCACTCCTGTGTAGGACAGCTATTTCTTATGTGGAACTGCCTGGAAAGTGGAAACTTGTAGAAACCTGAGTATCTGTGAGTTCTATGCTTCCAGTTCGTACCTAAGTATCTGTTTAATCCTCATGACAGATGGCAAATATATGGATTGAGAAAAGTGTTACTCCAGGTTCTAAGGCAGATTAGTCTATGTCAATAAAGGATAATAGTTTAATTTCTAGTTTAATCAACAAATGTCCTGGTTATTGTTTCCTCCAATTTTTGGCAGGCTCTTAGTTACACCTGCAGAAGGGCGGGCCTGGTGCAAGCGGTAGAGTCTTACCGCCTGTGACCGGAAGGTCCCAGGTTCGAGTCGTGGTCTCCTCGCATTGCACAGGCGAGGGTAAGGCTTGCCACTGACACCCTTCCCCAGACCCCGCACAGAGCGGGAGCTCTCTGCACTGGGTGTGCCCCTCTTAGTTACACCTGCAGAACCTGCAAAATTTCTGAATCCCAATAGTAGTAGTTGTCTGATGTTATGTTTATTTGTATCTTCGTTATATGTTCCACTGTTCCAGCTTTTTTTACTTATGTGTTTCCCTTTACCCAATAAGGATCGTAATGTCCCAGGGTTAAATACAACACTGATGTGTAGTTTTGTTAAAGGCTCATACGCAGACATCTAGCTAAAGAAGCTCGCGGCTGCACTTATTTGATACTTTGGCTGGACTGTGACCAAGGAGAAAACATATACTATGAAGGTACATTAACTCTGTTCTGTAACAATTATGCATACTAAATCTAGTTTGGTATTAAAATATATAGAGGTTCATATACTATGAAGGTACATTAAGTCTGTTCTGTAACATTAAGGTAGATTAGTTCATATATGGGAAGTTCTCTGCTAAATTGAATAAGCGACTAGATCAATTGAAAATTCTTTAGAGGTCTGGAAGCTATACAGATTTTATTTCTTCATCCGCAGAACATGGATACTTGCTTCTGCAAAAGACCATTTGTAATTATTTTTTACACTTGAGAATTGCCTAGGTCCCGATGCAGTTTATTTGATGTATAGGGTGAGAAGAAGAGCAGTACAGTACTGCTACATATTCTTAGAGATGCAGTACAGTACAGTTGTGCTAGATATATGAACAGCTGTATAAGTACTGCTATCTTCTTAGAAGCTTGAACAGTTGTACATTCCTTTCCTTTGCCAACCCCTATGTACGGTGGAGGCCGGATGTTTCATTATACCGTGTCTTCCTATGTATAGTCTGGAACACATTTTCCTTACTTGCTGGCCCCTTTCTCTTAGAGTCTTATGTGCAACAACCACTTCTTACTAATGTCAATACTGCACCAGAAAAGCAAATTTCAAATGCGGCAATTTGGACTGCATTATGTATGGTGCAAATGTTCTCAAGTTTCTCACTGCTTCCATTTTCTGCAGAAGTTAGGGAAGGAGGAGAAGAAATAACGCATCCATGATAGTGGGAAATTGCAGCAAGCCAGCGACTGCCATGGTAAATAGGTTTGCCAAATTTCCTATCTACTCTTTCTTGTACTATTGGTTTATTTCTTTTCTTCTGTTGTGGTCAACAATAATCTCTTTTTTAGGCTCTGAACATATTCTAGGTAATTATGGCCAATCAAGATACGACCACTATAGGTATCAGCGAGTATAGCATGCGTGTAACCTTGGCATTCCAAACTGTACAAGGTTGCATGTATAGCAACGTAAAACATGGTCTGTTTTTAAACATTGCCTGAGAGGAGAGCTAGCTCTACATGAAGAAGATAACATCAAATTATCTATCCATCAACGTACATACCTCTGTCAGATTTAGCTGTTCCACGATGTCCCCTATAGTAGGCCTTTTATTTCTTTCTTCCGCTATGCATTCTAATGCAATCTCAATGCATGTTTTCACTTGTTGGCAGTCTGTATCGAGTGTTGTGTACCCTGGTATTGCTTGCAGCCTTGTCCTCCATTTGTTGAAAACCTCAAAAAATCAGAATATATAAAATCGTAATGCGCTGACATATAGTATATATATTTTCCAAACCAAACCTGATACTTGTTACAAATGGTTAGTTTGTTTTCCTTACATATTCACTAAAGCTGCCTGGACCCGTTTCATGAACGAGTGAGTACCCCTTATTTCCAGCCATTATCTTTATGAATATAACACCCAAGCTGAAGATGTCGTGTTTATTTGACACAGCCCCACTTCTTATGAATTCTGGGGGGCAGTGTTCACTGCATCACAATAAAATCAGTGATTATTAATATAGTTATGTTTTCAGTAGAGGAAAAGTGAAACATACATTTCTGCAGGGAACTTACATCGATTCAAGAGATGTTATTATTGTTTCAGAACTGTGGAGAACAGGTAAACCAAAATCTGCAATTTTCGGGACCAGTTTTTTATCTAGCAGTATATTGGCTGGTTTTAGATTCAAATGAAAGATAGGAGCTTCCGAGTTCATATGAAGGTATTTTAATCCCTCGCATATTCCTTTAATTATTTTGTAGCGTATGTGCCAACCAAGTCCATGGTCTGTGTCATCTGTATAAGAAAACAGAGAACTCGTGAAGTGTAAATTGTAAGTAATACTAAAAAAAAATTCAGGCCTCATATATGATTCATGTTATGTCCAGCAAAATCGGTCGCACCCCAAAGATAGTTGTGGAGGCATCTATTGTGCATATACTCGAAGCAGAGCGCCATGAACTGAATAATGTTTGGGTGCTTGAATGATGTTTCGTAGCAGTAGCCCAGTAACTGAATAATGTTTGGGTGCTTGACCTTAGCAAGGACCCTTACAAATCTGTCAAGATCCTCCTGGCCACCAACTCCGGCAGAGGAGTCAAGAACCTTCACGGCAAGTTCCTGGGTGCCACTACCTTGTCCCTGGTGAACATCGATGGTTTATATGAGTATTTCTTTTGGAAATCCAGGAGAATAGATCCCTGGCCTCCGATTACCAATCAGATACATAACCAAGATTCAGAGTACGCCTTAGTTGCACAAACAATTACTGTGGTCATATTTTCAATTACTGTGCAGTCGTTAAAAAGTGCACTAATTTTCTTTTTCATGCTAGTACAATGAACAGGTAAAGTTACCTCGTAAACCACTCCAAACGGGCCTCTTCCGATCACAGTGCTGAAGTCGCCTGTAATTTGTTTCAGAGACTTATATGTCATACGGATATGTTCAAAGTCATCCATTCTACCTCCTCAGCCGTCGCCAGCACAAGAATCCTTCTGCATCAATCAAGGTGATAATAATTGTCAGGCAAAACAGTTGCCGTAAACGCATATTACCACAGGACGATGTGAACCATGGGTAGCAACTGTAGTTTAGGTGATGTATGGAGACAAGGAAGTGGTAACCACAGAAAGGGGGCCTGCAATGACCAAATCACCACGGGCATTACCATGGGGTGGATCTAGCTTTATTGAAGGGTATTCAACTGAAATTACTGAAATAGGGTTTTCAATTTTGCTATTAAAAAAGTTTTGTCCATCCCCAAAATTTACGAAATTTCGCCGAATTTTTTTAGAGACATGCACAAGAAGTATGATTTTTCTAAAAAAAAGATCTAAACAAATATTAGCATGATTTATAACTACACATCTATTGAGTATAATAATATGCAACATAAATAATAGAAAATATGGGTGTAAAGTTATATAGCAGTTTCTTCAAAAAAAAGCTATATAGCACATGTATTAGTGTAACAAAATTTAGGATTTTTCTTTCGGCCACCACCGAAATTATAGAAATAATTTGTGAAATTTCGGCAAAATTTCGCCGAAAGTTTGAACCCTGGATACACTAGAACCGGCCTAATAAGGCATCAGCGGGTCTAGATGGTCGAATCCGTGT
Organism: Miscanthus lutarioriparius; assembly: GCA_904845875.1. NCBI lineage: Eukaryota > Viridiplantae > Streptophyta > Magnoliopsida > Poales > Poaceae > Miscanthus > Miscanthus lutarioriparius. Next base: position 85,444,639 of record CAJGYO010000008.1, on the reverse strand, counting down.
CTAGGAGACTTGTACTGCACATCTTACATCTATATCAAGTTCTTTATTACCAATCATGAGCATCAAGTCCCATCCAGTGAACACTAAGGACCTACATCATCTACATCAACTATATCCTAAGCATCGAAGTTCCACAGCTAATTAATTGAGGTAGTGATCATGATTAGGCTAAGCTAGGATTGAAACTACCGTGGCTTCCTACTTTACTGGAAGATAGATTGCCGTTGAACATAAAGACACTGTTAATTCACCGCAGTGAGTATCTCGTATGGACGAATACAGACTGACAGGGGGTATGCGAGGCTAGATGAATTGAACATACATTTGTTACCAGTTTGCTTAGCTCCTCTCCCCTTGCTGGGGACTGTGTTGCCTGGCTCCGGCCGGAACGACGAGACGGACCCCCTCCCCTGCAGCTTAATTCACAGAGACGTAACCAAATGATGGTCGCCGCGCGGGCGAGGTGTAACGAAATGATGGAATATTAGCTAATGTATATAGTCTGACGCCCTGCTTGTTGCGAATAAAAAAAAGGGTTAACTATATATACGTACAATTCAACGGCAGACGAGGCACACTGGCACATTTTGTTTTGATGAAAACGTAGAATTGACTTTGCAACTAATCTGCATAGCTTGGTCGTCGCTCACGTGGACCATATCATATTTGGCAACTGATCGCCAACTGATCTGGATCCGCCCACATGGACAATCAATCATGCTGCATTGCTTCGTTTCATCGCCAATGAGTTCTTCGCTTTGTTGGCAACGGGCAAGTGTCGATTTTTCTAATTAATAAATAAGCATTCTGGTCTCCCACACTCACGAATGAATGGGTGTAACCGATCGTTACAAATTTAGGTTAAAAGGTTGCTTTCAGCCAAGCGGGGCACACAAAACACAAAATCAAAATAACTACCATTCTTTGCCCTGTTTGCTTGGCTTATAAGCCGTACTTTTTTAGCCAATAAACAGTATTTTTCTCTCACAACAAATCAGCCAACAGTACTTTCAGCCATGGCTTATCAGTCAAACGAACATGACACTTGTCAGAACAGGTCAAACATCAAGGTACTAAGTATTCAAAACTCCTCTGCAGCCTTGATCTCATTCTTCCAAAAACTTCAAGTAGCATCACCTCCAATCGCTTGCACCCTCTCTTCGATCAGAACAGCTCTCTCTTTCTCTTTGGACAAGTGGGACCAATGTCTAATCCAGAAAGTCCCTCTAAAAATTACCAGCAAGAATGAGTTAGTGCTTTTTTTAGTTAAACACCGCATCATTCCTATTCAACCACACTGCCCAGCACATCACCGCTAATCCCATAATAATCTGGTTTCTCAAACTTGGATTAAAACTCCTAAGCCACGTACTAAACAGGTGGATATTATTTTTGGGTGGTTGAATATTAAACGTGATGAACAGTGTATTTCATAAAAATCTAGCCACACGGCCTATGCTTGGAGCGAATAAAAAAAAGGGTTAGCTATACAATTCAACGGCAGACGAGGCACTGGCACATTTTGTTTAGGATTATTGGATTTAGGAAGGAAAAAAGAGAATTGACTTGAAACCAATATGCATAGCTTGGTCATCGCTAACAGTCACAGTGGGACATATCATATTTGTCAATTGTCCAATTGATCACTAACCGTTCTGGCTCCGCCCACATGGACACTCTAATCTCATACGACATTGCTTCATTTCATCGAGTGCTTTATTCGCTTTGTGGTCAGTGGTCAAGCCAGGACTTAGTATTAGATTGGAGAAATTTCGATACAGGAGACGTTTACTTTTTAATCACACGATAGATTAGCATCTTTTGAGAGCACACCATAGATTAGCTAGATTATATTGTTATAAAGGGCATAATAATTAATATAAAAAACAATTAAGTTATCAGGGGCCCGGCCCATCCAACCTGTCTTCGCCGTTGTGGGCATGTTGTCCGGACAGCGGACCGGAATGATACAATGGGGCTGAGCGAGATGGATTGTGCCGGACCTCAAAATGGTTCGCTGCGTGGGCTGCCAGCGCCAATTCTCCCGCTGGCGGAAGCCCCAAAAAGGATCCGACCGACGGCCCGGTGTAAAAAATTGTACAGCACGCGGTGAAACAAAGGAAATTATGGTATGGTTATTTGCCGGTTAATTAGCATTTACTACTAGTTAGCAGTGAAGGTCGGATGGATGAGCGCGACGGCCATTGGTTGCAGTCAACTTGCAGCTGCTTGCTCAGAGTCAAAGCTCTGTGTGCAGGACGACGGCCTCGTCCTTCCCTTCTCGTCCTCCTCCTCGTCGGGGTGGTGGTCATCAGGCGCGCCGCCGCATGTGCTGCTGCGGAGGCAGTCAGCGGCGGGTCGGACGCGGCCGTAGTCGAACCCGACGGCGCAGTTGCACACGGTCTGCACCTCACCATCATCATCATCCCGGCGCAGGTTGATGTCGCTGAGCACGATGCCGGTGCAGGGCACCGCGTCGCTGCAGGCGAACATGATGGCCTCGGCGCGCCGCTGATGTTGCGGTACGACACGTCGGAGACCGCCACGGCGGAGGTCTGGTTGGCACCCGGGGCCACGTCGCAGTAGAACTGGTCGATGATGATGGGGTGGTCGACGCCGTCCATGGCGATGTTGGCGAAGCGCACGCCGCGGACGTAGCCGGCGCCGCCCTGCCACGTCTTGATCCGCACCCCGTTCTGCGCGCGGCTGATCCGCGCGCTGTCCAGCGCCACGTCCGCCACCGCCGCGAACGCGCCGCCCTTGCCCAGGCTCCCGATGCTGATGCCGTGGCCCGGGCCGCAGTCGATGTCCCGCATCTTAACGCCGAAGCTACCGTTGACGATGGAGATGCAGTTGTCGCCGGTGCCGATGCGGCAGCTCTGGATGGTCACCGCCGTGGACTCGGCCACGTGGATGCCGTCCGTGCTGGGGCTGTCCTCGGGGGCGTCGATGCGCAGCCCGGCCACGCGCACGCCGCGGGACCGGGACACCGTCACGTGCATCTGCTGCGCGTTCTGCACGCGGAGGCCCCGCACGCGCACGCCCCGGCACGAGTCGATCGTCACGGCGGTCGGGGCACCCCTGCACGGCTGCAGCAAGCGAGGTCGTCGCCGGCGGCGAGAGCAGCGTGCAGCCAGGCAGTGCGTCACAGCGTCAGTGACATGCTTAAGCAACAAGAACGAAACGAAGGAACAATGTAACAGTAGTGAGGCAACTGCACCGACGTACGTTGGACTTGTTGATCTTGCAGGAGTTGGCCCACCACTTGGAGCCGGAGCCGTCGATGACGCCGCCGCCCTGGATGCGCGCGCCGGCGAGGCCCGAGAAGAGCAGCCACAGCCGGGGGCTCCGCGGGTCCCACTCCGACAGCTCCTCGGGCGCCACGATCGTGCCCTGGATCTGCACCATCAATCACACGGATCGGGGTCCATCACCACATCACAATGCATTCTACGCCTACGACTGCGACTGCCTCCTTGAACTGAACACCGCGTTGTCCAGCGAGCACGCCTTCTTCCACGCGCTCGCGAACGCCTGATGAGTGATGGCAACCAATGATGCAGTCGCCGCCGTTGCCGGCGGCCCGGCGTCATCGGCGCCGGCATGAACCAACCACATTCAGTGAACCCGTTCATGGACGAAAAACATTGTTCAGAAAAAAAAAACTAAAACGAAGCGCAGATAAATGCAGGTGACGATCTTATCGATTCGAGCTCGGGCGTGCGGCGGATCGCATCCCGTTTCTTGACGCACGTAAGGTACGGAAGCTCTCGGCGAGATCTGCACGCTGACATGGCGGCGACGTATGAGTAGGATGGATGTGTGAGTGCTAGAGTTGTGGCCTGTGGTGGTGGGTGGATGACGAAGCTAAGCAACCGCCGAGGGAGCATCTGCACTCCTGCTGCTGCAGGGCTGCAAGGCGTCGCCATCAGATCTCCTTCCGTTCTTGTTCTTGGCTACCAACCCCATCGTCATCGTCATCATCACACGGAAAGTGTGACGTCCTGGTATCGCAACGTCTGGATCCTCCTATATTCCTCATGCCGCTGTCACGGCCAGCGACATTTTGGGTACTACGTACTCCTACCTCGATATACATTATGCGTATAGATACGTGGTAGAAGCTATGTATCTAGACTAGAAGAGCATACTTACAATTTGGAACGGAAAGAGCATGTGTAATCCTATGTCGTCTAATTTCCAAGCAAAGCGACTGGTGGAACTGGTGATAGATAGATATATCTCACGTCTCATTTCCTTTCATTTATATATGCATGCCACTGGTCAGTGTGTGTATGTATAACTGGAGATTTGTTTGTAATATCGTTCAGGCAGAAGTTCATTCCTACTCTTTTCATGCCACTGTCACTGCTGACATTGATGCTCTCCCTGAAAGCAACTGATCTAGCTAGCGTGAAACCTTCTTAATTACTTGACTCAATATACAACATCGTTATTCAGACAGATCAAGTAACCTTTTTTATCAGATAATATCCATCAGGTGTGGGCTTTTGTTACTTGGTACAGAAGAAGAGAGTTGCGTGTTGGTTCAACCTTGGACGGCTCAGCTTTCAGTTACCGGTGAGACGACATGCACACCGAGGACGCATACACACTAACACACACTTGCTAGCACCGCCGTACAGCAGACATACTCCTATGCACCTGTCCAGGCCACATGATTTCACATTGCAATACTACACCTCAAGGAAGGAAATGGAGCGCTTTTGTGCGTGTCCTGCGATGCAGGCCTCATGAATAGCGTATTACTGTGGAGTGTCACCGCACCGACCTAGCGTACGCACGCGTGAATAGCGTGATGCAAAATGCAACAATTGTGTATCCGCACACACGCGCTGAGATGCAGAGAAAGGGGAGGACTTGAAGTGCAAGTGAATGATAAAAAATGAGCGTGCGACAGAGGGCGGTGTGGTTGATGCTTTACTCATCCTCTGAAAAAAGAAAAACCAAACGAAAGGAAGCTGCAGCTGCAGGGGGCCTAGCTATCTAGCCCCTTTCTTTTCCTCTCCTTTGCCTTGCCATTTCCCATCATTTTGTGGTGTCCATTTATGCCGGCCGAGACGTATTTGCAGGTACATACATAATTATTTCTTGCAAGGCAATGCTAATAGTAGTAGTAGACTAGTAGTTAGATAAGGCTAACACCGAAGCACGAACAAACGTCAACTTATACCCCGTTCGGCTGGTCACGTCAGTTTGCGGCTGGTCACGTCAGTTTCAGCTTATTCTCCCTCACAGAATACTATTTATTTATCCAAAACCATCCAAAAATTACTGTAGTCGTGCTGTTCAGACTTCAGAGCATGCTCTGCTTACGCACTACATACAAAACAGACGTTAAAGGCATGTGCATGGCAGAGGAATCCGCCTAAATTTGGCGGTGTCAAAAAAATGTCTTATATACTACTAACAAATCTGAAACAGCAGTATCCTCGTGGGTTCTCTTGTGTATTAACTGTAGTACTGTACTGGGACGCTATTCATCCGGCACTTTCTTCCCCTATCCTCGTGGGTTATGAGCCGTACTATTTCAGCGAACGAACAGTGTTCTTCTCTTACAATAAATCAGCGAACAGCACTTTCAGCTATGGCTTTTCAGTAAAGCGAGCAGGGCCTATATCGTTCAGAATTGCTAACTCTCAACCGGGTGATTTTGGTCCATCCATCAACCGAATTCTAGGCTGTTGGATCTTACACATGTCAAGCATCTGCTCGGGCGGGCACGCGCTCCTTCGCCACTCCTCTGCTACCGCCCCCAAGCCACACCTCTGCTCGGTTGAGCGCGTGCTCCTTCGCCGCTCCTTCGCCGCCGCCCCCAGGCTGACGCCGTCGCCCCGGCACGGGCACGGGCGCGGACGTCCCCGGCGGGCAGGCCACCGCCGCTACCCCGGCGCGGACGCGGCCGGGGCGGGCGTCCTCGGCGGGGCGTCCCCGGCGGGCGTCCCTGGAGTGGGCGTTGTTGTCCCTGGCGCGGGCGCCGCCGTCCTCTCTTCTCCATTATTCTGCTGCTCGAAGACGAGATGTGTTCTCTATTGTGTTCTTGTGTGCTCTCTCTTCTTTCATTTGTAAATTTGTGAACAATTTGATGACATTTGTGAACAATTTGACATGTATTTCTCTATTATCTGGAATCCATAGAAAAAATTTGTATCTTTTTAAAAAATTGGGCTTATATTTGTCTGGGATCATGGGTGTTGGTGTTTTCAGACCACCAGTGAGTAAATTTGTATTTGCGCGTCTGGCTCGGATGGTGTGCTCAGATGACACAAGGGTTTATACTGGTTCGGGCGAAACGTCCCTACGTCTAGTTCGCTGCTGCTCGTGTTACCGGCAATTGGTTTGCAATAAGGGTTACAAACAGGCGAGAGAGAGAGAGGATCCCAAGTCTCTGGTGGAAGAAGTGAACGGATGCTGAGAGCTCGCTTGCCGCTCAGCCATATGCTTGTGTCGTGCTCTTGTGTTCAGACCTCCCCTTTCATGGGGCGCCCTGCTTCTCCTTTTATAGGCGAAGGAACAGCGCGGGTTACAGCGGAGGACAAGGAGAAAAAGGAGAGAGAGAAGAAGGCTTCTAGGGTTACCGGGTCCTTCTTCTTCTTCATGCGGGTGCCGCCGATCCTGTAGATGTCAACAGGGATGGCTCCATGTCGTGGCCCTGTTCATCACTGGCGCCATACGCAGGCGTCATCTACCGGTCATGGTGTTCCACTCTGTCCAGACGGATGTCGTGGTGAACTGACGTGCCTATCAACGTCCGTACGAGGATTAGGCAGAACAGCACCGGCACGCCCAATACTGTTCTTGATGTGAATCCCCAGGTATGGCCCGTCATGGCCACAGTTACATCGAGGCGTGCCAGCCTCTTCCTTGACGTCAGAGTTTTAATCCAGGCCCATACGCTTGGACCTGGAGTGGTTGGTGGTGGTATGGGTCCCCGTCGGATAAGACGAAACCCACGTCCTCGAGGTCGGGCGAGATGGAGCCCGCAACCTTGGACAAGACGAAACACGCGTCCTCGAGGTCGAGCGAGACGGAGCCCGCGACCTTGGGTGAAACGGAAACCGCGTCCTTAGGGTCGGGCGAGACGGAGCCCGCGGCCTTGGGCGAGATAGAACCCGCGTCCTTGGGGTCAGACGAGACGGAGCCCGCGGCCTCGAGATCGGGCGAGACGGAGCCCAAGGCCTCGAGGTCGAGCGAGACAAAGCCCGTGGATTTGGGCGAGACAAAACCCGCATCCTTGGGGTCGGGCAAGACGGAGCCCGCACCCAAGGGGTCGGGCGAGACCTTTTAATTCGTCTCGAGCCATCCGAAAAAGTCAGCGTGGGCGCTAACTTTCTTGCTTTGGGTATCCCTAATATCGATACCCGACAGTAGCCCCCGAGCCTGCGGAGGAGTAGAATACTCCTTTGGAGGCTTTTATGGACAGGAGGACTCTGAGGGCCTTGGCCTTGTTTTTGTAGCCCACGGCGTGTCCTGGTAGAACGACGATTCCCTTTTGTCACGATCAGTCTTCTTGGGGGCATGTAACCGTAGGATTCGAGAGGTTGAAAAGATTTTTCTTGATTCCGGTCCCCTAGGATCCGATCGGTCCACCGTCATACTGCGATCGCGCATTCAGTCTCCTTGCGAGTCCAACTTCCCTCGAGCCCCCACGCATAGCAAAGGTCCGGTTGAGGGTCCGCTCGTCTTTGTGATCGTCATCCCTCAAGCATTTTTTTGATAAAACAGAGGGGCTGAGCCGTGCCATGTTTTTCCTCGACTGACGAAACATGGTGCTCGGTGAGCTATTAATGGGCTAGTCCAAGTGGGGCCCCAGCTTCCCATTCATGGGGGTCCAAAGATGGGTCACCGGTGACCAACTCCTGCACTCTTGGCGGCCAATCCATATAGTTCTTGTGTCCGTTCGGCGGTCCCTAAGGGCTCGTTGCCTTTCTTCGAGGAAAAACCATGGACTGGGAACCGACCAAGACTCAAACGTGGGTTGAGATGCCCGCGGCGCTTGTGCGCTTGGGTACTGGCTGCTAGTGTGCCCATCCCTTTACACCCCTCATTCTAAGGGTGCCCCGGAGCAGCTGTGAACCCATCGGCGGGCCAGCCTTCAAACTCCCCAGTCCCGAATAGGTCAGAGGAGCGTTTTCGACTCAGTATCCCTCCTTACCTGCGATGGTTCTTGGCCCATCGACCGGGCAAACCATCATCCCAAGATGTCCTTCGAGGGCACGGCTAGAGATAGCGTCGCCTGATCTTCGAGAGGAGGTGACGTGACGCGGCACAACGGGTGCGTGAACCTAGGCGGATGGTTTGCCTTCTCACCCCGCTCTATCCTATAAATAGTGGCCTCCCCCTTCCCGTTTCTACACACCAAAACCACGACCTTACCTTCTCCGTTTCTCCACCGCTGCCATTCGAATCTGCCGTGCTTGCTAATCCACCGCCGGAGCCCTAGATCTATAGCTTTCGCTTCTCCACCGCCGTCTTTGCCTCTACACAGCAGCCTCCATCCTCCATGGATTCGTGGTACCACTCTGATGTTACCCATGTGCGCATGGAGGGCCTCGTCAAGCGTGGTCTTCTCCGTGGGAGGACTGATGCGGCGGAGTGGCTTGTGCTTGGCCGTGAGGATGCGCCGGCGCCGCCCATACGGCTATATGCGTCGTCTCCTTCGCGCCCTTCCATGAGCGCGGACTCGCGGTTCCTCCCCACCCATTCTTCCAGGGTCTGTTGCACCACTATCAGATCGAGCTGCAGCACTTGAACCCCAACGGGATCTAGCACATCACGGCCTTCATCACGATGTGCGAGGGGTACCTGGGGATCGAGCCCCACTTTGAGCTGTGGAGATATTTCTTCTCCATCTCCTTGATCAAGAAGAAGGAGAGAGGCCGGGAAACCCCTGTGTCGATGGGATGCGCGGGCATCCACCTCCGGGGGTAGCGGGTGGCCGAGTACATGCCTTGCCAGCTCTCCAGATCCAACAAGGGGTGGCACTCGCATTGGTTCTACCTGAAGAGCGACCCTGTCGCTCCCTTGCCAGTCTTCTTCGAGTGCCTGGTCAAAGAGGTACCACCGTCATGGCTATGGGGTCACCCATCAAGGAGAAGAAGAGGATGTGCGACCTCCTCGAGGCCATCATGTTCCTGAAGACCCATGTCCTCCATGGGGCTAGCGTCATCGGGGGGTATCACATGAGGAGGGTGGCGCCGCTGATGGCGCGCGTCCTCCCGCTGTACGGGATGACACCCGGCGTGTAGCTCATCGGGACGGCGCTCGCCCAGGGGCTGCTCCACGACAGCGAGGTCGCATAGCGCATCAAGACGGCCATGGGGGAGGCTGACGCCATGTTCCCGATCTTGGTGCATCCTGTGATGCGGTCGGACTCGGGCTTCATCGAGCTATCGGCGGGGTTAGTCTTCCAGACTCTATCTCGCCCACGCCCGAGCATCGCACGCAATGTGTGAGGGCGCGAACCATGCAGCGGATGAACAAAGGAATAAGAAGAAGGACGACGACGAAGAAAAGCAGCGGTCAAAGCGGTGGCGAAGCTACAACCGAGGCGAAGCGCGCAAGGTTCGTTGGGAGAAGAAGAGGAGGAGGAGGGGAGGGCGGCCTCGGAACCGTGTAGAATCAGGCCACCTCGCCTTATGCGGGCTTCGATGGCGGCCCGGAGCCAGCCGAATCGAGACCATCCTGCTCCATCTAGGCCGTCTATGGTGGCCCCGCCCGGCGAAAATAGGTCGCCTGCTCCATCCGAGCCCTCGGCGGTGCCTCCGGGATCGGTGGGAGGCGGTCGTTCGTTCGTCCCGAGCCCTTCAAGCCGAGGGAGGGCTCGGCGGCAATGTGCCCATAGTTCCTTGCCGAGGAGACACGGTAGAGTGAGGGGTTGGCCGCATAGCTCGTTGTCGCCCGTCGGGAGGTGATTGAGCTTGCCCCCATCGGCGAGTGGAGGTGGCCAACCTCGAGTCGTGGAGAAGGGCGCCGCGACGACGCCCTCAAGGCCGAGGAGAAGCTCATGACCACGATCAATAGGGTGCGCCGGACACCATGGAGGTCGAGTGGCTACGGAAGGAGCGGGATGATTTGCTCCAACCATAGAGAGAGCTCCATGACAGGATTGACCTAGCTCGCGAGGAGCACGTCGATGCTCAGCAGCGGATCGACCACCTTGAGGATGAGCTTCAGGGGGAGAGGGACCTAAAGGTTGCAGCCGAGGGTGTGTCCTCCGGGCTCGCCACGGAGGACGGTCAGCGCCAAGAAGAGGTCGGGCGCCTGGAGGCCAAGGTGACCCAGCAGCGCGATGAGGTGCGCATGCTTTGGGTGGATGTGAACGGTAAGTCTCCGGTTTCCCTTGTTGTCTTTCTCCCTGGAATCCGTGGTAAGCCTTTTGACACGGTCGGTACGTGACTTGGGTAGGTCTCAACGACAAGCTCGGGGTGGAGGTGGTGAAGAGTCATGGCCTGGAGAAGGAGCTCAGTGAGGTGAAGGACACCCTCCAGAAGGAGAGCGATGAACATGACAACTGCGCGTCGCCGTCCAGCTGGTTTTTGCGATGAGCTTGAGCTGGCCCCAGAGGAGGAGACAAGCTCGCTCATGGTTCGTGCCACCTGGATCTTGGACCGGGCACGTGATATGGCAAGGGGCGCACTTCACTTTGGCGTTCACCCATCGTTCACGATCGCCCATTCTCATTACGAGAACATCGATCTAGCGACGATGAGCCAAGGCTTTGCGCCCGTCTGTACCGACGCTGAGCTAGACGACATCGAGAAGGAGATGGCCCCCCTGACGCATGACCTTTTTGCCAAAAAAGAACATGAAATCATCCCCCTGAGGAGTTAGTTATTCAGATAGGTCAGGCGGTGCATTTGTAATAAGCGAACAATTTAAATCCCTTTTGTTTCGTTTAAACAAGCTTATTCTTTTGCTTTGGTTGAACAAATTTGTTCTTTCTCCCTTTTTATGTGTAAAAAGGGTTAATGCGTTCGGACCCTTCCTGTTATTAAGACTGTAGAGATCGAGGTGTGGGCGAAAAACTCTGATCATGTTGGTAAGCAAGAGTGTCGTAGCCGCTGGGGCTTAGGTTTCGTACAGTCCGACTAGTTTTACTCAGCGTTCATTTCCACAAACCTTGCCTCTAGGTTTTTAACATGGAAAAAGGTCAGGCACGGTGATTGTTTCAGAATAGATATATATATATATATACCATTATCACCCTCGAGTGAGGCTGACCCCTTCTTGGTTATCGGGGTCGGGTTTCACTAAAAATCAAGGAGACGATAGTGAAACCGGGTAAGAGAAAGCGTTTTTTGTTTGAAACGTTATTCTTAGTTTTTGTACGTACCCCTCCCTAGGATCTAAGCCATCATCATGCGACCGCGCATTCGGTCTCCTTATGAGTCGAACTTCCCTCAAGCCCCGCGTGTTGCGGTGGGTCCGGTCAAGGGTTAGCTCATCTTTGTGATCGTCATCCCTCAAGCGTTTTTTTTATAAAATAGAGGAGCTGAGCCATGCCATGTTTTTCCTCGATGGACAAAACATGGTGCTCGGTGAGCTGTTAATGGGCTAGTCCGAGTGGGGCCCCGGCTTTCTATTCACGAGGGTCTGGCATGGGTCAGCTAGTGACCAACTCTAGATTCTCAGTGGCCAATCCATATAGTTCTCGGGTCCGTTCGACCGGTCCCGAGGGCTCGTTGCCTTTCTTCGAGGAAAAACCATGGACTGGGAACCGACCAAGACTCAAACGTGGTCCAGGATGCCCGCGGTGCTCGTGCGCCTAGGTACTGGCCGCTAATGGGCCCATCCCTTTCCACCCCTCACTCTAAGGGTGCCACGGAGCGGCTATGAACTCATCGAAGGGTCAGCCTTCGAACTCTTGGGCCTAAATGGGCCGTATGAGCGTTTTTAGCTCTGTATCCCTCCTTACCTGTGATGGTTCTCGTGCTTGTCTACACCGACACCGAGCTGGACGACATCAAGAAGGAGGTGGCCCCTCTGGCACAAGACTTATCTGCCGAGATAGAGGATGAGATCATCCCCCAAGAAATTAGTTAGGTAGATAAGCCAAGCGGCGAACTTGTAATAAGTGGACAAGCTCTTAAATTTCGTTATGGCCAAATAGATTTTTAGCACTTCTCCCTTTTTTATATAAAAAGGTTAATATGTTCTGACCCTTTCCATCATTAAGACTGTAAAGCTCGAGGTGCGGGTAAAAAAACTCTAATCACGCTGGTGAGCAAAATGTCGTAGCCGCTGGGACGTAGGTTTTTTGCAGTCTGACCAGTTTTACTCATCATTTGTTTCCGCAACCCTTGCTTCTAGATCTTAACGTGAGAGAGGGTCGGGCACAGAGAATGTTTGCCGGGTAGATATACTCTTTAATGTGTTTTGACTTTTTCCATAGTTAAGGCTAAAAAGCTTGGGGTGCGGGCAAAAAACTCTAATCACGCCGGTGAGTAAAAATGACATAGTCATTTGGGACATAGGTTTCTTGCATCCTACCGATTTTACTCAAATATTTATTTTCGCAACCCTTGCTTCTAGATCTTAATGTGAGAAAGGGTCGGGCATAGAGAATGTCTACCAGATAGATATACTCTTTTAATGCGTTCTGACTCTTTTCGTAGTTAAGGCTAAAACGCTCGGGGTGCGGGCAAAAAACTCTGATCACGCTAGTGAGCAAAAACGTCGTAGCCGCTGGGGCATAGGTTTCTTGCGGTCCGATCAGTTTTTCTCAATGTTTGTTTCCGCAACCCTTACTTCTAGATCTTAACGTGAGAAAGGATCGGGCATAGAGAATGTCTACCGGGTAGATATGCTCTTATCAGTCCCCGAGTGAGGCCCGACCCCTTGCTGTTGCTAGGATCAGGTGCCACTAAAGATCGAGGAGTCGATAGCAAAACCGATAAGAGAATGCGTGCGTAGATTAAGGGTAAAAGCGATGTAGCAGTTTGATGTTCTAGGCATTGATGAAGACTTCGCCATCGATGGTCTTGAGCTTATAGGTGCCTGGTCAGAGCACCTCCGCGATGACGTATGGTCTCTCCTACGGCGGAGAGAGATTGTGGCGGTTCTTGTTGCTCTAGACGAGGCAGAGCACTAGGTCCTCGATGTTGAAGGCCCGACCCCGCACTCGACGGCTGTGGTACCAGCGCAACGCTTGTTGGTACTTGGCCAAGCAGAGGAGGGCAACATCGCGTGCTTCATCTAGTTGGTCCATGGAATCCTCGAGGGATGCCTTAGCTCCCTATTCATCGTACGCCCTAACCCTCGGTGCTCCATAATTGTGGTCTGTCGGCAGGATAGCCTCGGAACCGTAGACCATGAAGAATAGCGTGTAGCCGGTGGCCTAGCTGGGGGTCGTCCTCAGGCTCTAGAGCACCGTGGGAACCACTTCATGAGGACATAGTCCTTGTATAGGTGCTCAATAGGGAAAGCATGGTTCGGGCATGGCCCTTCGAGTAGCTTCTCGAAGTGGCCATGAGCGAGCCCTCATGCCGTTGTTTGTTCTTCTTCTTATTGGGGCGGTTGGAGGCGCCTTCGCCGGCATCCTCGTCCCGCTTTGCCTTGCCCTTGGGGCGGTCGAAAATCACCCCGACCGCCTCCTCGCCTGAGGCGTGGCTGGTGGCGATGTCGAGGAGCTCTTAGGTAGTTCGCGGGCCCTTACATCCCAGCTTGTGAACCAGGTACTCGCAGGTGGTCCCAGATAGGAAAGCTCCTATGATGTCGGCGTCGATGACATCGTGTAGCTCATTGCACTGCCAGGAGAAGCACCAGATGTACCCACGAAGAGTTTCCCTGGACTTCTGTTGGTAGTTTTTGAGATCCTGTGGGTTCCCAGGACACGCGTATGTGCCCAGGAAGTTTCCCACAAAGATCTCTTTTAGGTCCGGCCAACTTTGGATTCAGTTGGGCGAAAGGTGTTCCAACCACGTCCGCGCCAGATCGGCCAGGAACAATGAAAGGTTGCGGATAATGAAATTGTCACTATCTGCTCCACCGGCTTGGCAAGAAAGCCGATAATCCTCAAGCCACAGTCCAAGGTTTGCTTCCTTGGAGTATTTTGGGATGTTGGTTGGCGGTCGATGTCGTGGTGGGAAGACGGCGTTGAGGATGTGTGTCGGCCAAAGGCCCGAGGTCCCTAGCAAGTCGAGGCTCGGGCTTCGGTCCTTGCCACATCGTCAGAAGGCCCACCACAACGAGGGTGCTAGCTGTGGCTAGCCTCCTCCCTTTCATCACCACAGAGCACGCTCTTTGGCATCCGTGTGTTGCCCGTGTCATGGTGGAGGTGAAAGCTCTAGTTTGGTTTTGGTGAATTGATGAAACCCTAAGTGCTAACCTAGTTTATCAAGTGATCATGAAATAGGTAGCATATTCCAAGTGGTGAAGCAAATGAAGATCATGACATGACGATGGTGATGCCATGGTGATGATCAAGTGCTTGGACTTGAAAAGAAGAAAGAGAAAAAAAAAAGGCTCAAGGCAAAGATATAAATGGTAGGAGCCATTTTATTTTTGTGATCGAGACACTTAGTGAGTGTGATCACATTTAGGATTGATAGCCGTACTATTAAGAGGGGTGAAACTCAGATCGAAATGCGGTTATCAAAGTGCCACTAGATGTTCTAACTTATTGCATATGCATTTAGGATCTAGTGGAGTGCTAACACCCTTGAAAACATTTGTGAAAATATGCTAACACATATGCACAAGGTGATACACTTGGTGGTTGACACTTTTGAGCAAGGGTTAGGAACTTCACCGGTGGAGTGTCCGCCCGTGAGTGTTGCGGATAGTCCGACGGTGCCACCGACGCCCTACGGCGAAAAGACGGAGGTCATCAGAAGTGACCGGACACTTTGCTTTCCGAGGGACCGGCGTGTCCAATCGGTGGAGTATGAAGACGCCGGGCGTCGATTATCCGACCGGGACGCTTAGGTCACTTAGTGACCGGACGCCGCTGCAGGGTGCGCCCGGTCCAGCTAACGTGGCAAAGACACGAAGTCGCCGTGTGATCGACGCCGGGTGTGTTCGATCGAGCATGACCGGACGCGTCCGGCCGTGAAAAGCCGCCTAGATGCTTCTTGATATCTGACCGGACATTTGGGTTCAGCGTCCGGTCACTTTGAGTTGCTTCGCGTCCGGTCATCACTTGACCGTTGAGATCGAAGCGATCGACATTTGAAAAGAGGGACACGCGGCATGCATCAAGCGTGACCGGACGCCGAGGTCCAACGTCCGGTCAATTTGACCGGCGCGTCCGGTCGGCTCGTGTTCAGTGCAGTGAAGGGGTACAACGGCTCTATTTCATGGGGGCTTCTATTTAAGCCCCATAACCAGCTCAAGCTCACTCTCTTGGCCATTTGCATTGACATAGCAACCTTATGAGCTTAGCCAAAGCCCTCCCACTCATCTCCATCATAGATTCATCATCATTGTGAGATTGGGAGTGAATCCAAGTGTATTGCTTGAGTGTTTGCATCTAGAGGCACTTGGTGTTCGTGTTTCGCTGCGGGATTCCCTTGTTACTCTTGGTGGTTGCCGCCACCTAGACGGCTTGGAGCAGCGAGGATCGTCGAGCGGAGGTTGGTGATTGTCTTCGGCTCTGATCGTGGTGATTGTGAGGGGTTCTTGACCTTTCCCCGGAGGAGAGCCAAAAGGTACTCTAGTGGATTGCTCGTGGCTTGTGTGATCCTCATCTTGTGTTGGTTGTGCGGCACCCTATTGAGGATTTGGCGTGTGATGCCAATTAGTGCGTGAACCTCCAAGTGAGTGAATCGCCACAACGAGGAGTAGCTTGCCGGCAAGCAAGTGAACCTCGGTAAAAATTATTGTGTTCATCATTTGATTTCGTGGTGAATGGTCTTTATTAATATTGATTATTGTGATTGATTGGTTCACTCCTCAACATGGTGGTATAACTATCTTGCTCTCTCTCTTTACATTACCGCAAACTAGTTATCAAGCTCTTTAGTGTAGCTAGTTGTGAGAGCTTGTTAGTTTGGTTAGTGTGGCTCTTTAGTTAGTCTTTGAGAGCACACTAACTTAGTGTAGTGACATAGCAATGAAAGGTTGCGGATAATGAAATTGTCACTATCTGCTCCACCGGCTTGGCAAGAAAGCCGATAATCCTCGAGCCACAGTCCAAGGTTTGCTTCCTTGGAGTATTTTGGGATGTTGGTTGGCGGTCAGTATCGTGGTGGGAAGACGGCGTTGAGGATGTGTCGGCCAAAGGCCTGAGGTCCTAGCAAGTCGAGGCTCGGGCTTCGGTCCTTGCCACTGTCGTAGCGTCCACCACAACGAGGGTGCTAGCCGTGGCTAGCCTCCTCCCTTTCATCACCACAGGCACGCCTGCTGGCATCCAGGGTGTTGCCCGTGTCATGGTGGAGGTGAAAGCTCTAGTTTGGTTTTGGTGAATTGATGAAACCCTAAGTGCTAACCTAGTTTATCAAGTGATCATGAAATAGGTAGCATATTCCAAGTGGTGAAGCAAATGAAGATCATGACATGACGATGGTGATGCCATGGTGATGATCAAGTGCTTGGACTTGAAAAGAAGAAAGAGAAAAACAAAAGGCTCAAGGCAAAGATATAAATGGTAGGAGCCATTTTATTTTTGTGATCGAGACACTTAGTGAGTGTGATCACATTTAGGATTGATAGCCGTACTATTAAGAGGGGTGAAACTCGTATCGAAATGCGGTTATCAAAGTGCCACTAGATGTTCTAACTTATTGCATATGCATTTAGGATCTAGTGGAGTGCTAACACCCTTGAAAACATTTGTGAAAATATGCTAACACATATGCACAAGGTGATACACTTGGTGGTTGACACTTTTGAGCAAGGGTTAGGAACTTCACCGCGGAGTGTCCGCCCAGAGTCTGGATAGTCCGACGGTGCCACCGACGCCCTAGACAGAAAAGACGGAGGTCATCAGAAGTGACCGGACACCTGCTTTCAAATGGGGACCGGCGTGTCCAATCGGTGGAGTATGAAGACGCCAAGGCGTCGGTGTCCAGACCGGACGCTAGGTCACTTAGTGACCGGACGCCGCAGGGTGCGCCGGTCCAAATAACGTGGCAACACAGAAGAGTCGCCGTGTGATCGGACGCTGGGTGTGTTCGATCGAGCATGACCGACGCGTCCGGTCGTGGCGCCTCTAGATGCTTATTGGATACTGACCGGACACTAGGGTTCAGCGTCCGGTCACTTTGAGTCTTGCGTCCGGTCATCACTTGACCGTTGAGATCGGGCGATCGACATTTGAAAAGAGGGACACGCTGCGGCATGCATCGCGTGTGACGGGACCGAGGTCCAACGTCCGGTCAATTTGACCGGCAAGCGTCCGGTCGGCTCGTGTTTCGATCACGATGAAGGGGTACAACGGCTCTATTTCATGGGGGCTTCTATTTAAGCCCCATAACCAGCTCAAGCTCACTCTCTTGGCCATTTGCATTGACATAGCAACCTTGTGAGCTTAGCCAAAGCCCTCCCACTCATCTCCATCATAGATTCATCATCATTGTGAGATTGGGAGTGAATCCAAGTGTATTGCTTGAGTGTTTGCATCTAGAGGCACTTGGTGTTCGTGTTTCGCTGCGGGATTCCCTTGTTACTCTTGGTGGTTGCCGCCACCTAGACGGCTTGGAGCAGCGAGGATCGTCGAGCGGAGGTTGGTGATTGTCTTCGGCTCTGATCGTGGTGATTGTGAGGGGTTCTTGACCTTTCCCCGGAGGAGAGCCAAAAGGTACTCTAGTGGATTGCTCGTGGCTTGTGTGATCCTCATCTTGTGTTGGTTGTGCGGCACCCTATTGAGGATTTGGCGTGTGATGCCAATTAGTGCGTGAACCTCCAAGTGAGTGAATCGCCACAACGAGGAGTAGCTTGCCGGCAAGCAAGTGAACCTCGGTAAAAATTATTGTGTTCATCATTTGATTTCGTGGTGAATGGTCTTTATTAATATTGATTATTGTGATTGATTGGTTCACTCCTCAACATGGTGGTATAACTATCTTGCTCTCTCTCTTTACATTACCGCAAACTAGTTATCAAGCTCTTTAGTGTAGCTAGTTGTGAGAGCTTGTTAGTTTGGTTAGTGTGGCTCTTTAGTTAGTCTTTGAGAGCACACTAACTTAGTGTAGTGACATAGCAATGAAAGGTTGCGGATAATGAAATTGTCACTATCTGCTCCACCGGCTTGGCAAGAAAGCCGATAATCCTCGAGCCACAGTCCAAGGTTTGCTTCCTTGGAGTATTTTGGGATGTTGGTTGGCGGTCAGTATCGTGGTGGGAAGACGGCGTTGAGGATGTGTCGGCCAAAGGCCTGAGGTCCTAGCAAGTCGAGGCTCGGGCTTCGGTCCTTGCCACTGTCGTAGCGTCCACCACAACGAGGGTGCTAGCCGTGGCTAGCCTCCTCCCTTTCATCACCACAGGCACGCCTGCTGGCATCCAGGGTGTTGCCCGTGTCATGGTGGAGGTGAAAGCTCTAGTTTGGTTTTGGTGAATTGATGAAACCCTAAGTGCTAACCTAGTTTATCAAGTGATCATGAAATAGGTAGCATATTCCAAGTGGTGAAGCAAATGAAGATCATGACATGACGATGGTGATGCCATGGTGATGATCAAGTGCTTGGACTTGAAAAGAAGAAAGAGAAAAACAAAAGGCTCAAGGCAAAGATATAAATGGTAGGAGCCATTTTATTTTTGTGATCGAGACACTTAGTGAGTGTGATCACATTTAGGATTGATAGCCGTACTATTAAGAGGGGTGAAACTTCAGATCGAAATGCGGTTATCAAAGTGCCACTAGATGTTCTAACTTATTGCATATGCATTTAGGATCTAGTGGAGTGCTAACACCCTTGAAAACATTTGTGAAAATATGCTAACACATATGCACAAGGTGATACACTTGGTGGTTGACACTTTTGAGCAAGGGTTAGGAACTTCACCATGGAGTGTCCGCCTAGAAGTGCGGATAGTCCGACGGTGCCACCGACGCCCTAGACAGAAAAGACGGAGGTCATCAGAAGTGACCGGACACTTTGAATTCCGTGAGGACCGGCGTGTCCAATCGTGTGGAGTATGAAGACGCCGGCGTCGCCGTGTCCGACCGGACGCTTAGGTCACTTAGTGACCGGACGCTGCAGGTGCGCCGCCCGGTCCAATTAACGTGGCAAGACATGTGGAGTCGCCGTGTGATGATCGGACGCCGGTGTGTTCGGTCGAGCATGACCGGACGCGCGTCCGTCCGTGAAAAGCCGCCTCTAGATGCTTCTTTGGATACGACCGGACACTAGGGTTCAGCGTCCGGTCACTTTGAGCTGCTGCGTCCGGTCATCACTTGACCGTTGAGATCGAGCGATCGACATTTGAAAAGAGGGGACACGCATGCATGCATCAAGTGGACGGGACGCCGAGGTCCAACGTCCGGTCAATTTGACCGCAGCAAGGTCCGGCCGGCTCGTGTTCGATCAGCAAGAAGAAGGGGTACAACGGCTCTATTTCATGGGGGCTTCTATTTAAGCCCCATAACCAGCTCAAGCTCACTCTCTTGGCCATTTGCATTGACATAGCAACCTTGTGAGCTTAGCCAAAGCCCTCCCACTCATCTCCATCATAGATTCATCATCATTGTGAGATTGGGAGTGAATCCAAGTGTATTGCTTGAGTGTTTGCATCTAGAGGCACTTGGTGTTCGTGTTTCGCTGCGGGATTCCCTTGTTACTCTTGGTGGTTGCCGCCACCTAGACGGCTTGGAGCAGCGAGGATCGTCGAGCGGAGGTTGGTGATTGTCTTCGGCTCTGATCGTGGTGATTGTGAGGGGTTCTTGACCTTTCCCCGGAGGAGAGCCAAAAGGTACTCTAGTGGATTGCTCGTGGCTTGTGTGATCCTCATCTTGTGTTGGTTGTGCGGCACCCTATTGAGGATTTGGCGTGTGATGCCAATTAGTGCGTGAACCTCCAAGTGAGTGAATCGCCACAACGAGGAGTAGCTTGCCGGCAAGCAAGTGAACCTCGGTAAAAATTATTGTGTTCATCATTTGATTTCGTGGTGAATGGTCTTTATTAATATTGATTATTGTGATTGATTGGTTCACTCCTCAACATGGTGGTATAACTATCTTGCTCTCTCTCTTTACATTACCGCAAACTAGTTATCAAGCTCTTTAGTGTAGCTAGTTGTGAGAGCTTGTTAGTTTGGTTAGTGTGGCTCTTTAGTTAGTCTTTGAGAGCACACTAACTTAGTGTAGTGACATAGCAATGAAAGGTTGCGGATAATGAAATTGTCACTATCTGCTCCACCGGCTTGGCAAGAAAGCCGATAATCCTCGAGCCACAGTCCAAGGTTTGCTTCCTTGGAGTATTTTGGGATGTTGGTTGGCGGTCAGTATCGTGGTGGGAAGACGGCGTTGAGGATGTGTCGGCCAAAGGCCTGAGGTCCTAGCAAGTCGAGGCTCGGGCTTCGGTCCTTGCCACTGTCGTAGCGTCCACCACAACGAGGGTGCTAGCCGTGGCTAGCCTCCTCCCTTTCATCACCACAGGCACGCCTGCTGGCATCCAGGGTGTTGCCCGTGTCATGGTGGAGGTGAAAGCTCTAGTTTGGTTTTGGTGAATTGATGAAACCCTAAGTGCTAACCTAGTTTATCAAGTGATCATGAAATAGGTAGCATATTCCAAGTGGTGAAGCAAATGAAGATCATGACATGACGATGGTGATGCCATGGTGATGATCAAGTGCTTGGACTTGAAAAGAAGAAAGAGAAAAACAAAAGGCTCAAGGCAAAGATATAAATGGTAGGAGCCATTTTATTTTTGTGATCGAGACACTTAGTGAGTGTGATCACATTTAGGATTGATAGCCGTACTATTAAGAGGGGTGAAACTCGTATCGAAATGCGGTTATCAAAGTGCCACTAGATGTTCTAACTTATTGCATATGCATTTAGGATCTAGTGGAGTGCTAACACCCTTGAAAACATTTGTGAAAATATGCTAACACATATGCACAAGGTGATACACTTGGTGGTTGACACTTTTGAGCAAGGGTTAGGAACTTCACCGGCGGAGTGTCCGCCCGTAGAGTGCGGATAGTCCGACGGTGCCACCGACGCCCTAGACAGAAAAGACGGAGGTCACTGTAAGTGACCGGACACTGGTTTCCGTAGGACCGGCGTGTCCAATCAGGTGGAGTATGAAGACGCTGGCGTCGGTGTCTGACCGGACGCTAGGTCACTTAGTGACCGGACGCTGCAGGGGTGCGCCCGGTCCAGCTAACGTGGCAGCACACAGGGGAGTCGCCGTGTGATCGGACGCTGGGTGTGTTCGGTCGAGCATGACCGGACGCGTCCGGTCGTGAAAAGCCGTCTCTAGATGCTTCTCGGATACGACCGGACACCGGGGTTCAGCGTCCGGTCACTTTGAGTCTGCTGCGTCCGGTCATCACTTGACCGTTGAGATCGGGCGATCGACATTTGAAAAGAGGGGACACGCGGCATGCATCGCGTGACCGGACGCTGAGGTCCAACGTCCGGTCAATTTGACCGGCGCGTCCGGTCGGCTCGTGTTCAGTGCAGTGAAGGGGTACAACGGCTCTATTTCATGGGGGCTTCTATTTAAGCCCCATAACCAGCTCAAGCTCACTCTCTTGGCCATTTGCATTGACATAGCAACCTTGTGAGCTTAGCCAAAGCCCTCCCACTCATCTCCATCATAGATTCATCATCATTGTGAGATTGGGAGTGAATCCAAGTGTATTGCTTGAGTGTTTGCATCTAGAGGCACTTGGTGTTCGTGTTTCGCTGCGGGATTCCCTTGTTACTCTTGGTGGTTGCCGCCACCTAGACGGCTTGGAGCAGCGAGGATCGTCGAGCGGAGGTTGGTGATTGTCTTCGGCTCTGATCGTGGTGATTGTGAGGGGTTCTTGACCTTTCCCCGGAGGAGAGCCAAAAGGTACTCTAGTGGATTGCTCGTGGCTTGTGTGATCCTCATCTTGTGTTGGTTGTGCGGCACCCTATTGAGAATTTGGCGTGTGATGCCAATTAGTGCGTGAACCTCCAAGTGAGTGAATCGCCACAACGAGGAGTAGCTTGCCGGCAAGCAAGTGAACCTCGGTAAAAATTATTGTGTTCATCATTTGATTTCGTGGTGAATGGTCTTTATTAATATTGATTATTGTGATTGATTGGTTCACTCCTCAACATGGTGGTATAACTATCTTGCTCTCTCTCTTTACATTACCGCAAACTAGTTATCAAGCTCTTTAGTGTAGCTAGTTGTGAGAGCTTGTTAGTTTGGTTAGTGTGGCTCTTTAGTTAGTCTTTGAGAGCACACTAACTTAGTGTAGTGACATAGCTATTGTGTGGATGGAAACTATATAAATTAGAATTGTGGTAGGTGGCTTGCATTTTTAGTAGGCTAGCGCAATACTTGTTTCACCTCATAATTGTCTAACCGGTTTGTTAAGTGTTGTTGTAAATTTTTTTAATAGGCTATTCACCCCCCTCTAGCCATTAGGACCTTTCAGGAGGCCGAGACGCTCATGCACCAGGGCTGTGGCGCGTGGCCTGCCGCCTTACTGCGCCTGGTGGACTGACACGTCCTCGTCGGGTCGCTCTAAGGGCGCGCGCCGGCTGACGTCGAGCTCGCGTCGTCGGGACAGCGAGCTCTCGGCCTGCTGCGCACCGCATGCTCGAGTAGCGTGCGAATCTCGTGATGGGCCCTACAATCCTTGGGTGTCGCGAGCTCCGAAAGCCCCTAGAGCAAGGCCACCACGACAATGATGTTCTGGCTTGCCCAGATGAAGTGTGGGAGGGCTTTGTCATCCTCGATGATCCTCCGGTTCACGTCGTGGGCCACGATGCGTGCACACCCACCATCTCTATGGCGCTCGATGTTTTGCTCGAGCTCCACGTGTTCCTGCTCGAGCTAGAGTCATGCTTCTTCAAGCTCTTGGTGCCACACCCTCAGCTGCTCTACCCCCGGGCATGGTGGGGCCTCTACATCCCCCATGACCTCGTCATCGAGGTCGTCTATTGGGGTAGCCCCTCCCTCATGGATGCTTTCGATGTATCCCTCGGGGGTACCTGCCATGAAACATTCTCGTGAGGGGTGATGGCTCCCCCTGCTGGAGTCAGAGTCGGAGGGCGACTCCGATTCTCCCGTGAAAAGGTCAAGGAAAGATTCCACGATGTATTCGGTCATCCCTATGAACTCATCATTAGTAGGGGATGGGGGCGTGCGCTGCGCCACAGGGTGGCCAACGATCTCTACGGCGTTGCGCAGACCAAACGGGAGCACTATCGGGGCGCTCCGGATGAGGTATTCCAGAGAGAGCGGCTCTCCTCCGGCAAGATACGTCATGACATTGGCGAACGAGAAGGTGAGGTGGCGCAGGTCCTCCCGGGACAGTCGGGGTCCTAGGAAGGCGCCGAGCTGGCGCTCTAGCCTCCTGTAATCGAAGCCGAAGAGCTAGTCGCTCCCGGGGGCGTGGGCCTCCGGTGCGTGCAGCTGCAGCTCCTCAAGCGCCTTGGTGATCGCATCGAGGCCAACGGAGTGGAGAGACTGGACGGCAGTGGGAACCGGCGCCAACTCTCCCTCCGTCGTAACGATGAAGTCTAGGTTCCCGAAGCGCACGTGCGCGCCGAGGACCCAGCTGACGTAGTGACTAGCCATCCGAGGCCAGATGTGGACGTCGAGACGCGCAAAAAACCCCTACCTGGCACCAACTGTCGGTGTTTTTGGACCACCGACGAGTAAATTTGTATTTGTGCGTCTGGCTCGGATGGTGTGCTCAGAAGACACAAGGGTTTATACTGGTTCGGGCAAAACGTCCCTACGTCCAGTTCGCTGCTGCTCGTGTTACTGGCACTTGGTTTGCAGTAGGAGTTACAAACAGGCGAGAGAGGGAGAGGATCCCAAGTCTCTGGTGGAAGGAGTGAACGGGTGCTGAGAGCTCGCTTGCCGCTCAGCCGTGTGCTCGTGGCGTGCTCTTGTGTTCAGACCTCCCCTTTCATGGGGCGCCTTGCTTCCCCTTTTATAGGCGAAGGGAAAGCGCGGGTTACAGCGGAGGAAAAGGAGAAGGAGAGAGAAGAAGGCTTCCAGGGTTGCCGGATCCTTCTTCTCCTTCATGCGGGTCCCGCCGATCAGGGACGGCTCCATGTCGTGGCCCTGTTCATCACCGACGCCATGCGCAGGCGTCATCTGTCGATCATGGCGTTCCACTCCGTCCCGGCGGACGTCGAGGTGAACTGACGCGCCTGTCAGCGTCCGTACGAGGATTAGGTAGAACAGTACCGGCACACCCGACACTGTTCTTGATGTGAATCCCCAGGTATGGCCCGTCATGGCCACGGGTTACATCGAGGCATGACAGCCTCTTCCCTGGCGTCAGAGTTTTGACTCAGGCCAATACGCTTGGACCTAGAGTGGTTGACGGCGGTATGGGTAACCCTGGGCATTCGGTACTACCAAACCAAACCGAACCGAATCCTCGGTTCCTCGGTTCTTCGGTTCCCAGGAAAGTCGGTACCGATCGAATCTTCTAAAAAATCGGTACCGACGAAGTTCGGCTTTGGTTAGTTTGGTTCGGTTCCGTTCAACCGAACTAACCGACCAACTCCGGCTTCAAAAATCAGCAACTCGAGAGGGCACGCCGGGACTCAAGGGCGGGGATGCGGCGCATGGGAGGTCGGCTGTCGCAGGGCGCCGGACTCCGGGTCTCTAGGAGGCGGGAGCTTTCGGTTCCTCGGTTGGTTCGGTTAACCGAGGGAGGAACTGAATTAACCGAATAAATTTTGGTTCTTAGGAAATGGAATCGAACAGGAACCGGATTTTGGTTCTCGGTAAATTCGGTTCGGTTCTCGTTTTTTGATTCGGTTCTCGGTAAAATTTGCCCAGGGCTAGGTATGGGTCCCCGTCGGACAAGACGGAACCCACGTCCTCGAGGTCGGGCGAGACGGAGCCCGTGACCTTAGACGAGACGGAACCCGCGTCCTTGAGGTCGGGCGAGACGGAGCCCGCGACCTTGGACGAGACGGAAACCGCGTCCTTGGGGTCGGGCGAGACGGAGCCCGTGGCCTCGAGGTCGGGCAAGACGGAGCCCGCGGCCTCGAGGTTGGGCGAGACGGAGCTCATGGCCTTGGGCGAGACGGAACCCACGTCCTTGGGGTCGGGCGAGACGGAGCCCGCACCCAAGGGGTCGGGCGAGACGGAGCCCGCGGCCTCGAGGACGGGCGAGACGGAGCCCGCGGCTTTGGGCAAGACGGAACTCGCGGCCTTGGAGTCGGGCGAGACAGAGCCCGCACCCAAGGGGTCGGGGGCTCGAGGTCGGGCGAGATGAATCCCGCGGCCTTAGGATCGGGCGAGACCTTTTAATACATCTCGAGCCATCCGGGGAAGTCAGCGTGGGTGCTGTCTTACTTGCTTTGGGTATCTATAATATCAATACATGACAATTGATTATCCCTAAATTACATCACTCTGTCCCATAAATTACACTAAAGAAATCATTGTAAATATAGTAATAGAACGGTGTAAATTTAGCTGGATGATACCGTAAGTTTTTGAAAAAATTCAGTTCGCAGGAGGAGAAAAAAACAGCTGAATGTCACCTCGTATCGTTTCGTTAGGACAATGCTGATGCTCTTTCGTGAAAGGATCACCAGGTGGCTGCGGGAACGCCATGCGCGGCCCATGATTGCGCATCATCCACCATGTGGCTCCATTGCCATGATTGCCACGGCCGGCCTCCAAGTGCGTCCTTGGCTGCGATGGATGGATTCAGAGTCCCAGATCCGGCTGGCCACCACTGCCATACGGCAAGCATACGCATCGGCCACATTGCGACTTTTTCTTGCACACGAGGCAGGCAACCCCATTTTCATTTAAGCAAACGGAAATACTGCGGTTTGTGAAGAGTTAGAGAAACGGTGGCATCTGTTATGTTGCCAAAAAGATTTTTATTATAAAAAAGAAACAGTTCAAAAATATTCAATTCTACAAATGAATTTCTAGACCCTAGGATTTCGATCTTACCATCAAGTTAGAAAAAAAGCCTCGATTTCTAGAACTCCTTGTTCTATCTCATGCAAAAGAAGAGGATCCAATGCAAAGACGAGAACAATAAGAGCATGACCGATGCAAGCATATAAGGCCTTCCGCAGTATTGGCACGGTGTGATGCCGTGAATTAAATTTGAGGCATCACTTTCACCACTACAACAACCGATGCCAAATAGAAGTGATGTCAAGAATTTTGGGAGCGGTGAAAGAACAAGCACCGGTGCCAAATGAAATGAATCAAGGCCTTGTTTAGCTCTTTACCCTAAAATTTAGTTTCTATCTATCGGATATTTGAACACATACATAGAGTATTAAATATAGACTAAAAAATAATTAATTGCACATGTTGCGACTAATTTATGAGATGAATTTTTTAAGCCTAATTAGTTCATGATTTGACAACGTGGTGCTACAGTAAAGCTACATTAACATGTTCTAATGATGGATTAATTAGGCTTAATAAATTCGTCTCGCGGAGTACTGAAAACTTCTATAATTTGTTTTATTATTGCTATCCAAATAATCCCGCGTGACACCCGATATAACACACCTAAATTTTAGCCTTTGAATTTAAACACCACCTCAATAGTATTTCAGTTCGTACAGTGATGCAGGTCTGGACTGGCGGTGGAGTGCATGTCTGTCTTCGGCGCCGGAGCATTTTTTTTTTACTATACCAGTGGATCCCGGAGCGATGCCTCCCATAGCAGCAAAACAGGCTCGATGCTAATTATCTGGGGTCCAAAAATTTTTAAGCTTCACTCTCACGTTGTGGAGGGCCTAACTATAGACTACAGTGGTCTCATTCAACACATAAGCAGAATGCATTTAATACAACATCCAAACTTCCAAGCTCATAGCGCAGGCACCCATACGCTGGACCACGGTTTCTGTCCACACTCAGACAAAAGTGCAACAAGCCAACAATCCTTCTCTCCCTCTCACAAGCTAACGTTCTCTCTCCTGAGGCTCTCGATGACTTTGCAAGAACTATTGTCATTTTGCAGACTACTAACTTTTTCATCTCTCCCCTCCATGGCATCTTCTATCCATGGGGTGAAGCCAGCACAACATCTACCTTACCATCTATGATCTACACCATAGAAACACACTTAATAATAATGACTTCCTTATAAATTTTTGAAAATCGTCGGGATCAATTGATCCCAACAGAAGGGTGTGGTTCCACCACTGCTCCCATCTGATGTGGCACAATGAGACCACCGACGAACACTGGAGTGTTTGGACTCCCTAAAAGGAACAAGTTCTTTTAGAAGGAATTGTGGTCTTAATTCTTTATTGAGCACAAAAAAAGAGCTTGTTTTTTCCTTACATCTATTCTTCTTATGTCGAAGTAAGAGTCATTTTTCTTCTTATTTTGTTTTGTCAAAACTATTCTTTATTCGGGACAGCAGCCCAGCAGTTCTCGACTTCAGATTCCGCTTCCTTGCTTCATTCCCTCTCTTGGAGCATCCTTTAGTTTTAGTTGCAGAGTCCCCTGCCCTGATGGGGATGATTCTGCCAGCAACCTTGTATCTATGTTGAGCATCATGTCAATATTTTTCTAATAATACAATGATATAGAGCTTTCCTGTGTGTACGAGAGAAAAAAAAGCATCATGTCGACACATTGTTGACTTGCGAGAGCTCGTTGCTTGTGCGCTGGTGCAGTGGTGCTGGGCTTGCTCGTGACGCGCACTTTTTTCCTGCTGCGATGCTGACTGTTTGGTACACATCACCTTCCACTCTTCTTTTTCGGAAACCGGAAAAAAGTAGATACAAATAAAATAGAGCACCAAAATAAGCGTGGCATCGTTGTCCGATGCTATAGCAGCTTCCGTTTCAGACATGCTAGCAAGGCCTACCAAAAATGTTCATCCTGTTGTCGGCTTTAATCCATACAAATCAGCCGTGAAACAGTACTTTTCTCGCACAACAAACTAACTATACAAATCAGCAGAAGTCGATTTAATACCAGCCGGCCAACCTTACACCTGGACAACTGAGGTCCAGAACTCAGCCAAGGGAAAACATGCTGACATGTACACCGCTGTACGAACACGCTTACCATCTACTAGTTACTGTGTATACTCTACCCGCCAATTTCGATCGAGCGTCCTTACATAGGTCCTTGTCAGGACATGTTGATCTCCACGCTGCCGCTCTTGGGGAACCGGCAGACGGGGCACACGTCGGAGACCCTCTCGCAGTCGATGCACAGGCAGAGGTGGCGGCACGGCATCACCAGCACCGACGCCTCCTTCTCGCCACACCACCTGCAAGCCCCCAGCCCGACGGTAGCCGTCGTCGTCGTGCCCCTGCCGCCATCGCTGCCAAGGAGGCCAGACTGGAAGAAGCCCTCAGGGGCGGCTCCAGCTCCGGCGCTGGGGTTCTGGCTGGAGGCAGCGTTGTCGGCCTCCTCGCTGTCACCGGTGCCTTCTCTGGTGAGGTTGGTGCTCTGCGCCACCACTTGCATCAGTCTGGTCTTCAGGCTGTTGGCGACCGACTGGTTGTACATGGCCGCTGACTGCCATGACTGGACTTCCATGGCGACTTGCCTGATCTGTTCGTTCAGCTCCTTGCTCTTCCTGTTCATCGCCTCCGCCTCCAGTTCCTTCTCCCGCAGCTTCTTCCCCACCGCTCGTTCGAGGTTCGCCAGGAAAGAAATCATCCGCCGCTGGTTCGCCTCCTTCATCTGCTTGCCGATTTGCTCTGCCTGTGGGGAATAATAAGAGCCATGAAGTGGAAAGGGGTTATAAGAAGAAATCAAACTAGTGGTAGACTCTAAAATAGAGAACCAAGCTCATATATTATCGTGATAACATGGTATGCATAACTGATTTGGATGTTCTGCATAGAACTTGAAAGCAGGAGAATCAATGCACTACAGGCTACAGCAAGCAAATGTATCTTGCAATGTTCTCACACAGCATATTTAGATAACTCAAACCATTTAAATGTTAATATTAAACTATATAAAGGTGTATTATTTCAAATCAAACAGTTAGACCCATGTAACATACAAGATCAAAACAATAGACACTAAAATAGAGAACCAAGCGCACTATCTCATATATCTCGTTATAACATGGTATGCATAACTGATTCGAATGTTCTGCATAGAAACTGAAAGCAGGAGAATCAATGCACTACAGCAAGCCAATGTATCTGACAATGTTCTGACACAGCATATTTAGATAACTAAACCATTCAAATATTAATATTAAACTATATAAAGGTCTACCACTGTTTCCATGATGGAATAACCAAATAAGAAATTCATAAATAATTATTTATTTGTTCATTGCATCCTTGTTGTCCCATAAAACACAATATCCAGGATTTGATCGATGAATGAAGCTGCGTTGAATATTTACCTGAAGTCTTAAGTAATAACTAATCTCTCTGTTTTCTTTGTCCAGTTCAGCCATGAGATCATCAACAGAAGACATTGTGGTAGGCAACGAGGTCATGCTACCACTAGCAGACGTGATCGACGAATTGTGCTCATCATCCTCATAAGACAGCCTCAGACCAGTTGACACAGCACTTGGATTGCCAACACGCGCTAACCGATCAGCATTCTGTTGATGATAGTCGTTCAAGGACATCTGAAGCTTCAGCAGCTTCTCAGTCCCTGCGTCAATGTTTGAAGTCCTTGCTTGGTTCATAACAGGAAGGTGGGTGTTTCCAGTGTAATTACAATAACCAGCAGGACCAACCGCGGGGACTGCATTAATATAATAACACAAAAATCGGTCAGCAAAAAAGGGGATAGAAATTCAGTAGTGTGGCAAGAAGGCATAATTCAATTAATTAGTTTCACCGAAAATATGGATGCCAATGTGTATAGGTCTATGAAAAAGCAAGGTAGGTCCAGGATAATGTCATGACTACCAGCGAGCTGAGTGTTTTCATTGTTAAAATTGTCAAAATGACTCTGACCGCTTCTGTGAGATTAAAGGGGTGTTTGGTTCTTTAGTCGCTCCTAAAATTTATGTCACATCAAATGTTTAGAGGCTAATAAGGAGCATTAAATATAAATTAATTATAAAATCAATTACATAGATGGAGGCTAATTTCCGAGGGAAATTTTTTAGCCTAATTAATCTATCATTAGCACATGTTTACTGTATCACCACGTTGTCAAATCATGGACAAATTAGGCTTAAAAGATTCGTCTCGCAAATTAGTCGCAAGTTGTGCAATTAGTTTCGTAATTAGCCTATATTTAATACTCTATGCATGTGTCCAAACATTCGATGTGACAGGAATTTTAGAAGGAGGGGAAGAAACCAAACAGGCCCTAAATTTTGCTGCCATTGCAGACAAAAATTAGATGTTTCTGACATATTTCACATGACCGAATGGTAAGTGGGTGGAATGGAACATTATTCTAGCACACAAACTTTCAAGGAACACACAGAACTAACGCAGCGATATTGGCACACAGAACTAACGCAGCAATATTGGCTACATCCCGGAGATACCATCCGCGTACAAATCTGCTAGTAAACCGTTCGGAGTCAGGAAAAATCACGTGGCAACGAGATAAGCAGGAAAGGTTATCCATCTTACCCGCGGTGCTTCCAAAGAGCTGCAGCGGCGCGGCGGACTTGGCGCTGAACAGGAACTGGCTTTGGTTCTGGCTCTGATTCGGATCCTCCATGGCGGCGCCGGAGGGGTAGGCGGCCGCCAACTGGCCACCACCCACCCGGAACGCTTCCCCGTCCATTCCACTCCTCCCCCTCCCCTCCCTGCCAAGGAACAGAAGCTGTGATGTGAGGGAATGAGTACATGGGAGACATCTGCCGCGAATTCAATCCCGAGTCGACGAGAGGAGAGCGAGCAACCGTCGATTCGATTCGCTCGAGAGAGAAAAAAAAATCTGCCTCCCCGTACCAAGAGGAAGCCGGACGCAGCAGATCACACCCCGAGGCCTCCGCCGCCGCCGCAGCCCACCGATCGGGCACGAATCCGCGCCGCTCAAGGGGAAGCCAAGCCCGCGCCGATCCAATCGCGCGCGCCCCTGATCGAAGAACGCGCAGAAAAAATCACGGGGAGGGGAAAAAGTCCAGCAACCGAAAATCCGCAATGCGATTTGGGGTGGTGGGCGAGGAGACGGTGGGATTGGGCCCCAGGAAACGGGTGGAAACGCACCGGAACCGCGCCTCCGCCGGTGCCGGCGGATTGGGGTTGGGTTGGATTGGGGAGTCCGCGGTGAGGGTGAGGGGGGGCGTTGGGAATTCCGCGATTTATTGCCGGTTTTTAGTTACCTTCCGGCGTCGCTTGTGTGCGTGATTTAAAAGTTCACGGAGAGGAAAGGAGGAGAAGAAGAGGGGATAGCCGATAGCGAAGCGAGGCGGCGGACTGGCGGAGTAGGAGGAGCGGCTCCACCGGTTTGACACGCACGCCACCGAGCCACGTCACTGGGCCCACCCGCGAACGAACTTCTGTTTCTGGCGGTACTTGGGCTGGGCTGGGCTGGGCTGGCCAACTAAGGAAGGCGAGTGTAATGCTTTTGGGCCCAGTTGGTGTGCTGGATAGACGAGTGTAATCTAGTTTCTTCAGACTTACTCCCTCCATACCGGCATTTGAAATTTATCCTAAAATACAGTACATTAGGGAAATAAGAAGATATTGTTTATTTAAATAAAAATACGTGATTATTTTGTATATGGACACTCAAAATCCACCCTTTAGTTATATGGGGGCAGTAGAATCAGATTTCAATACATTAAAGTTAAGTGAGGGGTACATGCGTCTATTGCACTCTCCTTTATTTTGTTTAAAAATGACTGGAATGTACTATATTTTAGGATGTACATCTAAACACCAGTATTTGTAACCGAATTTCCGATCCAGCCGAAATTTTGAACCCTGCTCATAACTCCACCACCCGAAGCCAAACAAGGCGACGACGATGGAAGATGCACGATGCATATGTGAACGAAGATGAACAAGCGACAGCAACAACAGTAGCAGAAGCAGAGTAGCCTAGTCTACGGCGGCCGGCCCGGCCAGTTGTTTCGCGGAGAGGCTTCCTCCTGGATCCGAAGCTGCAACTGCATTGCAGCCTGTTCAGCTGGCTGGTTTGTTTCGTTGCTGGTTTGTGAAGAAGTACTGCTGGTTGGTTTGTGTGAGAGAAAAATACTGTTTCGACTGGAAATTTACGATCGTTTACGACAAGCCACAGTCAAACGAACAGGCTGCCAGTTCCAGGTTGGAAGTTGAGGCTATGTTCGGCTGATACATAAACCGACTGATAAGCTGGCTGAAGCTGTTTTATTATGAGAGAAAAATACTATAGATTCTTGCTGAGAGAAACTGTAATGTACGTACGGAGTAGCCGTCGTCAGTTCGTCACTCTTCAGCGAAACAAGACCAGGGGACGAATGGAAAGCGCCGGGCCGCGAGAACGCAGTTCCCGTGTGGCTGCTTAGCTTGCTGCAGCACACAACGCATACCGGCGTGCGGTACGCTCCCTGCTTGCACTGCACACTGCAGGCGCCCGCCCGGGCGCCCGGCCTGCTGGCCGGCATATAAACCGCCGGGGCTCACGCGAGTCGCGCCGCGGCATGCATGCACGCGGCAACTAGCAGTGGCAGTGGCAGCTTCTTAGTGGCGCCGAGGGTGGCAGTATATATACAGACGCGAGAGATGGAGGTCATGAGTATAGGGTGTGGCGTGGCTCCTTCGTCCTAGCTACTCCGATCCTACCCGCTGGCAACGGCAGCCTCTTGCGCCGCCGCACGTCGCCGTCCAGGTAGAGCCAGCCAGTTCCTCGTCTCGTCAACGTGGTACGACGACGTCCGATCATCGTTCGTTCGTGCATGTCAAATCAGGTATTATATTGATGAAGCTGTGTTTACTCTCGTTGGGCAGCTAGCGGGATCGTCCGGCGGCGCCGAACTCAACGGCCGGCCGGATCCAGGCGGCGGCGGCGGCACGGAACCCGGCAGGGCGGGTTAAGGGCGCGATCTCGATCGGGATGAAGTCGGAGATACTGCCTGCAGGTACACACCCGATCGGACTTTGCGATTTGAATTTGAATCAATTACTATTTTCATCTGGTTAAAAGTCGTCTACGCGTTATATATGTGTGTACGTGCTGCGATCGATCCTTTCTGTTTTCATTCAGCGATTTTTTTTTTTGCTTCATTCAGTTAAGGCTTGCATGCGGTTCATTATTTATTTATTTCCTTTTTCGAGTGTGCGAGGTAGAGTACTCTTCCCCCACCCCAACAGAAATACTTACATGTTTTACGAGTTTTATTTACGAGAATTAGGACCGGACAAAAAGCTCGCGACTCGTTAGCTCGCTCGGCTCGTGATCAATTTGGCTCGAATCGACTCGGCTTGGCTCGTTATAATTTTTTCACGAGCCAAGCTCAACTTTTAGTGCCCAATGATAATTACTTATGTATTTTTTTTTGGATCTCATTCTCATAGCTAGAATGTGGATGAAAAAAGTGTGGATCGCATCACATAATGAATATTGCCTTTGCATAGTGAAATTGAAATTATCCAACTAAGGCACCCGTTACAACACGTGAAATTTCTCTGAATCGTGTATTTTTCATGCAAAATTGAGCTGATTCATATAGAATTCCAGCATGATTTCTGTCAAAATTCTACGTTCCAAAGGGGCCATAAAAGGTTTTGCATAGATAGTTGGATTCTAGGATCTATCTCATTTTAATTTTTTCACCGCAACCTCATTTTTCTTAGGAGACTAAACATGACCTTATTGAAGCTGATCTATACTAATTAAGGCATACGCATGTTAATTAAGAAATATAAGCCGCTATTAAAAAGAATGAATGGAATCTCCATATAAGCCGAAACCTCGTGCTGATATGGATCCAATCTGTTATTTATAAGAGCAAATGCATAAAATTTTTTGAGACAATTTTTTAATTGTAAAACATCAAATTTTCTTTTTCTTTTTTTTGCGAGCAAAACATCAAATTTTCTAGCAGGGAGGAATTAAGTGGCATAGAAACTGTATGTCATGTCATTTGTTTCACACATCTCCCTTTGAAGTCTAAGTCGGTCAAGCCGTGCCAAATAAGGCCTTGTTTAGATTGCAAATTTTTACCATTTGGAAACTGTAGCACGTTTCGTTTGTATTTGACAAACTTTGTCCAATCATGGACTAACTAGGCTCAAAAGATTCGTCTGGTGATTTACAACCAAACTATGCAATTAGTTACTTTTTATACATACATTTAATGCTCCATGCATGCGTCCAAAAATTGATGTGATGGAAATAGAGTGAAAAAACTTGAAACTTTGAGGCAATCTAAACAAGGCCTAAGTTGGTAATGGCGTGAGTGCGTGACTGACTGATCGTTTGTTTGACCCATGACGTGCTCCTTTGTGTATTCTTTGGGGTAGTGCTGATGTTCAATCTCCCTAACGTGCGGTCCAC
Organism: Miscanthus lutarioriparius; assembly: GCA_904845875.1. NCBI lineage: Eukaryota > Viridiplantae > Streptophyta > Magnoliopsida > Poales > Poaceae > Miscanthus > Miscanthus lutarioriparius. Next base: position 85,410,131 of record CAJGYO010000008.1, on the reverse strand, counting down.
GCTAACAAGTACAACACGAAGATACAGCTTGAGAAGGGGGGCTTTTTTTTTCAAAGTAAGCGGCCCATATGTTTGTGTATCTTCCACTTCCAACGACGAGCCTAGTATTTATGGTCCATTAAGAAGCTGCCTCACAGATGGGCTTACGTGTGGGCCTAGGAGAAAGTGAGTAGCGTCAGGTGCCAATCGGGCCTTATATGGGCCAGGCCAGCGAGCAGTGGGTCTCTATTTTCGAGAAGGATTTTAATATGGAAAAAATCCACATTGCCTCCCTCAATTTTCGCGAAAATCCGCTTTTCCTCCCTAAACTCCACAGCCGGGCAAAATACCTCCCTAAACTTTTAAAACCGTTCATCTTACCTCCCTACCCCTGTTATAAGCAGTTTTGAAGGCGGTTTTGTCTTTTTATTTTTTATTTATTTCGGCTGAATTTTTGAAAAATCATAGTAAATCACAGAAAAATCATAAAATAGAAAATCTAATTTTGTTGGACTCCACATGAGTAGACCTATACAGTGAACATATAATATGGTATGCTTTGGTACAAAGTTTTTGTTGTGCCTTTGGATCTATGCTTTTCTGTATTTAATTGGAATAATTCATAGCTGCAGTTTCTATGGTATAATTGTGATGAAAGTTTTATGGTGGGCTACTTATTGTATGATTGAACTGTAGTAAAAATTTCATACTCATTGGATCATGTATAGCTTAGTTATAAATTTATTTATATGGGGAAACATATAGGCCGCAAACTCATGCTGACGCGGGTTCAATCTATTATTTAAGAGCTAACACGTCTAGTTTTTTAAGATAATTTTTTTTATCATAAACCATCAAATTTTCTAGTAGGGAGGAAGTAGCATACAACTGTTTGTCAAGCATGCCGTTTCTTTGAAGTCTATAAATATAAATAAATAAGTCGGTCAAGCCGTGCCAAATAAGGTCGACCCATGATGTGCTGTTCTGTGTATTCTTCGCGGTAGTGCTGAGCTTTTTGCTATAACGTCCAGTCCACGACACAACGATATGGGGCTTTCAAAGTAAGCGGCCCATATGTCAGTGTATCTTCCAACGAGGAGCCTAGTGGGCCTGGCCCATTAAGAAGCTCCCTCACAGATGGGCTTACCTGTGAGCCCAGGAGGAAGTGAGTAGGGCCTCCATTTTCGAAGGACTAGTGTTCCTTATTGGTTTGATTGACTAAAAGCATCCTCCTCCAAAATCCAAAAAGAAAAACCACCAAAATCAAGCAAATGAACATTGCAATGCAACGCGGTAAAATATAGTGGTACTCACACATTAGAGTAGTAGTACATCTGTGTGCATGCACTGTTTAAGCAGACGGTATCTGCTGCTGCCTTTGTGTTGAATATAGGCGATGGTAAAAAAAAAAAAAGCTGCCCTGCGGCGGGGGCATCTTTGTTCTCTCTTGAAAAAAAGAGGAGACTTTTCCCCGTGTGCCATTATAAAAGATCGTAATTCTCTCTCTGCCCTAGAAAAATTCAGCGGTCTTGGTTATTTCTACTTTAACTTTTTCGGTCCTCCATTGCCACTTCCGTCCAACTGATTCAGGTTCTGAAAAATGCAGTCGTCAAATTATATATGAGTTTTCAAAAAAAAAAATATGATGATTTTCAAGATATATTAATCATATCAAATCATATTTTTTTATGGAATTAAATGAAAATAATTTTTATAAAAAAATTATAGATCTCGACGAGATCTATAACTTTCTAGTTTTGAGTTTTTCATTTGAAGTCGCTAAGATGCTAAAAAATTAATAACATATTTGAACTTATCAGGGCATTTTCGTTTTTTTCATACCGGCAGCTTTGACGGCTAGAGAGCCCTGAACTGACGGAAGTGGCATGGAGGACCCGAAAAAGTTGGAGTAAAATGGCGTTCCAAGACCGCTAATTTTTTTTTTTAATTACATAGAAATTACGATATTTTATAATTAAGACTTAAGCAAATGCTACTGCTAGCTTGTGTGCTGCGGTGCCGCGTAGGAGTTTGCATGTGATGCATGTTTGCATGGCATTGGCATTGCTGGCCGCGGCCGCTGCTGACTCAAGAACCTCATGCTGCGTGCATTTGCCCTCAGCTAGCTGATAAACCATGACTAAAAATACGGTTGGCTGATTTGTTGTGAGAAAAAAAATACTATTCGTTGGCTGAAAAAGTACGGTTTATAAGTCAAGCGAATAGGACGATTAGCAGAAGCTAAGCCCTATTCGCTTGAACTTATCAACCGGCTTATCAGCTAGAATCTACAGTATTTTTCTCTCACAACAAAACAGCTTCAGCCGATTTATCAGCGTATCAGCCGAACCGAGCCTAAGCTGGGCCTGCTGCGTGTAACCGTGGGACTGAGACCGAGCAGTAATCTTCTTTTCTTTTCTTTTGTTTTTGTTTGTGGTTTGGTACGGTTTAAGTTGTCGTTTAGGAAAATTGATTGAGGTCTGTCTGAACCCATTCTGATTTATGAAGACTACTGTGGGGCAGCCGACAGCCCATTCCAGCAGAGAATCGAATCGAAGGCTTTTGGAAAGTCAAGCAAGCTCACACAAGAGCTAGCCAACTCTGGGATCTCTTAATTTGGTGACACGTTTGGAACAAATCCACAGCGTAGATGATGAAATCCTCATATGCATACAGTAGGGATGTGTGAGCAAGCTAGCTGAAGGAGTTAAGCTTAGGATCTGTTCCAATCACTTGGACTACTAAGTAGTAATAGCTAGAAATTAATCCCACCCAAACAGTACATGCGGACTAATTGGTAGGCTAAACTTTAGTGTAGCCCACAACTAAGAACTAGTATATATATTAGTTGAGCAAAACCCCACCTAATGACACATGAGTGGAATTTTTAGTCGGGGAGAAACAAACACAATTGAAGTAAATTTTAGACGAGAATTATTTAGTTTAATTAATGTAACAACTGATCTTAGGTAGTCCAAACATGCCCTCAGCTAGTTGTTGTCACGAAGCAAGAACCGCTGAACCGGGAGGGGGAAAAAACAGCACTCGCGCGCTGTAGGATTCAGTGTGTAAATGTCCTCACATCAGAATTCTGAATTATTCAGATGCTAAAGCTGCAAAGCAACAAACGTACCCGTCTGTCTCTAAATATATGTCATTTTCGTTTCTCGATAAACAACTTTGACTAAATGTATATTAAAAATATTAATATTTATGGTGCATAATTAGTACTATTGAAAAGATATTTGAATCTAGTTTTTTTAATGAATTTATTTAGAGATACAAATATTGCACACATTTTTATACAAATCGAGTCAAACTTGCGGCACGCACACCAACGACAACAGTTATTTAGGGACAGAGGGAGTAGTATGGCTATGGTTGTACAATACACTTGTGCTAGCTGATTACGACTTTACGAGGCTAAATCAACGTCAAGTGAATCGTACCCATACTATAGACTATACTCCGTAGTATCGTAGTACGTAGCACCCAATGAAAGATACTCCTCCTAGACGTGCTCTGATTACGAGAGATGAGATGAGGATGCATGAGATCCATGGAGCGGACTGAAAACTGCCACGGGAACGGAACCTTCGCTTGCCAACGGGTGCTACCTTCCAAACCAGAGTTGAATTTTTGGAAGAACGAATCCCAAATACCCAATGCCATCCCTGATCCATGGTAGCTGCAACCTGCAACCGCAAATGCACATTTGCATTACAGCACGACTACACGTTCGGCCAGAGCCATTCCATGCATTCAGGGGAGAGAAGTGGAGTGGAGCCGAGTGACGTGCAGACTGCAGGGAATATCAGTCAATTGTTGGTTTTCGCTTGCTTTGCCCTTCGCCCTTTGGCGTTTGCCCCTTTGCTTGATTGCTTGCGGTCGGACGCGAGAGCATGTCCGGTCTCCCGGAGAAGGAGAAGGAAGATCGAACCCGGCCGGGAGGTCGGCGAGCCCAGAGCAGAGCAGGAGACGAAGCAAACAAACGCCAAAGGAGACAGCAGGGTCACGTAGGTACAGGGAATTGAATCCGGCATCGGCGTCAGGCTCGGCGGATGAGTCGGCCGTCGGCGAGCTGAGGTGGTGGGGCACTCGGGAGCCCCGGCCCCCGAGCCTGCACTGCACCGCGACGGCCCGACCCCGACCCCGACCCCGACCGACAGCGTGCACCCATGCACGCTCGCCTGCAAGGATGGAAGCAAGGAGAAGCGGCCACAGGGCCAGAGACCACGCACGCCTCCACATTCCCAAGGGGCCAAAAGGGGGCCAAGGCCGAGACCACCGCCACAGGGTGACAGACAGGCGATCTGCACTGCACTGCATGCACCGTCTTCCACGCACGCAGCCACTCACCGCGTCTTTCTTTGCAGTTTGCACCGCATTGGACGTTGGTCCGAGGCGAGATGCGAGATGCGAGATGCGAGAGCGAGACCCAGTGTGCGGCTGTGTGGCAGTGGCAGTGTCCCCATGGACATGGACCATGGCCATGGGCACGCCATGCCAGGCCGCGCTTGTCTCTTCCGCGCGCGGAGAATCTCTCGGTCTCAGCACTTGCCAATTGCAAGGCATGCATGCGTGCATGCCATTGCCACCCAGGCACCCACTGAGAGCCGCCTCTTCCTCTGTTTTCCTCTGAATCAAGCCCCTTGTAGTACTTACAGTATTATTGTACCCTCTCTCTCTCGCTCAGTCAATTTCTCCGTTTCTCGCCCGGCCGTGAGCCGTCCCACTGAAACCAGAACCAGCAGCAGCTGGACCTGGAATCGGAACGCATGCATTGCAGGCAACTTCTCTCTTCTCTTCTGTTCATCATCTTCACATGGCCTACCACTACCAATTTAGCGCGTGTTTAGTTGGCACCCCAAAATCCAAAAAAGTGCTACAGTACTTATCACATCGAATTTTGCGATACGTGCATGGAGCATTAAATGTAGACGAAAAAAAAACCAATTGTACAGTTTGCGCCTTGTTTAGTTCCACTCCAACTTCTAAAAAGTTGCTACAGTACCTGTCACATCGAATGTTTACGGCCCATGCATGGAGCATTAAATGTAGACGAAAAGAAAAACTAATTGCACAGTTTGGTGGGAAATTGCGAGACGAACGTTTTGAGCCTAATTAGTCCATGTTTGAGCACTATTTGCCAAATAAAAACGAAGGTGCTACAGTAACCCCAAAATCCAAATTTCGCGAACTAAACAAGGGCTTGGTTGGAAATTGCGAGACGAACGTTTTGAGCCTAATTAGTTCATGATTGAACACTATTTACTAAATAAAAACGAACGTGCTACAATAGCCCAAATTCCAACTTTCACCCAACTAAACACACCCTTATTACCATGGAGTCCTCCTGCTCCTTCTGTCCTTCAATTCCTTTCCATAAATCCATCGGGGCAAGAGAAGGCTTGTAGTTATTTACCAGTACATATACAGTGCTGCCACTTTCTCGGGCTTCGTACGTCTGTCTCTCTACCTCTCGCCTCTCATGCCACACCGTCTCGTCTGCACACCAATGCACTGCACTGCCACTCACGCTGCTGCCTGTATGTATTCCATGCATGCATAAGAGCACTACTACAACGCCCTTTGGGCTTTGGCAGATTTGGCTGCCGTGCGTGCAGCATCATGGGTGCCGGCAGATCGCCGGCCCACATCATGCGCCGGCCTTTTATTCTCCAATTACCAATGGCCATACATAGATAGATATATATCTGGTCTCTTCTTTTCTCACCGAGAACCAAAAACTAGCATACATTTTGACCCATGATGACACTTACACCGGTGGTAAATTCAAAGTAGTGCATGCTTGGGGTGGGCATCCACAGGGTAATCTACATTGATCTCGTCTGAAACGAACAGTAGGGCCGGGTGGTGCTGAATGCTGATTATAGTGATCAAAAGCAGGATCCATCTAGAAAGACGGCGACTACTATATAAAATCACTAGTATATTGTCAGCTTAATTATTCCCTTGACCTTTGCTGCATGCATTTTACTTATTAGCTACGATATGCTCACGACACTGGCCTGTCTCAACGTACAGTCACTGAACACTGAACAGAGAGGGTGCCTTTCTTGTTTATGTGCCGTGGCTGTGGCTCCTCACCGTCAGTACCAATACAACGCTCTATGTTTCACCAACCGAATTAAAGGATCTCAACTAGAGTATCTCCTTTCAAGGACCCAACATAAAAAAGTGATAAAGCGATGATACAATGCATGTCATTAACCCACAAGCAGTCGTAGCTTAGCCAGTGCCACGATGAGATGATGATCGATCCTATTCGCTTCTGTTCCCACTTCAATTCCCAATCCTGTCAGTACTTCACACCGTAAAGAAATGAAGGATTATAGGTCATTAATTATATATTCTTACTTACTCCGTCTGATGAAGGATTGAATCGAATAATAAAAAGTGGCATATATAAAGCAATGATACAATGTGGAGAACTGACTCCCAATTACTAAGTCGTAGTGATCTGCAAGCTGATCGAGATGATTCCGTACATTATATTCTCTTCTGTTGCACACTTGTAGTCCTGTTGCCATGCACAAAACATGCACACAACTAAAATAACATGGAACAAGATTAGCTTCCTCGCCGTCGTCACCAGAGAGATCAATCGCTTCAATGCATTAGTTCATGCTGTTATCATGAACATTTGTCAGGTTTCGGTCTCTTTAACACAATAACATGCATGGACAGGGTTTTAATTTCTTCCCAAACACAGCACTGATCATCATTACTCCTTTTCTCTAACTAAAAAAAACATTTACATGTAGTACAAACATTGCTATCGAACTACACTTCAGGACAAATTAAATTAAAGAGCGCTAGATAGTACTGATAAAAATACAAGTGTGCAGTGTCCTTGGGAGTTGGGATGGGGATCGATAAGATCAAGGCAGTGTAGTAACCACATTACACTACTGGTTTCGTCTTAAACGAAGAGCAGAGTGGCTGTGATCATAGTGATCAAAAGCAGGATCCTTGTACAAAGACGCACATACTTAATCCTTTAACACTAGGACTAGTTGCAGAGTTGCTTGACCATGCATATGCATTACTACACTAGCTAGGCTAGGACACCGGCACTGCATGCATTGCCTGAACAGTGAAAGAAAAAGAGGCGTGTCTTTCGTGTCTGCCGCGTGGCTCCTCGTCAGGCAGTTTGAACTGTGAGTAAAGGATCGGATACTTACAGCATGTTCGTTTGGCTAGGCTGGTTCATTGCTCTTTCGTAAAAATGTATTGCTGACTAGTTTGTATGAAAAAAAATACTGTTCTGGCTGAAAATTTACGATCATTTCACCCCAGTCGAACAGGCTGTAGATGGTTAACTAGCTTGCTAGGTCCTCTAGCTCCTTTTGGAGTTTGGACTAGACTACTAGTGTTGCATACGGAGTACTCGCTATATATATATATAACTACTATAAAATAATTTATTCGGTAGCCACTTTGAGTTACGATAATTACTATGTTAATTTATAAGATTATAGTAACTTCATAGTAAGTGGTTTACTGTAACGTTATGGTAAATATCTCCATGTGTTATAGTAACCCAACTATCGTAAATATGTAATGACATTATCGTAAATTAGTATATAAAATTATAGTAAATGGAGGTGGCTACGGAATAACTTTTATATATATATATATATATATATATATATATATATATATATATATATATAGAGAGAGAGAGAGATACTGTTCTGCAACTAGCCATAGAATAACTTATTCTGTGACTATTTTGAGTTACTATAGTTACTATGCTAATTTACGAGACTACAGTAACTCCTTACTAAATGATTTACTATAACATTATGGTAAATATCACCGTGAGTTGTAGTAACACGGGTATCGTAAATGTATATTCATGTTATCGTAAATTGGTACAAACATTATCGTAAATCAAGGTGGCTATAGAATAAGTTATTATATGGTCAGCTGCAGAATAACCTTATATATATTACACATACACACACGAGGGATCATGCATGGCATATCGAATAAAACCGATAAAGCAAATGATAAGCCAAAGCCGTCGGCGTAGTAGTCTGATGGAGATGACGATTCTATTCTCCTCCGTGTTCCACACTTGTTGCAAAGAATATAACTACTGTCTGTCCACACTTGACGGCCCTGTAACTGTAAATTAAGTTGCAGAGTAGTACACACTAGTACTGTAGAAGTAGCTAGTATTTCAATCTTCGATTCCAAGGATCATCATCTACTTACCATCGTCATATCATATGCTGCCTAATGAAGTAACTAACTAATCGTGAAAAACATAGCTGAAAAGTACGGATTATAAGAGAAGCGAACATGACCACTAATACGTACTTTTCAACTTGTTTTTTCAGCCGGAACAGTGTTTTCCTCTCACAACAAATCAGTCGGAACAGTGTTTCGACTTGTTTTTTCAGCGAAGCGAACCGGGCCAAAGTGTGTATTATTTATATGAAACTACATCTGAGTACTAATCTACGTACCACCACCAGAGTCCAAAACCTCTGCATATGAAATAGCAGTAAGGAGTACGTACGGTACGGTTCATCGGAATCGGTTCGGGGCCCTGTTCCGTCACGTGCTTATATTATTGACATTTGACGACAATCACAACTGAACTCCTACCGTTCGTTCGGTCGAGAGATGATCGCAGTTGCAAACTTGCAGGAACACGCATTCCATTGGAATCCATTTGCCTGCTAGTAGCAGCTGCCGCTGTCGCTCGTGATGGCGACGGATCGGAGTACCTACGATTGATTAGTTCACGGGCCGGGGCGCGCGGGAGAACGAGGCCGGCCGTGGCAACTGACGACGGGGCCGGGGTAGGGTAATAAGGCTAGCGGTTAGGCGCATAATCACGCGGGATTGGAGGATCGAAAAGCAGATGCTCCGTCTGCATCATCATCATTGGTGTATGGACATGCAGATGCAGGACGGACGATTTGGCGGCATCTATCCATCTATCTCTGCGTGATTACGGCGCCCTGGATGGTCCTGGACTCCTGCTAGCTTTAGCTTCATTCTCCTGGATCTCTTATCTCTCTCCCCAGGCCAGGGCCATGGCTAGTCGCATTGCATCGACAATTTGACATGCTGCTATGGTAGGCTATCCATGTTGTAGCTAGGCATGCATGGGGATCGGGAAGGTCAAGGTCAAGGTGACAAAGCATCAAATCCATGATTAGTGCCGCGCGGTCGAGTACGTGTAGTGGTGGCCTGTTATTATCCACTGCATCCATCATCAGTTCTTGCATGGCGGTCACATGCACACGCACTGTTGCAGCGGATGGATGGTCCGACTCCGAGAGCTACTGGGCGGCAATAACAGCCGAACTGTGAGGGGCCGCCGCCCGCCCGGACTAGTACTGCTACTGCCAGCTGCCTGCACAGTACTCGGTGTGGGTGGTGTGGCCAGTGGCCGTCGTCGGCATCGCCTCCCCTTCCCCGGGCGAGAGAGAGATCAGGGAGGACGTCCTCCTCCTCCCTCCTCCCTCCTCCGACCTCCGATCCATGCAATTGCAATTTGCATTTGCGTCCGGACCAGACTCTCGGACAGCGACGGCTCCTGCCGTCCTGCGTCCTGCCCGCGAAAGCGACGCTGTGGCCCTGTCCCTCGGTCCCTCCCCGTCTCCTCCTCTCGCTCGCTACAGCCCAGCAGACCCTTGGCCCTTGCTGTTGGCTGCCGCTGTACGTGCTACACCTGCATGTCTGCACTGCTCGGTCTGTTCCTCCTCCTCCTCTGCTCTCGCTCGCACAGGCGCGCCGCGGCAGAACAGAATGCAGTGCAGCGCGGCAGGAACGAAGGCAGGCACGCCTTCTCCGTGACAACCTGCCACCGACGCCCTCGACGCCGACGCCGACCACCTCCGGCCCCTCCTTCTGCCCCGTTCGCTGGCTTTATAAGCGGTACTTTTTCCAGCCAATGAACAATATTTTTGTCTCACAACAAATCAGCCAGCAGTATTTTCAGTCATCACTTATCAGCCCGGCGAACAGTATTCAATCGCCCATAGGAGTAGGTCGCTCAGTCTGTTCCCGTGCCAGTGCCATGCGAATGCAGACGCAGGCAGTCCTAACTCCTGGCGCCAACAATTCAATGCCGGAAAGCCAGCTTTCGTTGCCTTGCCCCCCACCCCACCGGGCGAGACAATGACCATCCAATCCAACTCCGAACGGCACGTCTCGCATCGCCGTCGCGTGTTCAATTAAGTTAACTACGTAGGAGTATATATAAAATCTCTTTTCCAACGTCGGTGCTCGCTAGCAGCTGTGCTAGGTTGGGTTCCGTCACACTCCAACGGCCCAACCTTCCTTTGCCGCTCCATTTTCGTCTCCCGCTGATAGCCACTTAGTAAGAATTAGTAGCCTTTCATCCCCGGCTAATAGTCAGCTAACTGTTAGCTCCCCAATACACATTTCTCTTTTTTTCTTTCCCCAATACATCTTTATCTCTACTTCTTGAGAGGCATTTTGGTATTTTTAGCTTCAGCATTGATTTCAATAAGAGTTTCTAAAACACCTAACTTGAGGAGTACTAATCAAATGGATCGGACTAAAGACTAACTCAAGGCGTGGTTCAAATTGGTCTATATGTTTGAATATACTAGAACTAATTTCCAAGTTATTAGTATAGTTTTATCAAATGGATCTAGCTGATTATGGAGTCATAAAGACTAACCCAATTCATAGTACTTACAACATGCATGTACCAGGTAGTTAGTACTATACAATATACTATACTACTAGATAATAAGGAGTATAAAATATGAGTGCCAACCGGCGTTCGGGTTACCCTATTTTTCCGAGTCGGGTAATTCAAAATTCGGGTAATGAAAAATGCTACCCGATATTAGTCCTGAAAAAACACTACCCGTAATTTCGGGTACCCGATAATTCGGGTTTGGGTTCAGGTTCGGGTTTGGGTATTCCCGATATACCTGAATTTAAAAAAAACAGCAAACTACACAAATATTCAGTAGCAATTTATATATAATTTCAGTAGCAATTTATATATAATTTCAATAGCATTTTGTAGAGAATAATGTATTAAAGTCGCTTGTTCAAACAGAGAGAATTATATTCTAATAAAGTGATAAGTTCTAAGTGTTCAACTAACAACACATGATAAATACAAAGACAGAGACAAATGTTTGGGTAGTTCGGATAATTTGGGTACCCGGGGATATTACTCGAATTACCCAAACTAATTTCAGGTAATCAAAATCGCTATCCGAATTTTAGTACCTCGGGTTTGGGTAGTTCGGGTAATTTGGGTACCGGGGGATATTATCCGAATTACCCAAACTAATTTTGAGTAATCAAAATCGCTATCCGAATTTTAGATCGGTACCTCGGGTTCAGATAATTCGGGTCTAGGTTCAGGTAATTCGGATATGGGTAACGAGTATCGGGTGTTTTGCCCTGGCTTAGCCAACCCGTACTCCATCTCATGAGCACCTCATGTGCGCTCTCGCGAGCCGCTGAGCCTGAAACGAGTGCGGCTGACTGAGCACTAGCTGCTTTCGATTTGCGTGGCTTTTTGCCTTTTTCTCTTTTCTCCTCCGCTCTGCGCTGCGCCCCTCCCTCCCTTTGTTTCCTCTGAATCTGATCATCTCTGCTTGCCTGCTGCTTTATTTATTTGCTCTTCTTCTTTATTAGTAATGGAGAGAGTGATGGCTGACCTCCTGCTGCATTTCTTGCTTTATTACTCCACTCATTATACGTGTCCTTCCTCCCAGCAAACATTTGTTAGTTAGGATTTCCCGTCCTACCACCTTCGCCTCATGTACGTACGTGAGTCGTGACCACGGATTCTCTGAGCGCCAATTGCCCGCCTGCGTTTTCTAAGCCCTGCTGGTCAGCTCACACACACTGTGTTTTTTTTTCTTTTCTTTTTCAGGTGTAATAATGAACTATCCAATGTGCTTATTTGAGGTTCTCTAAATTAGGAGAATTAAGCTCCCATTCCCATAACCGTTCACATCACAATTAGAACTTTGCAGAGCAAATCAGAGTCTGCGCGCCCTTTATATTCCTCAAACTTCTACACAACTTTTTTTTAAGGAGATCTCTTCCATGATCCTCATCTAGAAATAAATCGCCATGTTCGTTTGAACTTATTCAGAACCACTTCAGCTATGGAACAGTGTTTTCCTCTCGCAACATTTCAGCATAAACATCAGCATAAATCAAATTTCAACATAAGCGAACAGGATGAATATGTGCAGTTTGGCCTTGACCAACAATTCTTGTTGAGTCAACAAACTAAACCCAAACATGCATTAAGCTGTGGTGACGTGTCCAATCCACCGCCCACCCTCCCTTTAATTTCCCACTTTTTATTCCACTACTAGGAGCAGCGCTATATATCCTGTAGTATTATTAGTTTATCTCAGCCTAATTATATATAGTAGCATCATGAGACACACATTGGGATCCATCATAAAGCCATCAGCCGTAGAGGATCTCTCCAGCCCCTTAACCCAACACACATGCATTGCCCTACAAAGATCGCCTTCCCCTGAGCCACTCATCATGACCATCATCACACTCTGTACGTTCTGTTTACTACCCCCTTTCTGATTAATTGCACCACACACTTAATTCAAAAAAGTTAGTAGTTTTAATTCAACAACCCCCCTTGCACTGGTAGTCATCACTACCTAATTACCCTAGCCACGCATCTGCTTGGCAATCTTGTGACGCTCAATTCAGAAGTCCGTGGAGGATCCAGAGAATCATCATCGTGCAGATGCAGCATCGACAGAATCACAGAAACTAAACGCGAGCCTTCTTCTCCTTCTGTTCTTGCGTGCTGCGATCTTGGCTGTGGTGCTGACGTGGGATGAACATGGATGAGAGAGATGATGCCACCTCAGCAGCAGCGTGCATGCATGCAAGAGGACAAGCCAGTCATTGGGCACTCGAGCACGGGCCGTCGCCCGGTCGCCGTATTGCAAACGCCAACTGCCCTTTCCGTTCCGTTGCCCATGTCTGCATCTGGTATCTATATATGCTCAGTCTCGGTCTCAGTCACTAGGCTTATTATTATATATATAAGTATACATGCTGCATGCTAACAAAACTCCTCGTCAAAACTGCATGATTAAGCGTAGGCTAGTCCTGATGGCTAATCTGTACTCACGTAGAGCTTTGTCAAACGCCAGTATCATTCCTTGCATGGCCTTTTTCTGGATCTCTTTTGGATGTATATATAAAATGTAGCATGATCTGTTCCCTCTCTTGATTTGCTGCTAGAGGAGTACTCCGTATAGAGTAGGTCATGGATCTAGAAGAAGGAAGGTGATACCTCATACTACCTTGGTGGTGATCTTATCTGCTGGTCGGGTGCTGGGTTTAGGCATATTCCAAGCTTTGGCCGGCAAGGCTTCCCTGTTCTCTTCTGTTCTGCTACATGCATGTTGTGTTGGAGAAGAGAAATCACCTTTTCTCCCAAGATTCCTCTCACATAATATATATATAATGGGTAAAAGTCGGTTGCTGTTGGACCCGTGGTTACTATACAAAGATAACAGTTGTTTGATTTTGCGGTGAAAAGCAGGGAAATGCAAATTTTGACACAAAGGCAGCCACTGGATTGATGAATTACTCGTACTAGTTATTACTACTCTAAAGAAATAGTAATAAACATAGAGTTTTTTTTCTTGATTTTTTTTTGAGCAAAAACAGAGGCCTTTCCTTGATCCATAGAAGGAAATCCAGATTACCACAGAGCAGCTAGTCAATGAGTCAATACAATTCAGTCAAGTAAAGTACTTTTTTTTCCTTTCCCAATTCCCGTGTGTAGTACACTCCCCTGTCCCCTCCCCTATTGCTGGCTGTTTCCTTGAATTTCCTGTGAACCAGCTCCAGCTGGCAGCAGTGTGAAGGGTTTGAAAAGACGCTCCCGGTACTCCACTGTAACTGAAAACCTCACAGTCATCACGGACCGCGTCGGTGCCTGCCGAGTTTCCTGCAGCCTGCATGGCGTCGCCCTTGGCCCTTGCTCCGTGGGTGTGGCCGACGAGGATTTGACGGGTGGAAAAACAGCCTTGGTTCCCGTTCCAGCCTTCCAGGTCACCTCCATCCCTCGCATGCCATGCAAATGCTGTGCAATGCAGGACGATGCAGTGCAGCAGAGGAAAGAAAGGCCGAAAGAGACGCCGAGACGGGCCCCAGGCTGTGACCCTGGTCAATCCGAAAGCTACCACTGCTCTGTAGCTGTGTAGCTGTACGCCTGTACTGCCTGCCCCCCACAATGGCAATTGCAATGCAAGCTGGGAGCCATGCCCATGGCCCCTCTCACAAGCCAAACCTCTTTCTCAGAGAGAGAGAGAGAGAAAGAGGGGCATTGCATTGCATGGTTGATTGTGGCAAGGGAGATTCTAATCCTAATCCTAATCCTACAGCGAGTGAGTAGATAAACAAATGAGAGAGAGAGACTACGACACCGAGAAGATTATGAGGGGGTGTCCCCATCCACATGCCTGTAATGTCGGTATGTAGATGAGGAGTATAAATAAACTCCCCGAGGGAGAGCGAGAGATTTCCCTCCAAAGGTGGAAGAAGCAAAACATCTCATTCCCAGGCCACCCCCTCCGGCCTCCCCCTCCACCTTTGTAGCTTTCCCATTCCCCTCTTGCGTGCAAGCATCTTCCCCCTAGCTCTCATGGTCTTGGAGCTCGTTGTTCTACCGCTGGCTGCCGCGTCAATCCATGTCTGTTCGTTTCTGTCGCGCGGTTGCTTGCCTTGCTTACCTTGCCGAGAGATCGTGATCGTGAGCGGCGTGTGACCCGGCCAGCCTTGGCGTCTTCCGGGGTTGGGGGCCGTTGCTGTTTATTCGTCCGTTGCCCATCAATGCACTCCTCCCTTGCCTCCCCTGCATGCAATCCGTGTGTACTCGCCGGCGTTGGTTTCGTGCGTCGCCTGCCTGTCTGTCGTCCTCACCGCAACGCCCTCCCCTCCCCGCCGCGCTCGCCACTAGCATTGCCTTCTCCTTCCGCTACAAGAATCTGACGAGCCCCTCCCGCGGTGTCCCCAGCTCCCTCCTTTCTCGACAGTGTTTTAGTCTGCGCATTGCTCTGCCCGAGGAGCAGCAGCGGCAGCTGCAGAGCCATTGCCGCGTTCGCTCGCGCCGCGGTTCATGCTCCAGGAGTCGGAGGCGGCTACCTAGCTAACGGCGGGGCATGCGTTTCATCACAGGTGGCGGTGGCGGTGGTGGCGGCGGAGGCGGGTCGGCGGCGCGGTCGTACGAGTCCATGTCCACGGCTGACACCACGGACCTGCGCTACTGGCTGCACTGGCGGGTGGGGCTGTGCGGCCTCTGGGTGCTCGCCTGCATGGCCGTCGCGGGCTACCTCATCTGGCGCCACGAGGGCGCCGGCGCCGACCGGCGCCCCGGCGGCGCGTCGTCGTCGTCGTCGGCCTCGTCGGGCCCCGCCGGCGGCGAGCTGCAGGGCGGCGGCAAGGGAGGCGCCCCTGGGGTGCTGTACGACGACGAGGCGTGGCGGCCGTGCCTCCGGGACATCCACCCGGCGTGGCTCCTCGCCTACAGGCTCATCTCCTTCTTCGTCCTCCTCAGCCTGCTCGTCGTCATTGTCATCTCCGATGGCGGCAGCATCTTCTACTACTACACTCAGTAAGTCACCGATTGCTTAATTTGCTACTAGTGTACTACTTACACTTCTTTCTTGTTTTCTCTCTCTCTGATTTCCTTTGCCTTTTTTTCTAATTTTGAAAACAAAGATTGTTGTGGATTAGATGCAAAGTTGATCCCTATTTTTAAAAATCATTTTGTTTGAAAAAGAAGAGAAGGAGGCGCATTGCCACTCAGCTGCTGCGGCTGATTAAGTCTTTTTATTTGCTGCTTGATTGAATTAGAAATCGGTCAGCAAGTTTGGCATTTGTTCTGTCCCCTTGTAATACTCTGAGTTTCCAGGGAATAAAGGGCTCTTTCCATGGAACAAACCTGTTTTAACATGGGGTCCTTTTTCAGTTGCAAGAACTGAACATGGTTCGAAACAATAATGGAGCCATCAGTCCGTCAGTTTGACAGCATTCTCTGTTATACTACTGTACAAAATTGATGGCTGCCAACAACTAGCTTACACAGCAAGCGACGCCCTCTTTCTCTGGGTTTACCGCGAGAGAAAAAACACTGTTCATTCAATGAAATAGTACGCTCATAAAATAAATTGTCTTCTTTTATTTACAAGTCACTATGTAGCCTTTTCCCACTTTTTTTAAAAACACTCTGAGATTGTGACTGGTTGGTAGCACCAAATTTTTATGAAAGATCTGGTTGCTGTTCAAGTGTTTCTGCTTTGTAACTCTGCTCTTGGAAATAGCACTTGTCCCCCCTGCCAGCTTCTTCTAACGGTTGTTGAACTGTCTGTCGTGCAGGTGGACCTTCATTCTGGTGACGATTTACTTCGGGGTAGGCCTTTTCTCTTTCATAATCACAGCCAAATAATTTATCTATGCACTGAGAATTCCTCAAGCCAATGATGCTTGCCAAAGACTTTGAAACAACCTGTTATCTGAAGAATAATTGTTCTGTGAATTGTTTCAGCTTGGCACAGCCCTGTCCATCTATGGCTGCAGCAAGTTCAATGATGAGAACATCGCCGCAGTGGCAGCAGACATGGAGCATGGCACGAGCTACATCCCTCATGGCTTGGCTGCTAAACCGACCTTCGATGAACACGATGGTGCTAGAGAGATTGCTGGGTTCTGGGGTTACCTGCTCCAGATCATCTATCAGGTAAAGAGGCCTCCACACCACCAAACACTTTGAAATATTATCCAGTTGGGGGACCTTTTTCATGTTTCTTATTGGAGAGAGACATCTGTATGGTGCACTGACATTTGCTGATTTGGTGTTGCATACATGGAGGGGTTCTCATTTTGCTTTTGAGGCGCAATTATGAGTGCGGGGTAGTTACCATGATGCGCTAACGACTGAATCAGTATGTTTATGGTGTGCTCATGGATCGGATTCTGTTTCTGAAGATCAGGTCAGATGTGCCCACATAGCATCTTTGTCTGGTCACACCTCCATCTCCATGGCACGTAGGTGCTCCTACATGAGCCAATTGCTAATGGTCCATGTCCAGGTGTTCAGTCTATATCTCTGCACACTGCACAACTCATGCATGTTTCCTTGCTTGCTTGAAGCCTGAAGGGCTGAGTCACCTTTCCCCATCTTTGTGAAGTGTAGGGCTGACTCTTTTGATCGTGGCATCAAGAATAAAGGCAGCCTGATTCCTTTGGATTGATTTGCTAGGCCTAACTGTATTAGCAATGGTGACTGAATGTCTGCCTAGTTTGGCATAGGACAGTCTGGAAATGTCACCTTTTGTTTTGTGAGAAGAATTAATAGATAACTAAGGAAGGGGGTGATGGCCTAGGAGAACTAGCTTCAGAATGAGCCACGTTGAAATTGGACTATACTGTTAGCTACATGTTACCATTCGATATTAAAGTTTATCATATCTTAGAACTATTTGTGATCTTTACAGCAGTACTGTAACTTTGTTTAGTATTTATCGACAGACAAATGCAGGTGCCGTGATGCTTACAGACTGTGTGTTTTGGTTCATCATTTTCCCATTCCTCACCGTGAAGGACTACAATCTCAACTTCGTAAGTAGACGTGTTTCGTGTCTTCCCCGTCATGGCATCTCACATTCTGACAAAGAAAAAAGAAAGTGCTGACTGTTTGCTGATTTCTCTTCTGGCAGTTGTTGATAGGAATGCATTCAGTGAATGCTGTTTTCTTGCTTGGTGAGGCAGCCCTGAATAGCTTGGTAAGCAGCACATAAGTGACTACTGAACTTGATGATCAGAAAAAAGAAGTTGATGAATGTTTTCACAGTTTACTCAACGCACTGCAAACTCTCATGGTTTTATTTACAGAGGTTCCCTTGGTTCCGGATCGCCTACTTCTTCCTTTGGACCGCGCTTTACGTCATTTTCCAATGGATTGTTCATGCAGCTACTCCAATCTGGTAAACCTTCCAGCCTAAATTTCATAAACAAAGTACTACCAATATACTAGCTGCATTTCATTTCATAGTGCTAAATTAACACCATGTGGCTTTTGGCAGGTGGCCTTACCCATTCCTTGACTTGACATCAAATTTGGCACCTTTGTGGTAATGCTACTTACCTCAGAACCAAGAACAAATCACCCACAAAATCTTTTCAAGTAATTAAGCAAACCGTGTTCATAATTAAATCTAACTGGTTCGTTCCCTACCAATCGGCATAGGTACCTCGCGGTGGCGGTGCTGCAACTGCCGTGCTACGTGGTGTTCAGGCTGGTGATCAAGCTGAAGCACCACCTGCTGGCCAAGTGGTTCCCGGTCTCGTAAGTAAGAGGCTAGCTAGGGCACAAGCCATGCCGTCTTCTCCGCCTCCATTGCAAGGGGTTCAGTTCTGCAATGGTGAAAGCAATGCAAGCTACAGAATAATGGCGGGGTCTGGGTTGTTCTATTATTTGGGGGAAGCGATTCTTGTGCAGGTGCCCTCTCCGAGCAAAGAATAGAGGGGAGTGGCACATGGATGCATGCGTGCGTGCGGTTTTTATAGGGGTATAAAACTATAGTTGGTTTTAAGAGTTTTTTCTTTTTGCCGTGGTGGAAAGTGAACAGAAAAGAGATCGAGGGCAGCAGGAAATGGCTGTGTATAGGTTGACTGATTGGATGAAATGGAGATTGATACTATTCCTTGACATCTTTTGTAGAGCTGACTGACTGGTCGCTATATTACATACAGTGTTGTCGCGTTTGCAAATTTTGTTGTTCTCCAATTGCTTTAACGTGCCCAGGTGCTGAGGAGAGGCGGAGTATTAGCAAGGGAGCTGTTTTGATTGGAAACAAAATTTTCCTGTTACTTCTCCACTACAACGATGTTTTTTTTAAAAATATATATATAAAAATAAAAGAAAAACAAAGCAAAAAAGAACAAAATGAAATTAATAAAGATGGAACAAAAAATAAATGGAAGTTTAAATAAAACAAAAAAAAGATCAAAGTAAAACGAAAAAGTGGATAGAGTTCTTGGAATTGGGCTAAGCCCTAAGCTTATATGTATTATTAAGTGGGAAAAAGTCAATTTTACCTCTGAACTATCCTCGAAGTTTAGTTTTCCTCCCTGAACTCGAAAACCGGGTAAACCACGTCACTCAACTTTTAAAACCGTTCATTTTTCCTCCTTGACCCGGTTATAGGTGGTTTTCAAAGGTGGTTTTGTCTTTTTCTTTCTTTTTATTTATTTTGGCTGAATATTTAAAAAATCATAGTAAATCACAGAAAAATCATAAAATGAAAAATCCAATTTTGTTAGAGTCCACATGAGTATATCTACATAGTAAATATATAATATGGTATGCTTTAGTACAAAATTTTTGCTATAACTTTAAATCTATGCTTTTCTGTAATTAATTCATAGCTGTAGTTTCTATGGTCTAATTGTGGTGAAATTTTTATGGTGGTCTAATTATTGTATGCTTTAATTGTAGTAAAAATTTCATACTCGTTTATATTTTTATACACTTTTAACTATTTTAAAACTATTTAACAAGCATAAAACTAAATAAATCTGTAACTCAGTTATACATGATCCAATGAGCATGAAATTTTTACTACAGTTTAATCACATAATAATTACCCCACCATAAAAATTTCACCACAATTGCACCGTAGAAATGTAGCTTGGAATTAATTATAGAAAAGCATAGATCTAAAGTTACAGCAAAAAACTTTGTACTAAACCATACCATATTATATCTTCACTGTGTAGATCTAGTCATGTGGAGTCTAAGAAAATCAGATTTTCCATTTTATGATTTTTTTTGTGATTTTTTAAAAATTCAGCCAAAATAAATAAAAAAGGAAAAGACAAAACCGCCTTTAAAAACCACCTATAACCTGGTCAGAGAGGTAAAATGAACGGTTTTAAAAGTTGAGAGAGGTGATTTATCCAGTTTCGAGTTCAGGAAAACTTTCAGGAGGTAAAATGGACTTTTAAGTGTGCTTCTCATCCACCGTGAGCAGGTATATCGACCAGTTCGATGGGAAGAATAGGAACACGATTTGGCCCAACAGCCTGTCGGGAACAGTCGCGGCGGCCCGGCCGGCCTGCTATATCCCTGGGAACGTGCGGTCTGCCAGCTATGATCCGGGCCGATGGCGCCAACCCATACGCGATCATCCGATGTTGGGCCGTACCTTAACGGGCCCGTGCCAAGCCGTACCGTGCCTTAAGGGGCCCATTCGGCCTTCTATAGACGCATGTGGTACAACACGCTTGGCGACAGCAGCATGCGTGTGCACGCCCGTATCAGCTCAGCGGCAACATATATTCATATAAATATTATAGGGCAGTACATATATGTAATTAGGTATACAAGTATGCATGATTATTTACGCAACACGTACACTTATAGTAGTAGGGGTATGTAAGTTACTCCGGTGTGTGTGTGCATGCACTGCATACATATTAACATATACATGCCTGCGATATACATACGTGCGTAGGTATCAGTCTCGATCGATCAGTCCTCGACGTACGGCGCTAGCTGCATGTGAAGCCTTTGGGCGCACTCATCGCCCCCACTGTCTGGAGCAGTGCCACGACGAAGGCGGTGATCGGATCTCCACCGATTTCATGAATTCATGGCCTATATTGGACACGGCTTGACGACGACATAGCACACACACTGGGCGCCTCTGAGCGAGCCCAGGCTGCCGAGTGCTGCCTTGATCTGTGAGAGCTGATCGGGACTGAGGCCACATCTAATTGGGTTATCTTATCAAGAATTGCGGGGCATGGGCTGGTGCTAGACGACGACGGTCCCGGCGCCGGAGCCGGTGCCTGCGCCAGCGCGGAAGGCGCCGTGAGCAGGAGAATCATCATGGCGAGGACGGCAACAGCAGCAGCAGCCGACAATCTGGCAACCATTTTTGCTCGCTACGATGTAATATTAATATTGCTGTTCGATCAGCTCAGCTCAGTTCAGTTACACTCTGCGGCGGCCGTGGCTTGAAGCTGTCACCATCGCCCACTCCGGAAGTCCGGATGCTGTATTTATAGGCCGCGGTCACTCGGCCGGATGCATTTCGAGCTGTAGATTCGATTCATTCCGATCCTGCAATAAGTTTCTTCAGACGGCAAACTGCAAGCCCCTTTGTCAACTGTCATCGATCTCTCCGGCGACTACTTCAGTTGTCGCAACCTTTACCAACGTTTGGCGATTATATTACTTGATGTGCAGGTGTTGTCTACGTAGCAAATGTGGAGCCTGCTCGCCCTTGTGTTCCCTCTTTATTTCTTGGCGCTGCAAACTGACGGGACATGTTTTTTCTGCTACGTTACGTACACATGCATAAAGCTTTAGAGATCTTAGGATTTTATTGCCAGCCGCGCATTATATTTAATTTTTCCTTTCGGTTATGAAATCTGAAGCCAGTGTACGTGGGTCGTCCATTTTTTTTTTGTGATTTTAATTTCTGAAGTCTCTCCCGAGATCAGAGAATATATACTCTGTGTGGTCGAGCTAGACGGATCATGCAGTGCAGCAAGCTAGATTTTAATGCGGAGCATTTTGTTTTTTTTATGTGAGGAAAGAGTGCATTTCAATAATTAGATAATAAGATATTACAAACATTGTTTTCATTTCTTTTTTTTAAAAATAGAATAGTTACAGTCTCTGCGACTATAGACAACCAACTTACATAGTTTTCAGCTCATGGGCAAATAATCACAAAATAAGGAAAAGTAGAACACACATCTTTAGCTACAATAAAAAAGATTGTAAGACAATCGTCCAAGGAAGAATAACAAATGGATCTGCGATCACACCCCCGCCCCAAGGATCTTTCCTCTTCCACGGCATTTGTTTTTTTTTTCTGGGAAAAACTGCACACCACGCACTCCCCAACCGAGCGAGCGGTTTTCTCTCCACAAAGTTTATTACGTGACCCGTCGCGCGCAACGCGGACGGCGCATCCCCCGCGGCCCAAGAGCCCATTACCTACCATCGGCATCGGAGAGTAGGGGGAGCTCGTCAGCGTTAGGGTTTGGGGCTTGGGGGATCCAATCACCGGCGGCTTTAGAAGTGTATTTGGGGGCGGCGGGCGTGACACGGTGGTGGTGGTAGGCGAAACGGCGGTGGGGGCGTGGCCTGCCGGGGTGGTTGGGCGGGGTTGGTGGCGGGGGCGTCGTGGCGGAGTCGTCGACGAGCTGCCCTGTGATTAGGGGAGGGCGGGGGCGGGTGGCGTGGCAAGGCGACAGGAGCTGCGGTTGGTGGATGCGTGAGGGTGGGATGGCGGAGGAGGGGTGCCAGAGGGGGTGTGGCAGATGCGAAGAGGAGGACAGCGAGCAGGAAGACATGTCGCGCGCTTCCTAAATGGACGACTCGTCGTGTGATAACACGCTCCTTTTCTCTCCCACCCTAGCATCCCACGGTTTCTCTTCCCCAAAGGAACACCTCCACCTGTTTTCCACCCATATACATCCCCCATAAGGTTTTCTCCTTTCATTTTCACACTAAATTCTACTATCAACGCTCTTGTTCCTTGGCCATCAGGCACAAACCGCCATCGCCTCCCCACAGCGAGCACCATGTGGATTTGCGTGAGCAGGTGGCATGGGGCCAGTGCATCGTTGAACTGCGGCATTATGAGGAGGTTGGTAGAGGCGAACACTAATGTCGCTTAGGGCTAAGGACCGGGTTGGGTCTATGGTAGTGCTGGCAGCTAAGACGTGCAATACTATGGTGACAGACATTGGTGGCTGGTTAGCTGGGGGCGGCAGAACATGGTGGCCGTTGTCATTGACGTCGATCTGTCGTGCTCCAGTTTAGGAGTGCGGAGCAGTGGTGTTTGTAGAGCGGCTCGGGCCACCGCTGCTTGGAGTATAGAATGATGGCCATTGGGGTTTCAGGGTAGGACATGAGAGGAAGCCGGCGGGCGCTGGATGGGAGGCGAGATGGATTGGTGCAGGGTGAGAGAAACAACAAGATTTGGGGTGGGAGATGTGGAGAGACCAAGATAAGAGAGATAGGGGCTCAAGTTTATTGGCTGAGGTGGTCCTGTTAAACGGGGTCCATCTCTTAACTAGCTCGTATTCATTTTCAGACGGACCTCTTCTTTGAATTTGCGTGGTATTTATTGGGCTGTCTCCAATCGGTGAGCCAACTATCTCTGAAATTCACTAGGTATTTTTGGTTTGCGCCGCCTATCTATATCTCTTATAAAGCTAATCCCCGCTATAGATTCTATCTTATCCCACATCGATCCATGTCATCACAAGGACTCCACCAAATCACTAAGCACAAACATTAAACTGCATTTTCACCAAAATACACTTAGAAGACAAGAAGACTATAACTATTAGCTACATGTTACCATTCAATATTAAAGTTTATCATATCTTAGAACTATTTGTGATCTTTACAGCAGTACTGTAACTTTGTTTAGTATTTATCGACAGACAAATGCAGGTGCCGTGATGCTTACCGATTGTGTGTTTTGGTTCATCATTTTCCCATTCCTCACCGTGAAGGACTACAATCTCAACTTCGTAAGTAGACGTGTTTTGTGTCTTCCCCAACATGGCATCTCACATTCTGACAAAGAACGTACTAATAGTTCACTGATTAATTTCTCTTCTGGCAGTTGTTGATAGGAATGCATTCAGTGAATGCTGTTTTCTTGCTCGGTGAGGCGGCCCTGAATAGCTTGGTAAGCAGCACATGAGTGACTATTGAACTTGATGATCAGAAAAAAGGAAGTTGATGAATGTTTTCACAGTTTACTGAACACACTGCAAACTCTCATGGTTTTATTTACAGAGGTTCCCTTGGTTCCGGATCGCATACTTCTTCCTTTGGACCGCGCTTTACAGCTCTATGTCGCGGCCCTGTTTGTCATTGGCGCCATGCGCAGGCGTCATCTGTCGGTCATGGCGTTCCACTTCGTCCCGACGGACGTCGTGGTGAACTGACGCGCCTGTCAGCGTCCGTACGAGGATTAGGCAGAACAGCACCGGCACATCCGACACTATTCTTGATGTGAATCCCTAGGTATGGACCGCCATGGTCATGTGTTACATCGAGGCATGCCAGCTTCTTCCCTGACGTTAGAGTTTTGACCCAGGTCCATACGCTTGACCTGGAGTGGTTGGCGGCGGTATGGGTCCCCGTCAAACGAGACAGAATCCGCGTCCTCGAGGTCGGGTGAGACGGAGCCCGCGACCTTGGGCGAGACGGAAACTGCGTCCTTGGGGTCGGGCGAGACAGAGCTCGCGGCCTCGAGGTCGGATGAGACGGAGTCCGCGACCTTGGGGTCGGGCGAGACCTTTTAATACGTCTCGAGTCGAGCCATCCGGGGAAGTTTGCTTTGGGTATCCCTAATATCGATACCCAACAAGGGATAAAAACGGTACGGATATTTTCCGACCGTATTCGAGAGCGAATCCGTTTAGAGGGGTTCAGATTTGTCTGTATCCAAGTCCAGATATTCAACACGGTCAGCCTGTTCGGCTGGAGGAAAACGATCGTAAATTTCCAGCCGGAACAATATTTTTCTCTCACAAAAATCAGCCAGCAGTACTTCTTCACGAACCAGCAACGATATGAACCAATCAATCGAACATACCAGGTATCCGTATACAGAAATCCAATCATATTCTATCCGATCCTTTCTCAACAGACACTGATTTTTTTTCCAAGGACAATGCGAGCCAAGGGCCTTCTTGATTTCCCGTTGACCACACCCAGGTAACATGGAGCAACGGTGCACGGGGGCGCTCATCTTGTAGCATCTTGTATGGGAGGTTGGGAGGTTGCCGCGCATCCAGCTTCGCCTGCTGAGGTGGTGCTAAACGAGAGACGTGTTCCACTGCGCTCTGCTGCAGCTGAGCTGGAGATATATATGGGCATTGGGCCGGCAGGAAACAGCCAGGCTGCGTTGCGGGTTGCAAGGGCTCTCTAGCTTTCTCCTTTTCCTTCCTAAAATAAAACATGGGCTCCAGTAGAAGCTTTGTTTACTTTCTAATTCTGCAGCTGCACGCACTCGTGGTATATATAGATCAAAGAATTCCATCCAAATATATGTTGCTTTTACTCAATCCTCGAATAGATATTTGTATCCGGTGTTCTCCGAATCCAATTCATACCGTATTTGATACTCATTATTCGTATCTATAACCGAGACAATCCGTATCCGTATATGTATCCGGTAGCTATCCGTGTCCTCCAAATCCTAATAGAAATATAAAACCAAATATTATATCAATGATATATGTTCGTATTCGATCTGTTTTCATCCCTACCTGCAGGGCTTTTTTATGCCGCCGGTGATAATGTTTCGGGCTAGCTATCAAATTAATTGCGAGTCTGTATACAAGTGTGTTGTCGCGTTTGCAAACTCTGTTGTTCTCCTATTGCTTCAACGTGCCCCGGTGCTGAGGAGAGGCGGAGTACTAGCAAGGGAGCTGTTTTGATTTTTTGGAAGCAAAATTTTCTTGTTATTTCTCCACCACAACGTTGTTTTTTAAATAAAAAATAAAAAGGAACAAAATGAAATTAATAAAAATGGAACAAAAAACAAAGGAAAGTTTAAACAGAGAAAGATCAACGAAAAACGAAAAAATGGATAGAATTCTTGGAATTGGGCTAAGCTTCTCATCCACCCTGAGCCGCACCTGTGTAAAAACGATTCGTGCATCAAACCAGGGCTTTTCATTGGGCCACGTCACCTAATTCTCTCTCAGCCGTCAAATATCAAACGAACGATCATCGAGCGTTTCAACGTGGCTGTCAAGAGTCTGGCTCCAAAGGCTTCGTGAAGTAAAGTCTCTGGGAAGTCCCCCGCTCGGCCGAGCCGCCGAGGGCTCGTCGCCATGGGACGCCCTCCTCCGTTCCTCCCCTTCCCAATGCCCGCCGCTCCCCTCTCCTCCCAGTCCCAGCCGCGGTCAGGAACCGGACGAACCCCGTAGAGCCCAGGCTTCTGCACGCTGGCAGGAGTGCACGAGCCTCAACCGTGTCAGCTCAGCCTGATCCCCCCGACGCGAGCTACCTCCAATGTTGCCTTCTTACATGAGTCCAAAACTGCGCAAAACATATGTACATGTTACCATCTCTTCTGCAGATTTGCTCTGGTGTCTTGTTCCTTTCCCTTTATACAGGCTCTAATTTATCATCTACATCTTTCAGAGTTAGCTGTGACAATGTTTAGATAACAGCCGACAAGTTTTGATTTGCATTACCTTTTACACAGTGATAACCATAATTAGTATAAATGGGTCGCTTCGTATATACAGAAGGCAATTTTATCTACTGCACAAACCCAATCCTACAGTGCCCCAAATCTAGGGAACACATCATGTTTCATCTGTTTTAGACCCATGTTGCAAATGTTTTATCTGGGTGTGGTAAAAGTAGATCTAGTATTTGAATGTTGTAATTGGTCCCACCTGCCACAGCCACATGAATGCTTGCAGCTGTTGGGCCCCCTCCAACGCCGCCACATTCATAGCGTAAATGGGTAACATTAGTTTCTGTTTGGGATGCCCAACCCGTAATATGTTATGCAGTGAATCGATCTGGCACTGTAGCCCGCGGTTCCCATCCCCTCCGAGCGGTAACTGCTCCCTTCGAGCGCTCATGGCCAACCAAACAAAAAGCCTGTATCACTTGCATGCAACCGATTGGTGCGGGATTTTGGGGTGTTTAAATTCAGGGACTAAAGTTTAAAGGTGTCACATCGGGTGTTATATTGGGGTATTACGTCGAGTGTTCAGACAGTAATAATAAAACAAATTACATAAGTCATCAGTAATCCGCGAGACGAATTTATTAAGCCTAATTAATCCATCGTTAGCACATATTTACTGTAGCACCATATTGTCAAATCATAGACTAATTAGGTTTAAAAAATTCACATCGCAAATTAGTCTCAATCTATGCATTTAGGTTCGTAATTAGTCTATATTTAATACCCCATACATGTGTCCAAACATTCAATGTGACAGTGACTAAAGCTACCAATCTCCAATGATACTTGTATGTGTATCTGAGCATTACTTCCTTGGCAACAAACAATGGCTATCTTCCTGCTGCTACTCCGTGCGCTGCATAGAAGAGGATGACCTGCTGCTGATGTTTGTTGGATGGATAAGAGATAGAGGAACTACTCTCTCAACAACATGATCCTTCATTCACTTGGGGATAATTTTTTTTGCGACAAAAGAAGAATTATATTAGATAATACCTGGGTACATCAATACGTTACAAGCACTTTGGATTACACAAGTAACTACAAAGTTTTATAACTTTTCGAGATCTACAACTTTGGTTTTGGTCGTTTCTCTATCAGAGATCGTTTGAAAAATTTGAATTTCAAATGTAAGAAATTCAAACGTAATTTTTCATGCATAGATGAATTCAACTGGAAACAATTGTCAACTACAAGTTGCATAACTTTTTGAGATGTACGTACAACTTTTATCTTGGTCATTTCTCCACCCAAGATTGTTTAAAAAAATCAAATTTGAAATGTGATAAATTCACATATAATTTTCCTTAGATAGATTATTTCAGATGAAAAAGTTGTCAAATACAAAGTTATATAACTTCTCGAGATCTACTACTTTTGTTTTGCTCGTTTCAACATCATATCCGAGGTCATTTTAAAAATTTGAATTTCAAATGTAAAAAATTTCAAACGTAATTTTCCATGCTTGGATGAATTCAAAAGGAAAAAAGTTGTCTACTACAAAATTGCATAGTCCTACAACTTTTTTGAGGTCATTTCTCCATCTAAAGTCGTTTGGAAAATTCAAATTTTAGTATGCAGCTCATATTTTTAGAGGCGGCTCAAATCAATTTCTAGAGATCCATTTGTAGAGGCGATTGGAAATAGAGCCGTCTCTAATAATGGTATTTGTCGGTTTAGAGGTTACTCTGGAGGCGGCTGTATCTTGACCGATCTCTAAAAAAAGCCTCCATTGCTGATTTTTTTTAATAGTGTTAGCACCTTCTGGAAGAAAAGAATTTGGCCACAGCTCCAAAATGGAAGTGGTAGAAGCATGGTTTACTTTTTCCAAATAAAAATAAGATATCCTTTAAACAAAGCAGAAGGGGGCAGGCAATCACTCTAGTTTCAAATGAGCAAGAATCGATCACAAGAACACAATCATTTTGGTAAAGAGAGACCATATTACATTATTCCGGAGCTTATTATTATTGTCTACTACAAAACTACTCACATGGATCAAGTAAGCTCGAACTATAAATGCAAATGACATTCCAGAACCTGAGTCTCTCTTTGGATATTTCACGGCGAAGACTAAGAATTTAGCTCAAATTTGGACCGCTAATATGTGGACGGCTGTGTCTGGAGGCCGAAGCCAAACGGGAACAATGGATCGTAGTGCGCGTCACCGACGTTCATTGGCAGCTGATCCACCGAGCGGAACCACGTCCTCGACAGCTTCCCCGTGAACCCGTAGTCGCCGAACAGCACGTCGCTGACGCCCTGCCCCTCCGTCCCCGGCAGCCACGCCGCCACCAGCGCGTCGATGATATGGATGAACGGCTCAACCACCAGCGGCCTCCCGGAGACGAGCACCACGACGCACCTGATGCTGCCGCAAACATTCTGGATGATGTCCGGCCCGGGGGCTGGGATGGTCAGGTTCAGGTTGTCGCCGAACGTCTCGGCGTAGGGAGGCTCGCCGACGACGACGATGGCGTAGTCGAACAGGGGCTTGTTCTGCTGGACGAAGTCCGCGTCGGGGTTCTTGGAGTAGACGACGTTGGTGCCGGGGGCGACGGCGCGCAGGATGCCGTCGAGGATGGTGGTCCCGGCGGTGAGGTTGTTCCCCGTGAGGCCCTGCCAGGTGATGGTCCAGCCGCCGCACTGGCTGCCGAGATCGTCAGCGTGGCTGCCGGCGACCAGGACGCTGCCGCCGTAGGAGAGCTTCTTGGGAAGCGGCAGCATCGGCTTGGCGCCGGGCTTGCCGTTCTTGAGGAGGACGAGGGACTTGCGCACGGCCTCGCGCGCCAGGTCGCGGTGCTCCTGCTTGCCGAGCTCCCCGACGAGGCTGGTGTCGGCGTAGGGGTTCTCGAAGAGACCCATGGTGAATTTGACCCGGAGGATACGGCGGACGGCGTCGTCGATGCGGCTCATCGGGATGGTGCCGTTCTGCACCAGCAACGTGAGGTCGTCGATGAACTCCGTGTACGTGTAGGGGATCATCACCATGTCAATTCCGGCGAGGATGCCCAGCTTGATGGACAGAAGGTAGTCAGCGTGATCTGGGGTCGTGATCCTGTCAAGCCCTTGCCAATCCGAGATGATGAAGCCCTGAAGTAAACAATTAAATTAAATACATACAGTTCAATTCATTTTATTTATGCCTCAACAATTGACTTCAACGTGGAGTACCCTAAAGCGGAGCCTGTTCTTGAGGTGGTCGGTGACGAGGAAGTGGTTGGCGTGCATCTTGACGCCGTTCCAGCTGGAGAAGGAGACCATGACGGTGGAGACGCCCCGGATGACGGCGTTGTAGTAGGGCGGCATGTGCACGGCCATCAGCTCGTGGAAGGACGCCACCGTGTTGCCCTCGTTCAAGCCCTTGGTGGTGCCGCCGTCGCCGACGTAGTGCTTGGAGCACGCCGCCACGTTGCGCTGCCCGGCGACGTATGGCGCGCCGGGGCGGCCGCCGCTCGCCGGGATCTCGCCCTGGAACCCGGAGATGATGGAGGTCATGTTCCGGACCACCCCCGGGTGCTCGCTGAAGCTCTCGTAGCACCGCCCCCACCGAGGGTCTCTGCACACCGCGACGCAAGGAGCGAAGACGTAGGGGATGCCGGTGGCCCTGACCTCCAGAGCTACAGCAGCTCCAATCCTCTGTGCTAGCTCTGGGTCCCTGAACCGAATAAACATGCAACTCGATCAGATTTGTTTAATTATGTGATGATGAAAATTATATGTTATTACACACTTGATTTGTTTTTGGTCTAGTTTCACAAAGAAACTCGGCAAACATTTTGATTTTTCATTTTTCCTTGTAATTTATTTTTGGCGAATAAATTGAAGCACACGTACGTACGTACGTACCTGGTGCAGCCGAGTCCGATGTTGTGTGGGAAGATGGTGGCCTTGTAGACGTTGCCGTGGCCGTGGACGGCGTCGATGCCGTAGATGATGGGGATCCCGAGGCGCGTCGACAGTGCGCCGCTCTGCATCCCGTTCACCATCTTCACCCACGCCTCCGGCGGCGCGTTCTTCGCCGGCACGCTGCCGCCGCCGCTGAGCACGCTGCCTGCACGGCCACGCGTGCATGGCTTCAGGATCTCGCACGTGTTTACCATACATGCATTAAACTAGGACGTACTTACGATTCAACTCTAGTTTAATTATTTTAAGCAGCCACGTCGTTACGTTACGTTGACTGGGGAACTTTATTTACCCATACCAACGTCGTCTGGCACGCAGTATTATCAATACCATAAATAAAAAATCAAGTGGCCGGCCTAGACTAACTAAAGCACAAAGGTTTATGATAATATGTATCATCAAATGCTAATAATCTCTCTCCCATCAATCTGGCAGATCTGAATAGTTTTAATTTACGCTAAACACTGGTGACTGTTGCAAGCATGTATATATAGATATTATAGGCCTAAGTGTGGCCTTCGTTTGAAGTTTATTCGAACTTGCTTAGAGTTACCAAGCTCAATGGCCCAAACTATAGACAAAAGCAAAAGCAAGGACTACACGGCCAAAATATATATACATACTCACCAGTACATAGTTTTCACGTCATTAAACAGAGTTTTCGTGCACCCATAAGTACTGTTTGACTACTATTAACCTGGCCAAATAAAGTTCAATATAATGCTCTATTGCAGTATCTAACCCGTCCGTCATTGCTGCTGATAGCTACTAGCTGCATCCAGAGCTATATATGGCCCGTTTGGGACTTCTCACATCCATGTTTTTCTTCTCCGCTCGCAACTTTGCTATCCAAACAGGGACACCTTTACGAACATCACTCTAAAAAAAGCAGAGTTGAAGGTCAACTACCTCTAGGTTTTTTGTTGAGCTACTTTATGATAGAGTTGGTGGAATAGGATTGGTTTTGGTGGAGTTGAGTAGTCCCAAACAGCTGAATCGAGTAGTCACACGCATTCGAGGTCTATCAAGCTACTAGCTACGAATGACAAGATGCACGTACGCGTACATATATATATATACATACATACATACTCGCATATATAGTCGCATATATACACATACCTATGAGGTACTTGTTGACGACGTTGGCGGTGGCGTTCTCCCGCTCGATCTGCGACATCTGCCCGATCTTCTCCGCCAACGTCATCCGCCGCAGCAGGTCGTCGATCCGCGTGCTCAGCGGCTGCTTCGGGTCCTTGTACCTCAAGTAGGCGCCCTCGCCGCCGCCGCCGCCCTTCATGGGCAGAGCCGCCGCGACGGCGACGCAACCGCACAGCTGCAGCAACAGCAAGCTGCAGGCGGCTGCCGCAGTGGTCATGGTCACCACCCTGATCACCCCCATATGGCTCATCAGCTCGCCTGCTAGCTCGATCCACCTACGTACTGCAATTCCCGCATGCATCATATATAGTTATTATATTATATTTCATGCGTTACGCAGTTATATATATGTATTTTTGGAACGAACGATTTATACATATATATTGCATGTATGCACGTATATACGAAGAAAAGAAGAGCTACCTTACAGAGCAGGGCGCTACGAGAATGCATGCACAAATAGCCACAGTGGAGTGAAGTGTGGGGCTGTAGACTGTTCGCTTGGCCTCTATTTATGCACTACGAGTAAGCAAGGGCTCATATATACAAAACTTTGGATAATCTCGGTGACTGGACCACGTTAGCTTGCGATGGACTTTGTACATATAAAAATTATATCCCCCCCAATGATTCCTTCTTTGAGTTGAAATACAGTATTGTTCAAGATTTCTGACGTTGCATTAATTCGATCGACAAGTGGCTGTTTCTTTATAATAACCACCAAAGTAGCAGTACGTGTCAACGTACGTCCTAGGTTAGTGCATGACCTTATTCATTTGTGCACACTTTACTATAGCTTGCCCTTGTTGGATCCATGTACTCACTCTGTCCCTAAATAATTGTCGTTTTTTTGTTTACGTGTCGTAAGTTTGACTATAAATTTATATAAAATACGTGCAACATTTGTATCTCTAAATAAATTTATTATAAAAATAAATTCAACGATCTATCTAATGATATTAATTTTATACCATAAATATTATTATTATTATTTATATATATTTAGTTAAAGTTGTTTCTCGGAAACGAAAACGATAGTTATTTATGGACGGAGGGAGTACATGCTAGGTAGCTCCTAAAAGTTAGCAGTTTTGAATTCAAATATCCACTACCGGAAACAGTAGGTATGCCGAGTGCCTGAGGGTTTGCCGAGTGCATTCTATCGGGCACTCGGCAAACCTGCTGTGTGCCGAGTGCCGCCGTGGAAACATTCGACAAACATATTGCACTCGGCAGAAAACCCTATTTGCCGAGTGCCTTAAAGTAAACACTCGGCAAATCATAACGAAACACTCGGCACTAGGCAAAATAGCAGCACATGCGCTGGCCGTGCAATGGCCGCCAGCTTGAGCGCCCTGCGTTAGCACTTTGCCGAGTATCCGTTAGTGACACTCGGCAAAGACATTATTTGCCGAGTGTTTCTTTATGGCACTCGGCAAATTAATCATTTTACCGAGTGTTTTGTGTTGGCTCTCGGTAAAGCCTAAACTTTTTTCCCTCTTCTGCCCTTGAAACTTTTTCTACTCTCTACATACAACATGTGGTACTCCATGTTAACATTTGCTATATTTCTAGAACTGTTTGCTATATTTAATTAATTTATTGTATTTCAAGGAATTTTTTTGGTATAAGTCAAATTTGAACTTCAAGTGATTTAAATAATAGAATAAAATGAGTAGAAAAATGATATTCATGTTATTGAGTCCGGTGTGAGACCTTACCAGAGAAATGAAAAGAAATTTCGAACATCTTGTTTAGGAAACACGACCACGAACGTGTGGTCGAATGGTTTTTAAATTCTAAAAAAAGCAAACGAAGTCTGAAAATCATGAGATTTGTCAAGATATCGTGATATCATATGTGGAGTCCGTGGTAAAAAAATTGAGAAGGTTTCGGATAATCTGTCACCTACGATGTTTACAAACCGAGGTATCTCAGAAGAAGAATCGTAGCGTTGAGAAGGATTCGGTAAGATTTGGAGTTAAAGTGCGGTCGAATTGGGGTTTGACTTCAGAACTTTTTGTATAGGCAATAGAGAACATAGATTAATTCATGTGTAATTTTGGTAATTTTTTGGATCCGTTCGATAATTTTAATTTGTTAAGTGCGATTATAGAATTTTAATTGATATACATTGAATTTGAGCGACAAACTGCATGAAATAATAAGTTTTTTTTTTCACTTCTGACCTTAAAACTTTTTCTACTCTCTACATACAACATGTGGTACTCCATGTTAAGATTTGGTGTATTTCTACATCCGTTTGATATATTTAATTAATTTATTGTGTTTAAAGGAATTTTTTGGTATAAGTCAAATTCAAACCGCAAGTGATTCAAATAATATAATAAAATGAGTAGAAAAATGATATTCATGTTACTGAGTCCCGGTGTGTGGCCTTATCTGGGAAATGAAAGAAAATTTTGAACATCTTGTTCACGAAATACGACCACGAACGTGTGGCCGACTGGTTTTTAAATTCTTGAAAAAACAAAGTATGAAAATCATGAGATTTGTCATGATCTTATGATATCATACATAGAGGCCATGGTAAAAAATTGAGAAGGTTTCGGACAATCTGTCATGTATAATGTTTATAAACCGAAGTATCTCACAAGAAGAATCGTAGCGTAGAGAAGGATTCGGTAAGATTTAGATTCAAAGTGACGGTCGAATTGGGGTTTGACTTCAGAACTTTTTGTATAGGCAATAGAGAACATAGATTGATTCATGTGTAATTTTGGTAAATTTATGGATCCGTTCGATAATTTTAATTTGTTAAATGCAATTATAGAATTTTAATTGATATACATTGAATTTGAGCTACAACTGTATGAAATAATAAGTTTTTTTCACTCCTAACCTTGAAACTTTTTCAACTCTCCACATACAACATTTGGTACTCCATGTTAAGATTTGGTGTATTTTTGGATCCGTTTGATATATTTAATTAATTTATTGCGTTTAAAGGAATTTTTTTGGTATAAGTCAAATTCGAACTGCAAGTGATTCAAATAATATAATAAAATGAGTAGAAAATGATATTCATGTTATTGAGTCCCGTGTGAGACCTTATCCTGGAAATGAAAGGAAATTTTAAACATCTTGTTCACGAAACCCGACCACGAACGTGTGGCCGAATGATTTTTAAATTCTTGAAAAAACAAACGAAGTCTAAAAATCATGAGATTTGTCAAGATCTCATGATATCATACGTGGAGGCCATGGTAAAAAATT
The DNA here is from genome assembly GCA_904845875.1 of Miscanthus lutarioriparius. Lineage (NCBI taxonomy): Eukaryota > Viridiplantae > Streptophyta > Magnoliopsida > Poales > Poaceae > Miscanthus > Miscanthus lutarioriparius. The sequence goes on along the minus strand of CAJGYO010000008.1, from coordinate 85,375,545 downwards.
GAGAAGGTTTCTTACAATCTGTCACATACGATGTTTACAAACTGAAGTATCTCAGAAGAAGAATCGTAGCGTTGAGAAGGATTCGATAAGATTTGGATTCAAAGTGACGGTCGAATTGGGATTTGACTTCAGAACTTTTTGTATAGGAAATAGAGAACATAGATTGATTTATGTGTAATTTTGGTAATTTTTTTGATCCGTTCGATAATTTTAATTTGTTAAGAGTAATTATAGAATTTTAATTGATATACATTGAATTTGAGCTACAACTGCATGAAATAATAATAAGTTTTTTTCACTCCTGACCTTGAAACTTTTTCTACTCTCCACATACAATATGTGGTACTCCATGGTAAGATTTAGTATATTTCTGGATCTGTTTGGTATTAATATGTGGTACATACAACATGTTAAGATGTGGTATTGCATGAAATAATAAGTTTGCCGAGTGCCCCTTATATGGCACTCGACAAAGCTGGGTTTTGCCGAGTGTCAGACCTGGGATACTTAGCAAACCCCCTCACGGCCCCACCCACGCGCAGTAGGGTTTCAAAAATGGGGAAAAAACAAAAACTGAGGCTTTGTCGAGTGCTACCTGGGACACTCGGCAAACCGATGCTTTGCCGATGCTAGACCTCGGTCACTCGGCAAAGCTTACGCATATCACACACACACACACACACACACTCACACACACGCCACGCCGCACACACTCACACACACACCACGCCGCACACACACGCCACACCGCCGCAAGACCAAGCACCCTCGGCCATCGCACCACGCCTCCCACCACCGACCGCACCACGCCCCAAATTACCCATGCCCCCAAATTGGTCGGACCCTCGAGGAGCAACCCACCATGCCAAGCACCCTCGCAGAGCGACACCATCTGCCGTTCGCCCCTCACCGGGCGACCCGCCGCCGTCCGCCCCTCGCGACCGACCATCCGCCGCCGGGCCGTGCGCCAGGCGACCGCGCCGCGTCCACCCTCTTGCCGACGGACCCCGGCGACGTCGCCCCCTCGCGAAGCCACTCCGCCGTCCGGTCCCTCAAAGAAGGTATCGCCTCTCTCTCACCTCGACGCGCCTCTCAAAGTTCGGAGTCGTCTGGCCCCAAAGAAGGCATCGCCTCTCTCACAACTTTCCTTCAAGCTATCAAAATTGTTTTGGCTGTCTATTTTAGAAACATGATATGACATTTTATCGTACATCATTTTGTATATAACAGCTTCTTCCTGTGTTTTCACACTTGATGCTCATGTTAAATTTGAGTATTGAAACTTCCTGTTAGGCTTTAGGTTGTTATAAATTGTTTTAGTCATCAATTCTAGAAACACTGCATACAACACTTCATCATATACGTATGTGCCAACTTTGGCATTATTTTTTATGGAACTTCACAAAGATGCTCTTCTCTAAGTCGATTTTGGGTGCTTAGCTTTCTATAAAATAGCAGACTCTAACAACTAGAACAAAACATCGAAAAGCATTTCCACAGCACTTTAGGAGTTCGGATTTATCACTGTTCATGTACCTTGCATCATTAGAAAAGGAGACAGAAGGGAACTAGAAAATTGCCTTCTTGAGTATGTGCTTTTGCTTGCTGGATTCAGTTTGACGCTGTTGGTATGTGGTTGTCGGCCATCGTGCCGTTGTTTTGGTGTGTATGTGTTTGTCGGCCATCGTACCATTGGTTTGTTGCAGGTTTTGGTTACCTCACCGTGCAGGGGAGGTGCTGTCGAAATTTACAATTGACACTATTATGTTCGTTTGTTGCAGGAGAGGCTATTGCAAGGATCATTCCCCATCGTCCTCGACTCGTCACTTTGCAGGACAGCAAGGTGAGGCATCCTATAGCCCTCTTTCCATATCATGTTCGTATATCACGTAACCCAGCTAGGCGTCTCCCGTTCGAAAGAGATACGGTTGAAAATATGCAGATCTTTGCATATCTATAACCGTATCTGTTTCAAATTATCTACGTTTTTTGGACAGCCCGAGGATGTGTCGATGGAGTTAGTTTCCATGCTCTACTCAGATCTGAGATAGAGTTTCAGCAGCATCTCCCTATTGTTCTCCGGATACACAATCTCCCTGCCAGGACGTGTATTTGGAGAACAGTGGGGAGGTGCTGTCGAAATTCTGTCTTAGATAGGAGTAGAGCATGGAAACTAACCCCATCTACATATCCTCGGGTGGGATTAGGACCTATCTTCACCTATTAGACAGTATAGGAACCTGTAGATGCAATTGATTTTTATATTACTTGCTGATATGTTAGAGGATGGATGACCGTGAGTGGATGTACACGGGCCACTCTAGTCAGGGTTCGTTGACCGATGAATGGATTGAGAAGACTGATACTTTCTTGGAACTAGCATTTGCAAGGGTCTTTTGATCAAGTAAAAGTTCCCTGGCTTGGTATAGTTCGGCGGAACTATCGAGCCGGCCTACACGTGGGCCCACTATGCCGCCGTCCCCGACACCACTGATCGGGATGGCAGGTGTTTCGCCGACAAGGCGCAGCGTGTCAAGGCCGAGCTTTGGGTAAGTCTTTCTCGCACTACATTGCTCAATACATCGCATTGATTGGACATTTTTGAAATAATGACATGATACATCACATCTATATGTAGGATTTCTTTAGATACGAGGAGGGATACGAGGCCAAGGCAGATGCTGTGGCTGACAAAGCCGCCAAGAAACTAGTCAAGGACATGCACTACGAGGCGCGCATCCAGGCCATGATCCAATACCACGCGGAATTTCTTAGAGAGAGGATCCCTAAAAGGGCGGCAAGAACCATGAGCCTGACCTCGGAACAACACCTGAAGGTAAATATAGAACATTAATACTTATTTTTCTGAGATTAATACGCTTAATTTCATCTTCTTATATGTCATATACTTGATGACGTAGGTGCCTCCGTGGTGGTACGCCTACGATCTGAAGTCTTGGGCCCGGATGGTGGACAGGTGATGCGACCCCGTGTGGGAGGAGAATCACAACGCTTGCCGGGAGTGGCGTTTGCTGATGTCGGGTGCACCACACCATCAAGGCAACCTCAACCTCTCAGAATACGTGGCTAGATGGGTACGCGAATTCATTTCTTTATTCTAACGCTCAACTCTGCATAATTTCTAATCATATTGTTTTTTTTGCAGTCGGCGTCACATGGTGGGGAGCCTTGCTCCCAGTTCGTGACATATGCTTTGGCCCACAAGGGGAAGGCGATGTCCGATGTCGCCTACAACCCGGAGGACCCGCCCTTGGCGTACAACAACGAGTCTGTCCACAGCCGTCTCGATGGATACACATCGATGGCAAGGCAGGTCCATGGCCTAGAGTATGATCCGAGCGCCCATGACCTTGATGGAGAAGTGGTCATGAGGGCGGTAGGAGGCAAGAAGCATGGCCGATTCTGGATTGGCGATGGCACCATCGACACGGCCAGTACTCTCACACTCTCTCCCGGATTCGAGCACGGAGCACGGGTTCTAGTCCGGCAATACGCCCACGGTCGGACTCTACACGGTTCCAGATAAACGCACTCCAGGTTATTTCTATTTTATTCATCGTTCATTGATTTTTACATACTTTTGCATTGCATTGTAACATTGGGATGAAATATTGTAGGCTCAGCTAGAACAAGAAACGAGGCGCCGGGAGGAGCTAGAGGCGAAGATGGAGACAGAGCGGTAGAGGATGGAGGCAGAGCGGCTGAGGATGGAGGCAGAGCGGCAGAGGATGGAGCGGTAGAGGATGGAGGCAGAGCGGCTGAGGATGGAGGCAGAGCGGCAGATGTAACACCTCGGGTGTTAGCCTTGCATAACTTGACTTGCATAACATGAGCATGAGCATCAAGCATTCATAAATCATCCTTTACAATTGAAACATCTGATCGAAACATATGAAACATTGCTTGTTATTTCATGTTCCTTGTAACATATGCATATGATCATGTGCAAACAAATGCTAGTGTGTCATGTCGGTCACTATAACACCTTAGCTACACTTAGGTTAACAAAAGGAACCTTGTTCATGAAGACCACATTTCTTGATCAAGCATTTAAGTGTTATTTCATGTGTTGGCTTGAATGGCTATATGTGTGACTACTTCATGAAATGCTTGAATGACCTTGCAAATTGTTTTAACATGCTTAGAGTATCATCATGAACAACTTTGGTATTTAGGGCTAGGGCTAAATTGGTCATTTAGCCATAGTTTGAATGTGTATCTTGATTTCAAAGTGACATGTCGACTAAAGTTGAACTAGGTGTTAGAGACCTTGCATGGAGGAGTTCACTAAAGCAAAGTTGTAATATTTGACATAAGGAACAACTTTCATTTTTAAGTCATGGACTGATTTTGCTTCTAACATGCTTGAATGGGTCCCACAAAACCAGCAAATCCAAATTTCAACACTTAGGAAATTTTTTCAAGTGTTTGATCAACTAACCGAATGACAAATTGAGGTTGGGCACGAGATTACTCCGTATCTATTGCGAATTAGAGCTCGATCATTGAACAACAATTGAAGCTGGTACATAGGGCTATAAATTTTGTTTAGACGTCTTGTGCTTTGGAGCGACGGATTAGCGGGAAATTCGGCAACAAATCTCGTCGTCGCCTCGGCCATCTCGCTCGATTTAAACTCGAATCGCGAATGAACATGGCCGACCGGTTTCAGGCTTTGTGCGCCACAGCGTCCCCCGGCGGCCAAGGTCGCCGCCAGTATACTGACCACAGAGCCACGCCATACTGGTGCGGCCTTAACCCCGCCAAATATTCACCGAGTCGAAGTCGCTTTCATTTCCATTTTCTCGCCTCGTCTTCCTCGCGCAATGCGACAATGAAAGCCCGCCTCACCCTGTCGCCATAGCCGTCACCAGCTTCGTCCTCGCTGCTCCTTCGCCACCGCAATAGCACTACCATCTCCCCAAAGCACCCGTAGCTCCTTCCAAAGGCCCGCCATTCGCGTTTGGTAAGCCATCGCCACAGCACATGCTCGCCGGAGCTCGCCAAGCAAGCCCTGGCCACCGTGGCGCGGCCGCCGCTTCCCCTCTCTAGCGTTAGCTAGCGCAATAGGTCCGCCATAGTACCCGGTGCTCGTCCGAGCCTTAGGTCGGGCCACCGAGGACGTCGCCGGCGTTTTCTTGGTGGTCCGACCTCGCCGTTCGCCATGGCCGCCGCCGCTAGCTCTAGGGTCGACAATAGGGCGCCAAGTGGCTCAATAGGTTCGCCAGTCATGTAGGTCCTACTGATGACCTCACCGCACGGGCTTCTCGTCACGTCGCCGAGCCGCAAGAAGCGCGCATGCCAAGCAGCCCGCTGCTTTCTGCTCCGTGTCACTGACGCAGTGGGGTCCCCGACCAGCCAGGTCCCACACATGTCGGCACACATAGAGTGTAGGCTAAACCATTTTGAATCCAGCTTTTGATTGGTTTTGTTATTTTTGTATCTGCAGATTGGTAGCTCCAAAATGTTGAAATAAATATGGTGGTGTTCCTTAGGGAGTGTAGTATTTAGGAAAAATATGTTCTTGGCTTCAACAGTAGAAATTTTTGGAGATTTAAATAGGGATTTCAAATGTGCTTTTGAATGCATTTAAATTTGTTTATTTTATATCTAGAGTTCCTGTGCTCCAAAAAATTATGAAATTTTTGTGGTAGGCTATTCTTAGCATACATGAGCTTGGATAAAATTTTAGAACCAGTGCATGTGTAGATCTATAGTTATAGATTTTTCTTTTATAAATAGTTAATCCTTGCATGAATTTTTATAAATTAATTATGAGTCCAAAATTCATGAAATTTATTGGAGGTGATACTAGTACCATATGGATGTTAGGAAAAATAAGAAATCTGTTGCTTGACACTTTTCAATAGGATTTTCCATTTATGCTATTTCAAGCCTTGCTTCCTTATCATTTTTGTATAGGATGTTCTACTTAGTAAAATGACATGAAATTTTTATAGTAGTCCTTTGATAGCATTAGTAAGACTCTGTAAATTTTGAGAATTTATTAAGCACATCTGATATATATTTATTATTTAACCTAGATATCTAAATAAAATAATAAAGGCAATTTAATAAATAGTTTGGGCTTTGCCATTATATTATCCTAACTATGTTTGGTATGCTTAAACTGTTGGTAGATTCTAGGTTGTCAATTTGTGAATAATTACATGAAGTGGAGGTGTTATTACTTTATATTGCATGTTAAGTCATTTCCGGACTGATTCTAGAAAATGATGAGTTGCATGTTGAAACTGATGTAGACTGTAAAAATGGTTAATAACAAAGTTGTAGGAAATTTGATAAGCTTTCCAGAAAGTCCAGGATCACTAGATTTGGAGTTGTAGAACTCTAGTTATGAGCGAAACAAGTAGATACTGTTTATGGCATAGTTGATGCTTTGTAGAAGTAGTTAAGTAGTAAGCGAGAAGAGATATGCACCTACTCAACAACGCGATGTACTTGTTAACATTATGCATTCGTAATACTCATACCATACTCATGCATCTAGGATCGGAGGAAGAGATCACGTTGCTAGAATTCGAAGAAGCAGAGGAAGGGAACCCGCAGGAGGATCCGCAAGCCGCAGCTCCCGAAGGCGTGGAGCAGAACCCTGAAGAGCTTCCGGAGTGCCCTGACCATCGCCCTACTTCCTTTCTGCGAGGCAAGCCCCGGAGGATTCTAGGTTGTCAATTTGTGAATAATTACATGAAGTGGAGGTGTTATTACTTTATATTGCATGTTAAGTCATTTCCGGACTGATTCTAGAAAATGATGAGTTGCATGTTGAAACTGATGTAGACTGTAAAAATGGTTAATAACAAAGTTGTAGGAAATTTGATAAGCTTTCCAGAAAGTCCAGGATCACTAGATTTGGAGTTGTAGAACTCCAGTTATGAGCGAAACAAGTAGATACTGTTTATGGCATAGTTGATGCTTTGTAGAAGTAGTTAAGTAGTAAGCGAGAAGAGATATGCACCTACTCAACAACGCGATGTACTTGTTAACATTATGCATTCGTAATACTCATACCATACTCATGCATCTAGGATCGGAGGAAGAGATCACGTTGCTAGAATTCGAAGAAGCAGAGGAAGGGAACCCGCAGGAGGATCCATAGCATGACTCCGGGCGTGGGCGTAACCACGAAGAGCTTCCGGAGTGCCCTGACCATCGCCCTACTTCCTTTCTGCGAGGCAAGCCCCGGAGCATTATAAGTCTCCCAGTAATTTACAAATGTTTACTTACGTATTTATGATTGATGCATTAGGTTATAAGAGTTGAATGAAACCACTTGATGCATGTACATTCCTTGTCCAGATATTACACCTTTAACCGGTATAGGTCCCGGATCGAATATATATATGCTTAGCCATGCTTAGACCGGTAGAAGTCGGGTGATGTCCTGTCACCTGCGAGATATAGGTGGATACCGAAGCACGGTTGGCTATATCTGCTATCGTGGAACAGAACCATGAGGTACAAGTAAATTGAGACCGGACGGGAGGTCGATAGGGAAGCAACAAGGCATGGAGGTCTTGGGTGTGGACTTATCCCCGTCTCTGTGTCGATTAAGGACCGTATCTGCTGTTGGCGCTTCGACAAGATTGAACGCATGCCTCTCACTTAGCTGGCGGATAACTCGTTCCGACCGCTGGCCGAGTAATTCAACTCGGTAGAATCGCTTCATTGCGCGCTCCTTCCGGAACGATCGACCGAGCCCAAGGGCAGGTTTGGCTCGAGCATCCCGGCATCCGTGTTCCAGTTAGCGCGCAGCATCTGAACCCGCAAATGTGTACCGGAGTTGTACCAAAGGTGACCTAAGACTATCGTGGTCGTAGATCTGGGTTTGTGTTAGGAAGAAATTCCCGGTGGTTGAAATCGATTCAATCGCCGTCTCTCCGGATAGTGAGAAACTTGGCTAGTCCCAACATCGTAGCAGCTATATTATGAAACATGGTGGTTCGATGAATATGGAATTACAATACCGCTATGGTTACTATTGTATGATTCTAAATAATATACCACATGTTTGGCACAGGGTAGTTGCTAATCTAGAAATGGATAGTTATAATTAACTTGATAAAGGAATCACAAGTGTACAAAGGTTAATTGCCTTTTTTCGCAAAATGTTGTCGAAGTTACGCCCACTTATACACAATTTGCATAATCCTTGGAGTCATTTTATTTCGGGTTCATGACGGTAAGTCTAGCTGAGTACCTTCTCGTACTCGTGGTTTATTTTCCCATTGTTGCGTATGGCACTTGTGTATCATGGTTATTGCAAGAGTTGCTTCTATCCCATTGTGGATGAGGAATAAGCCTTGGGCAGGCTTCCTTAGTAATTCCTATCTTTGCTTTTGTGGATCGTGATCTGGCATGGCACTGTATCAAACTACGTTGGAAACTTATCTTCGAACTTATTTGCTTCCGCTTTAATTATCAAACTTGGTTTGTAATAACTTTTTATTCGTACTCGATGATGAAAAGTATCCGTGAACTTTATGTAATATGTGGCATGTATGTTGAATCTGTACGATCTTGGTTGTTGTAAATCGTTTATCGAGACCCGTCTGTGGTACTCGACGGACTACCGGTTTATATGGGTTCAAGTATGACATGGTCGACCGCTTGGATTGCCATTATACTTGTATTCTTATAAATTGGTCGGTTCTGCGACAAATTGGCATCGAGCAAGATTCAACGTTAATTGTCACAAGTGTATTTAAAACAAAAGTTTTTGTTTCCGAAAACCCTTCTCTAGCAACTAATAGTTATATAATAGGTATTTGAAATCTAAAAATGTGCCAATGATCACTTTCCTTACGCCCAAATTAAGGACTATTAGGTGGCTATTTAAGTACTAACATGGGGTTTTTACTTAAATCCCATACTGGCGTGCTATTGTATGGATGCCATTCACTTGAATGGTAATGTATGGATCAAATGCCTCTACGCCAAGGTAAGATGAGTATATGACCGCAAGATGTGAGCGTGCATGGTCGGGAAGAGTAGCTTTAGTATGCGGCTATGTATGCATGCTTGCATGTGTATATGGTACGTATTTAATTGTGGGTTTAAATTATTGTCGGGTAGATTGATACGGAAGTATATGTATGGGTATACATATATGGAAGTATTTACAATTACATTATGCATATTCATTATGGGTTTAAGGGCTGAAATGAAATTTTATGCAGGTACACTAACAACGAAACGTGTAGCTCGATTAGTTACGCTATTTATGAGAGAACGTATGTATGCCACCGTGTCTAACCGTTAGAAACAAATTTTTCCTAAGTTTGTGAGGACGTACGGTACGAGCATGCATCATGTTAAAATACCATTCACATAATTACATTGTTCCTCCCCTTATAAAATTCTTACTCGTTTATGTAACTCTTATCCATTATGGCATTGTCTCACCAAGGATACATGTTAATGGTACAGATGGCACGCACTGCAGCATCGCTTCAAGTCCACCGGAGGAAGAGCTCCTAGCCGTCGACTTGCTCCACGTGCCAAATCAACGTCACACGTTCCTTGGAGAGTTTGGGATGCCTACACTTTTGTGGAGAGTGCTCAGCTATGTAGGTTATCCTGATGGAATGGAACCCCGCTACTTCTGGGCGAATGAGCGGTTGGGAGAAGGTCTCTTAGTTACTGTGGAGGCCGTTGTTCGTCCCCGAGGTGACGATTCGAGTGGACAGGCTGGTGTTATGAGTCAACTGGTAGGACTGCTGAAGAAGCAGCTGGCAGGCAGCCTTTGGAATCTTGAGGGATATCATGGATCGTTTTCCTCAAGAGCTGGCAGCCGCATTGGTGGGAGTCTTTCCAAGAGGTAATCCCTCCACTGACTCATGGCAGCAGGCAAGAGGAAGACCCTTGGAAATTGGTGCCGCAGAAGGGCAGAACAGTGATAACCCTGCAATGAGCGCCATGTTCGCAACGATGAGAGTGTTAGATGGAGTTGAGGGTAGCCTCAGACGTGTGTCTGGTGCTCTTGGGCATGCTCATAAGACCGACGCCGCCTTCAGAGGGAGCACGACGCCGAGATTGAAAGGCTCATCAAGAGATGACTCGGTTAACTCACCAAATAAAATGCAGCTTGGACAAGGAAAATGTCCTAAGAGCTCGACAGCTTTGAGCTGGAAACAAAGAAATGGCAAATGCGGAAGAATACAATGATAATCTGCATGAAGAGGTTCATCTTCTGAACAATCAGCTCCACCCTTATGTTCCACCTGGAGCCGCAGAAATGGATCTAGAAGGGTACGAGGAAGGAGAAGAAGAAGTGGAGCCTGAAGAAGAAGTAGAACCTGAGGAAGGAGATGATCTTGCGTCTGACCTCGATAGTGACCATGATGAGGATTAGATCGCTTAGCACTTAGTGGAAGGACTCATGTATCACCTTTATTTATGTAATGGACCTGTAGTTTGAAATTGGCATTAGTAACCAGACTATCATGTAATGTCAATCGCATGTTGGGATGAACACCAATGCAATTCCGTTCCTTGTTGGTAATCACGATTTAACTTTGCATACGTTATGAGCGCGATAAGTGGTCAAATTGGGGATGCCATGTTGCGAGAATGAATTGTTATGCCTCTGTTTTTATTGTGAATTTGAGAATTTCTCCAGTAATTCAAATGCGCATGATTATGATTCATCTGCAATCTCTTGACATCAACCAATAATCGCTTATTGTTGCAACTTCGCAGATGACGCGCACCCGTCTTTGAGTCGGTAGCGATCCACGATGGCAATGGTGATGACTTACCACCACCACCGCCCGCCCCGCTTTCAGGAGTTCTTTGCTCGATTCTTGGGGAGCCAAAGGACAATGGAAGAAGCTTTGCGCCTTATCGCGAGAACAACGCCGTGGCCACCCACAACAACCAGGGGCCGAGCCAAATCAAGACAAGACATTCAAGGAGTTTCTAGACACGAAGCCTCCAATCTTCAAGGTAGCCGAGGAACCACTGCGCAGTCGATGAGTGGCTGAATACCATTGAGCGAAAATTTCGTTTGCTAAGGGTCACGGAGCATCCGGAAGCGAATATGCTTCCCATCAATTGCAAGGACCAAGGTAGGAATCGGTGGACGACTTCCGTCGTCTCTGCACGCTAATGCACGAGTGACTGGGAACAATTCAAGCTGGGCTTTCAGGGACATCATATTCCCCGGCCCGATGCGCATGAAAGCAAATTTAATTTATGAGGCTCACTCGAGGAACAAAGTCACTCACAGAGTATATATGCACGCATTCAACAACTTGTCAAGATATGCTCCGGTTTTGTGGATACCAAGAGAAAAAGATTGAGAGTTTCAAGCGAGGGTTGGGTACCAAGTTAATGAAGACGATGGCAAACTCCCGATGTGCCACGTACAATGAATTCATTAGTGATGCCTTGACCCAAGAAAATCACAACAACATGCATGCAGCTTGCTAAAGGTCGCAAGAGGGCCTATGAGGCCGGTGCATCCGGTCTTTCAAATGAAGCGCCTATCACAAATAGGCCACAATTCCGTCCACCGCACCCAAGTTCAGCCTCCACCACTGGAAAGCTCGTAATAACAGTCACAGAAACCATTTCGTATATGCGTTCACTATTGCCTTACCAAAAGGAAATGGCAATCGTGATAGCTTCACGGATTCAAAAGTAATCAACCTTGTTTCAACTGCAACCAACTGGGTCATTGGTCCAAGGAGTGCCCCCACCCCAAGAGGAATGGCAACCCAAATCGAATCAATCGAGGCGTGTGAATGCTGTGGCACGTCAAGGACAAGTGCATTACACATCATTGTGGAGGAAGTGCCCACGGAGAAGTTGTCACGGGCGGTATGTTTCTTGTCAACAAGCATCCCATTGTTGTTTTATTTGATTCCGAGCTTCTCATTCATTTATGAGTCAAGCATTTGCATCTAGACATGGTCAAGAAATAATTGAAGTAAACAAAGGGGTTTTAACATAAGTTCAAATAGGGTACCGTTATTACCAAAAGATAGTCAAAATGTACTCATCGTGATACAAGGGAGGGAGTACACCACAGTTTTGATAATACCGCCGGGTTGTCAATAAGTGTAATCTTAGGCATGAATTGGATGAAGTATCATGGTGCTCTTATTGACACTAGCACCCGCACTATTATGTTGAGAGAACCCACGGGAGGGAATGCTTTTCTAGTCCCACTCTCCCGCGATTTCAACCCCAACATTTAGCTCTGTATATCCAAACCACCACAATATGTGAGATCCCATGGTTTGTGAGTTTCCTGGATGTATTTCGGAGGAATTACCAGTGTCTACCACCGGATAGGGACGTGGAATTTAAGATCGAATTAGTGCGTGTACCGCACCCATATCCGTAAGGCCATATAGGATGCCACCCAATGAGTTAGCGTAACTTAAGGTTCAATTACAAGATCTATTGGACAAAGGTCTTATCCAACCTAGCTCATCTCCGTGGGGGGGATGTCCAAAGATTGTTCGTGAAAAAGAAGGATAAGTCACTAAGGATGTGTGTAGATTACGCACCACTCAATGTCGTGACCATCAAGAACAAATATCCGCTACCCCGCATCGACATCTTGTTCGATCAGCTAGCAAAGGCAAAAGTATTCTCTAAAATTGACTTGAGATCAGGTTACCATCGATAAAGATCGGGCCGGAGGATATACCCAAAACCGCTTTCTCTACTAGGTAACGGCTTATACGAGTATTTGGTTATGTCTTTTGGACTAACGAATGCTCCAAATTATTTTCATGTACCTAATGAACTCGGATTCATGCCCGAACTGGATAAGTTCGTGGTTGTGTTTATCGATGATATATTGATTTATTCGTAAAATGAGACCGATCATCGAGCATTTGAGGATTGTCCTATCCAGATCGAGGGAGCATAAGCTATATGCCAAGTTTAGTAAATGTGAATTTTGGATGAGCAAAGTACCTTTCTTAGGTCACATTTTATCAAGAGATGGAATCTCAGTAGACCCATCAAAAGTACAAGAGGTCATGGATTGGAAAGCCCCAACTTCGGTTCATGAAGTTCGGAGTTTTCTAGGGTTAGCAGGATACTATCGCTTGGTTTATTCCAGATTTTCAAAGATAGCTAAGCCTATGACCGGACTACTTCGAAAAGATGAGAAGTACAAATGGACACCAGAATGTGAAACGACTTTTCACACTCTCGTAACTTTGTTGACTACTGCACTGATTAAGCTAGCACAACCGCAGACATTGAAAAGCCTTTTGATGTATTTTGTGATGCATCAGGAGTAGGTTTGGGATGTGTACTTATGCAAGAAGGGAGAGTAATTGCATATGCCTCTCGGCAACTGAGAAAACATGAAGTCAACTACCCTACACATGATTTGGAACTTGCAGCCGTTGTCCATGCACTAAAGATATGGAGACATTACTTGTTGGGCAATGTATGTCATATCTATACTGACCACAAGAGCCTCAAGTATATCTTTACCCAGCCAGAACTGAACATGAGACAACGTAGATGGTTGGAATTGATTAAGGACTATAATTTGGAAGTGCATTACCATCCGGGTAAAGCTAATGTAGTAGCCGATGCACTTAGTCGAAAGTCCCATTGCAACACAGTGGAAGCGCTATTGGAAGATGGATTCAACTTGCTACATCCTCATTGCTATACACAATATCACAATCAGTTGTTCGCTTGAAGGCAGAATCATAGAGCTACAGCAGACGGATGTAGGAATAAGTCACATCAAGAGAAAAATGCAAGAGCAAGAGACCAAACATTTTAGATTGGACGAAAAAGGTGTATTATGGTTTGAGGACCGACTAGTGGTGCCGAAAGACCGTGAGCTAAGGAATCAAATTTTAGAAGAAGCTCACTCCTCCAAATTATCTATCCACCCGGGTAGTAGTAAGATGTATCAAGATTTGAAAACCCGTTTTTGGTGGACTAAGATGAAGAAAGAGATCGCAGCCTATGTTGCAAGGTGTGATAACTGCAGTAGAGTGAAAGCCGTCCATATGAAAACCGCTGGATTACTTCAGCCACTGCCTATTCCAGGATGGAAATGGGAAGAGATCATAATGGACTTATTACAGGCCTTCCAACAACACCACAAGGTCACGATTCAATCTGGGTCATTGTTGATCGTCTCACCAAGTCAGCACACTTCATACCCGTGAACACGCGGTATATAGTTGGGAAATACGCTGAATTATATGTTGCCCAGATCGTGAAATTGCATGGAGTACCCAGACTATAATCTCGGATAGAGGACCACAGTTCATAGCTCGTTTACGGGAGCACCTACACCAAGCTTTGGGAACCAAGCTAATCGAAAGCTCCGCTTATCATCCGCAAACTTCGTGATGCATCGAAGCGAGTGAACCAAATCCTAGAGGATTTACTTAGAGCTTGTGTTATATCTTCAAAAGGTTCATGGGAGAAATGGTTACCTTTAGCTGAATTCTCCTATAACAACAGCTTATCAAGCGAGTATCAAAATGGCTCCATTTGAAGCCTTGTATGGCGGCGGAAGTGCGAACTCCATTGAATTGGATTGAGCCCGGTGAAAGGAGATACTTTGGTATTGATTTTGTAAATGAAGTCAAGAGCAAGTACGTATCATCCAACACCACATGAAGGCAAATCAATCAAGACAGAAAAAATTATGCCGACGTAAGAAGAAGAAGACCACTAACTTTTGAAGTGGGTGATTATGTATACTTAAGAGTATCACCCATGAAAGGCGTGAAAAGATTTGGGATGAAAAAGAAGCTTTCACCAAGATATGTAGGGCCATACAAAATTTTGGAACGAAAAGGGAAGGTTGCATATAAGTTACAACTTCCTCCAGAGATGAGTGCAATCTTTGATGTGTTCCATGTTTCTCAGCTAAAGAAATGTCTTCGAGTACCGGAAGAAGCTATTGCACCCACCAACGTGCAGCTTCAATCGGATCTGACCTATGAAGAAAAGCCAATTCGAGTATTAGAAGTGATGGAGAGAGTAACAAGGAGTAAGATCATTAAGTTCTATAAGGTAGTGTGGAACAATCATAGTGAACAAGATGCTACATGGGAAAGAGAAGATTATCTGCAAGAAGTTTATCCCGCCTTTTTCCAAGAATGGTAGGTCTTGCAAATCTCGGGACGAGATTTTTATAAGGGGGAGGGGCTGTAACACCTCGGGTGTTAGCCTTGCATAACTTGACTTGCATAACATGAGCATGAGCATCAAGCATTCATAAATCATCCTTTACAATTGAAACATCTGATCGAAACATATGAAACATTGCTTGTTATTTCATGTTCCTTGTAACATATGCATATGATCATGTGCAAACAAATGCTAGTGTGTCATGTCGGTCACTATAACACCTTAGCTACACTTAGGTTAACAAAAGGAACCTTGTTCATGAAGACCACATTTCTTGATCAAGCATTTAAGTGTTATTTCATGTGTTGGCTTGAATGGCTATATGTGTGACTACTTCATGAAATGCTTGAATGACCTTGCAAATTGTTTTAACATGCTTAGAGTATCATCATGAACAACTTTGGTATTTAGGGCTAGGGCTAAATTGGTCATTTAGCCATAGTTTGAATGTGTATCTTGATTTCAAAGTGACATGTCTGACTAAAGTTGAACTAGGTGTTAGAGACCTTGCATGGAGGAGTTCACTAAAGCAAAGTTGTAATATTTGACATAAGGAACAACTTTCATTTTTAAGTCATGGACTGATTTTGCTTCTAACATGCTTGAATGGGTCCCACAAAACCAAAGCAAATCCAACCTTCAACACTTCTTAGGAAATTTTTTCAAGTGTTTGATCAACTAACCGAATCCGACAACCGAGGTTGGGGCAATTAGATTACTCCGTATCTATTGCGAATTAGAGCTCGATCATTGAACAACAATTGAAGCTGGTACATAGGGCTATAAATTTTGTTTAGACGTCTTGTGCTTTGGAGCGACGGATTAGCGGGAAATTGGCAAAAATCTCGTCGTCGCTCGCCCATCTCGCTCGATTTAAACCGAATCGCGAATGAACATGGCCGACCGGTTTCAGGCTTTGTGCGCCACAGTCCCCGGCGGCGTCACGTCGCCCGCCTCTCGACCACAGCAGCGCCACGCCACGCTGGTGCGGCCCTTAACCCCCGCCAGTCGTCACCCGAGTCGCCCTGCGCTTCATTTCCATTTTCGCTCCGTCTTCCTCGCCATGCAATGACAATGAAGCTCGGCCCGCACCTCCGCCGCCGCCATAGCCATTACCAGCTTCGTCCTCGCTGCTCCTTCGCCACCGCAATAGCACTACCATCTCCCCAAAGCACCCAGTAGCTCCTTCCAAAGGCCCGCCATTCGCGTTTGGTAAGCCATCGCCACACAAGACATGCTCGCCGGAGCTCGCCAAGAAGCCCTGCCACCGTATTGCAGCGCCACAGCCCCTCTAAGCGTTAGCTAGCGCAATAGGTCCGCCATAGTACCCGGTGCTCGTCCCGAGCCTTAGGTCGGGCCACCGAGGACGTCGCCGGTGTTTTGCCGTGGTCCAGCCGCTGCTCGCCATGGCCGCCGCCGCTAGCTCTAGGGTCAAATAATAGGGCGGCCAAGTGGCTCAATAGGTTCGCCAGTCATGTAGGTCCTACCGATGACCTCACACCACGGCCAAGCTTCGCCGTCGTCGAGCAGCAGCCACAGCGCCCAGCAGCCGCTGCTTTCTGCCTCCGTGTCACTCGACGCGTGGGGTCCCCCGACCAGCGGTCCCACCTGTCACACAGATGAGTGTAGGCTAAACCATTTTGAATCCAGCTTTTGATTGGTTTTGTTATTTTGTATCTGCAGATTGGTAGCTCCAAAAATGTTGAAATAAATATGGTGGTGTTCCTTAGGGAGTGTAGTATTTAGGAAAAATATGTTTTTGGCTTCAACAGTAGAAATTTTTGAGATTTAAATAGGGATTTCAAATGTGCTTTTGAATGCATTTAAATTTGTTTATTTTATATCTAGAGTTCCTGTGCTCCAAAAATTATGAAATTTTTGTGGTAGGCTATTCTTAGCATACATGAGCTTGGATAAAATTTTAGAACCAGTGCATGTGTAGATCTATAGTTATAGATTTTTCTTTTATAAATAGTTAATCCTTGCATGAATTTTTATAAATTAATTATGAGTCCAAAATTCATGAAATTTATTGGAGGTGATACTAGTACCATATGGATGTTAGGAAAAATAAGAAATCTGTTGCTTGACACTTTTCAATAGGATTTTCCATTTATGCTATTTCAAGCCTTGCTTCCTTATCATTTTTGTATAGGATGTTCTACTTAGTAAAATGACATGAAATTTTTATAGTAGTCCTTTGATAGCATTAGTAAGACTCTGTAAATTTTTGAGAATTTATTAAGCACATCTGATATATATTTATTATTTAACCTAGATATCTAAATAAAATAATAAAGGCAATTTAATAAATAGTTTGGGCTTTGCCATTATATTATCCTAACTATGTTTGGTATGCTTAAACTGTTGGTAGATTCTAGGTTGTCAATTTGTGAATAATTACATGAAGTGGAGGTGTTATTACTTTATATTGCATGTTAAGTCATTTCCGGACTGATTCTAGAAAATGATGAGTTGCATGTTGAAACTGATGTAGACTGTAAAAATGGTTAATAACAAAGTTGTAGGAAATTTGATAAGCTTTCCAGAAAGTCCAGGATCACTAGATTTGGAGTTGTAGAACTCCAGTTATGAGCGAAACAAGTAGATACTGTTTATGGCATAGTTGATGCTTTGTAGAAGTAGTTAAGTAGTAAGCGAGAAGAGATATGCACCTACTCAACAACGCGATGTACTTGTTAACATTATGCATTCGTAATACTCATACCATACTCATGCATCTAGGATCGGAGGAAGAGATCACGTTGCTAGAATTCGAAGAAGCAGAGGAAGGGAACCCGCAGGAGGATCCATGTCGCCGCCTCAAGGCGTGGGCGCGAACTCAAGAGCTTCCGGAGTGCCCTGACCATCGCCCTACTTCCTTTCTGCGAGGCAAGCCCCGGAGCATTATAAGTCTCCCAGTAATTTACAAATGTTTACTTACGTATTTATGATTGATGCATTAGGTTATAAGAGTTGAATGAAACCACTTGATGCATGTACATTCCTTGTCCGATATTACACCTTTAACCGTATAGGTCCCGGATCGAATATATATATGCTTAGCCATGCTTAGACCGGTAGAAGTCGGGTGATGTCCTCGTCACCGCGAGATATAGGTGGATACCGAGCACGGTTATATATCTCGCTATCGTGGAATGTAACCATGAGGTACAAGTAAATTGAGACCGGACGGGAGGTCGATAGGGAAGCAACAAGGCATGGAGGTCTTGGGTGTGGACTTATCCCGTCTGTGTCGATTAAGGACCGTATCTGCTTGTTGGCGCTTCCGACAAGATTGAACGCATGCCTCTCACTTAGCTGGCCGGATAACTCGTTCCGACCGCTGGCCCGAGTAATTCAACTCGGTAGGAATCGTTTACATTGTGCGCCCTTCCGGGAACGACGATCGAGCCCAAGGGCGGGTTTTGGCTCGAGCATCCCGGCATCCGGTGTTCCAGACAGTGCGGCGCAATCTGAACCCGCGAAATGTGTCCGGAGTTGTACCAAAGGTGACCTAAGACTATCGTGGCTGGTAGATCTGGGTTTGTGTTAGGAAGAAATTCCAAATGGTTGAAATCGATTCAATCGCCGTCTCTCCCGGATAGTGAGAAACTTGGCTAGTCCCAACATCGTAGCAAATTATATTATGAAACATGGTGGTTCGGATGAATATGGAATTACAATACCGCTATGGTTACTATTGTATGATTCTAAATAATATACCACATGTTTGTACAGGGGTAGTTGCTAATCTAGAAATGGATAGTTATAATTAACTTGATAAAGGAATCACAAGTGTACAAAGGTTAATTGCCTTTTTCGCAAAATGTTGTCGAAGTTACGTCCACTTATACAACCTTGCATAATCCTTGGAGTCATTTTATTTACGGTTCATGACGGGTAAGTCTAGTGAGTACCTTCTCGTACTCGTGGTTTATTTTCCCATTGTTGCGTATGGCATCTTGTGTATCATGGTTATTGCAAGAGTTGCTTCTATCCCATTGTGGATGAGGAATAAGCCTTGGGCGAGGCTTCCTTAGTAATTCCTATCTTTGCTTTTGTGGATCGTGATCTCGGCATGGCAATCGTATCAAACTATGTTGGAAACTTATCTTCGAACTTATTTGCTTCCGCTTTAATTATCAAACTTGGTTTGTAATAACTTTTTATTCGTACTCGATGATGAAAAGTATCTCATGAACTTTATGTAATATGTGGCATGTATGTTGAATCTCAGTTTATCTTGGTTGTTGTAAATCGTTTATCGAGACCCGTCGTGGTACTCGACGGACTACCGGGTTTATATGGGTTCAAGTATGACAGTGCGACCGCTTGCGGATTGCCATTATACTTGTATTCTTATAAATTGGTCGGTTCTGCGACAGCAGAGGATGGAGGCAGAGTGGCAGATGATGGAGCTGCAGATGTTTGAATATATGAGGGGTGTTTATGCTGCAATCGGTCAACCTCCACCACCGTTTCCAGTCCCTCCTCCTCAACCTGCTCCAAATACTGTTTCAGGCACTGTGAGTCGCTTTACAACCTTATAATCTAGTTTATGCAGAATCAATCTTACAAAAATGCTAAGACACTAGAAACTTAGTGACTAATGCTATATGTTTGTTATCAATTAGTACTTAAGCAATCATACTAGAGTACAATGCAACTGAGAAGATATTGCTGATAGTTGCAAGGATTATACTAGTTAGGCAGCAGAGAGACCATACATGTTGTTTAATCTTGTCTCACACATGCAATCTCTTCTCCTTTGTGCAGCATCAATCGGCGGCATCGAATGAGCCTCATGACCTAGCCCTGTCGTAGTGGAACTCATGGCCTAAGTGACTACTTGTGATTTTATTTGTATTTGTATTTGTGGATTACCTGTGACTACTTGTGGTTGTGAATGAACGTACTTGTGATTCTGAAGTTTATTTGCATTTATGTGTTGTCGATATATCTATATGAACTGCCTGTGATGCCTATCGTGAACTATCTGTGATGGATGTGATGTTTATTTGAATGTGGTACGTGGCTGTGACCGAACCTAATAAACTGATTATTTGTGGCAGCTTTGCCGAGTGTAACACTCGGCAAAGAGGCCTTTTGCCAAGTGCCAGGGTTAAAACACTTGACAAAGTGTACACGTGGCAAAATTCTGTGCATTCTGGGACTAAAATGGCTTCTTTGCCGAGTGTCTGCGCTATGACACTTGGCAAAGAAGCCAAAATTCTATGCATTCTAGGACGTGTTTGCCGAGTGCCTGGAATGTGACACACGTCAAAGGTGGAAGCTTTGCCGAGTGCCTGGAATGTGACACACGACAAAGGAGGAATTGTTTGCCGAGTGCCTGGACTGTGACACACGGCAAAGAGGCAAAGTTTGCCGAGTGCCTAGAATTTAACACTCGGCAAATTAACAATGTTTGCCGAGTGCCCGAGATTTGACACTCGGCAAATGCGCTGTGACCGTGTCCGCTCCGTCATGTTACATTTTTTCGCCGAGCGTCGGTTTCAGCTCTCGGCAAAGTATTTGCCGAGTGCTCGATAGAAAACACTCGGCAAAGAACCGTTTGCCGGCACTGTAGATGCCGTGTGCTGTTTGCCGAGTGTTACACTCGACAAATGCCGAGTGCCGTTGGGCACATGGCAAAGCGACTGTTTCCGGTAGTGGTCCTAGGTAGGATCCATATGCTAGGTAATAGAACCTAATATGTGCTAAGGGTGTGTCCAATGGCCTTTTTAAACTGATATTTCATATTTAAAAAAAAAAGTAATAAGATACACCTGAAATTATAAAAGAATATGAAATATCTCGCCATTTGGTAGACTGAGCATTAGATGACAATAATAGTCATTGTTCTTTTTTTAAATGACTCACATATATTATGAAAAATATCCTAAAGCTACACCTAGATTTCCATCTAACTTACCCACCTATGTTATTATAAAAATTAATTTGAAGACACATAAATTTACATGTAGATTACCCACTCCTATTCTCATTAAAGAGTAGTCTAACGTTTTACCCGCCCCTACTCTGCGTCTAAATTCTCAACCTCTACCGCTATAAAAGGAAATCCCTATATAGTTATCAATTATTACCCACTTCTATAATCGTTAATATAGAGAAAACTAACTCGTCATGTACATGCACGATGTGCATCACCATGTAGAGGCCGCATTTATGTATATATATGTAGAATGCCACGAGCATATTAATTTCGTGTTGGACACAGAGCTTTAGTTAAATTATTTCACTAAACACATGTCGAACACACATGATAGCGTGATGCAAAGTTGGAAAAACTATGAATTGAGATGAAAAACACAAAGTAATTTGTAATTAGAGTTATTAGACTATTTGTTCGAACAAGGATACCCATTTTCATTAAGAATGAAATCAAGGACAAATTGAGTTCATGATTTAGAAGGTGTTCAGAAGGATTTAGATCCACACCTGATGACTCAGGTGAACATCATACGTAACAACTCACAACCACTTTGTGATATATCCCACTGTTCTGATCTATAGGTATTAGACAACCACCTCCTAATGCTAAGCTAACAGTTTCTAGCTTTACATTCACCAAAGGTGATCAACCTATATCACATAGTTCAAAGAGGATAGGATATATCGAAGATTCAAGGGAGTATTTCCCCACCATGTATAACTTAAGTCAGAACAGATAGAGTTACCATTTTGATTAGGTGTTACGTCCAAAATCAATCCACAAGATTGTTGTGTCTCCTGCAATTACAATAATACTGTGCAGGAGCAATGTTTTTTTTTATAAACCGTCTCTTTTCATGAGTAACATTTCTCGAGCCACAGTGAGTCTTTTATTTGAAAAATAACCTCTGGCAGTGTGATGGTTGCATTGCGCAGTACTCCATCCGTTCTAAATTATAAGTCATTCTGGCTTTCTAGTTGGAGAGTCAAACCATTTCAAGTTTAACCAAATTTATAGAGAAAATTATAAAGATTTATGATATCAAATATGTATATTATGAAAACATAACTAATGAAGAATCCAATAATATTTTTTTGTATCATAAATGTTATTAATTTATTGTATAAATTTGGTCAAACATGAGATGTTTTGGAATGACTCTTAATTTGAGACGGAGGGTGTATTTCATGGATGCACGGATGGTGGATCTCGAAGACAAAACAAAATTAAGGTCACCGCACAGTACGATTTTTTGTTGCCACAAATCGCACCGATATAATAATGTAGTTCAGACGAGTCCAGCTAGTTCGTCAACCTCGCCGGCGGCTATTGGATTCGTCCGGTGTCGGCGGGGTTATTACCACCAGCTTGTCAGCTCATGTCATAGGTTTCTGAATTGCTTAATGTATTATTAGGGCATGCACGCACGTGAATTCTACTTATATATGGATCGAGGTTCTGAAACGCAGTTTAGAAAATATAAAAAGGGTAGTATCCCTCAATCTTCGATCGAGGAGATCTCGATCTCGGACGCAACATTAATTTCCAGTCTTACTACTCGATCGATCCGCCACAGGTATGGTTCAGATCTCGCTCCATGGAGACGAGATGCGCGATCTAGTCAAGAGAAAGTGACTTTAGAGCGAGCGTCTCCAATATATATAGCTTCTAATCTAATATAATAAATCACTTGTTAAATTTACGGTTATTCACTACTACAGTAAGCATTTATAAGGGCGGCTGGTGATGGTTTGTAGAGGCGCTTTTACCAGCCGCCTCTACCACACCGTCTCTACAAATCAAGGGTTTGTGGGAACCGTCCCTACAAATCAATTTGTAGAGGCGGCTGGTTACAAATGATTTCCATTTGTAAGGGCGGTTACATTTTTCTACTTTTTTTTCAAATTGAACTGCCCCTACGGTACATTTTCCCGCCCAAAAAAATTTAAATTTCAAAAATTCAAATCAGAACATATATACATATATGCATACATAATTCAAACATTGTATCCACAAGCACAAGAATATTATATAAAATAACATTACAAGTCCAATTCACAAGAGCATATATAATTCATCGTTACATAGACATAATTCACAAGTCTAATCCCGTTCCACAATTTCAAACCGTTCCACAAGGTAAGACCAATGTCACATTCCATACACATTGTTATCAACGGCGTAGAGCTAGCCTTTCCATCTCACGAAGATGTCGGTACTGAGGATGCCTTTCTAACTCGTATTTTCGATCATGATAAGTGCCTTTTACGTGTATAATCTGGTCAATTATGAAGGCGCAAAGGTCACCGATGAGCTCCAAGAGGTTGTCATCTTTGTGTGGTTCAGCTCTCATTCTTTTCTCTTCTTTCCACTACAATAAAACAAGTTGAAGTTTAGTATGTCATAACATATGCGAACATCTATAAAAACAGTGAGCATCTATAAAAACAGTGAGCATATAAAAAAACATTGAGCATATCTAAAGAGGTTGAAGAGGTTCAAACTTACCCTATAGGGGTGTCTCCTGTACGCACCGGTGTTGCTCATGAGAGTGCATACATAGTATCTCATGTACCAGAGGGCATACTTTGTGCCCTACTGAAAAATGTTTCCATCGGAAGCACCTTTTTTTTTTCTACAAGTGGCTCCATAAAAAACGACCTTCTCTATAGGTGGCTTCAAAAATCGCCTCTAAAATTCGTTTTTTAGAGATAGTTGGTGAAATACATGGCTGTATTTTTAATTTAGAGACGACTAAGAACACCATCCATGTTCAGAAAGCAACTTTTTAGTATTGTCCTCCGGGTCCTGGTCATGCCTCTCGAGACTATTAACTATACCTAGCTAAGGGGCATATAATATCGTACGTACATACAATGTGCTTATCTAAGGAGCCGAGCCTATACCCATTTTCTACTAGCTAGCTAGCCTATACATTGCATGGACATGTGGACATATATATATATACAGTTATACACACACATATACGTAGGACGCTTGGCCGCCGCTGATAATCTTGACAATTGGGGCCAAATTTAGAGGACGTAATTTGGACTTTATTTTTCTATCTAATATAATCTAATATATACAAGTAGATGAGAGACCTACGCATTTTCTACTTAGCTAACCTAGCTAGCTACGTACGTACGTGCATGGACTTGATTAGGGTGAACCAAGTGCACTCGGAACTGCACATGTATGGGACAAGGAGGTCCTGAAGAAGCCTGCCCAACGAATTAAGAAGCTTAGAAGGGAATTGGATAATTTGAAACGAGGACCGATGACAGATGAATCAATAGCCGCCCAGAAGGGAGATCCTTCTCCAACTAGAACTGCAACTAGAACAAGAGGAAATTTACTGGGTTAAAACAAAAGGTACCGTTGTTGCTTGCTTGCAGCAACACATATCAGTGACCATATGACTGAGGCTTGGGCGCCGCCAATATAATCTTGACATTTGGCGCCACCAATCTTGCATGATGGTTATCACCACCGGTTCGTAATACCAACGGTTGGCGACAATGATTTTTTACCGCCGGTTGATGACATGAATCGACAGTGAGAATGGGGCGATTTTTATCGCCGGTTGGTGACACAAACCAGCAGCGATGATGAACAGATACGGTAGAGGGCAATAACTTATGTTTTTTGAAGACATATATGTCAAGTAGTGAGTACAGTGGTTAGAGAAACAAGTCTCTGATTACATAAAACATCCACCGAGGAACTAGGCAGAAGTTTTGGACGACCTCAAGAAATAGGAAATGTTTGAGTAAGTTTTGGACTACGTGTAAAAATAGTCAATGTTTGAGTAGGAAACGACGATTTCTTAAGACAACCTTGAAAATTTATTTTCAGGGTCGGTTGATTTAAGTCAATCGTTTCTAAAAATAATTTTCAAATTTTTTAAAAATCATTTAGAAGCCATAAAAATAAGAAAAAAAATCAGTGTGGTCAGAGGCCTAGAGGACCAACCTGCCACACTTGCAGAATTTAATTTTTGCCATTTTGCTAACCTCTCGCTCCACGCGGTCTGTCCCCTACCACCACACCACACACTAACTTTATGTCTTAGTATATAATGCTATATATTTATACTAAT
>CAJGYO010000008.1:85044613-85350210 GCA_904845875.1 Miscanthus lutarioriparius | reverse complement strand
GAGGCTCCACGGATCCAGCAGGGGCCCGTTCGTTCAGGTGGACGAGACGGCAGTCGTGGCGTCATGGATGGACGGCGGCAACAAGATGGTCAAGCTCCTCGACGGTCAGGTATTTGAGGTCGTTCAGACGGTCGACATACCGGCTCCTCCGGCGCCGGAGGGTGGTAAGATCAAATTCAAGAGCTCCGACGGCGCGGAGTTCGAGATGGATCGGGTGGCGGCGAGGAAGTCGCCGACGGTCATGTAACTGGTCAAGTCCAGCCGTACCGGCAGCATCCCGATCGTCAAGGTCAAGTCCAAGATCCTCGAGAAAGTCTTGGATTACTGCTACAAGCACCTTCCCAGCCAACACCGAGGCTTCAGCCGAGGAACTGAAGTGCTGGGATGCAGATTTCGTCAAGGTTGACCTGAACACACTTTACCACCTCACCATGGTACGTAGGCTACAGCACTCCAATCCTGCCCGTCTTCTCCCACTCTTAGCTTACTTCACAACTTCATTTGATTCACGTACCTATATATATATACAACATGACACACGCTCAATGAAATAGCTTTCGCCTCCTATCCAACCGAAGAGACCAGAAATTCTATTAGTGGATAACCTAAGAAATCTATATAAAGTTGCTCTTGGCAGTTGTTTCCGTAGCTACAGTTTGCGCTGGTAGTTGATTCCAATATAAATTTTCACCCTAATACATGTGGATTGGATGGATTAGAGTGAAGCCAAACAAGACCTAATAAGTACTTGCATTGTTTGGCTGCACTCCAATTTATGAGAGGGATTTGGGGTCCCTCTCAACTGATGATGTGAACTGGGGTATATCGGAGTGCAATCAAATAAGCCCTAAGTTTGTTAATGTATCGAGGTGATGTTTAGTTTGTCATTATATGTATCGTACCCTTGTGTTCAAATGTGTACATATGCACAATGCAAATAGCTCTGCCTGTAACGGTGCGAACGCATAATGATCACTTCATATTTGATACATACTCTGCTATATTATGTGTGGTATGGATCGTGCCTCTTGCATGCATATGGGCTGAGCTAGTACTAGCTGTGTTTACAATTCTCAGCATCAGTGCGCTGTTAGTTAAACTTTATACATATATATGAACGGCTTGAATGCATATTCACTGGTCCTTCTTTCTGACACCCTGGCCTTGTCATCTTGGATCCGTAACTTTCAGGCTGCGCGCTATCTGGAAATCCAGGGGCTAGAGGACCTCGCTTGTCGGGCTGTCGCCGACGTAATTGAGGGCAAGAAGCCTGAGGAGATCCGCGCGACGTTCAACATCAAGAAAGACATGACCCCTGAGGAGGAAGAGGTGGCCGTGAGGGAGCTGCACGCGTGGCAGCGAGCCACATCCTCATCTGAGAACATGGAGCTCACCCCTGAGGAGGCTAGACGGGACTGGATGGACATAGTAAACAGCAAGTTCTGCACCTACTACTTGTTAGATTTCTAGGAAAATTCTGAGATTAATTTAATCATATATGTGCACGTATGATCTCTTCGTAATATGTGACATCTAGAAATTGAGGTAGTGGCGTAGCTTGCACTTAGCATGAGAATGGCGTATAGCAGCATCTGAACCCGCGGGTAGCGAATTTTGGAGTCGGAGAGTACCTCGCTGATCAAGTATACTAGCCGTTGGACCTTCAAGGCATGTCCTTCCTCTTCTCGCTCAACCACAAGAGCCGTGCTCCCCACGTGCGTTGTCGCCATCGCTAACTGTGCACTCTAACAGGCCCACTCTTCTGTAGGCGAACAATAATTCTCCCAAGTCACAAAAAGCATCAAGGACCAAATTGCTTTTACCGGTCATCCAGGTGTTGTGGCGATTGCGTTCCACCACTTTGAAACATCTTCACGGTTGGTGTTGTGGCGATTGCATTCCACCACTTTGAAACATCTTGATGGTTCTGTCACTGATATGAATGCATTCGGTAGGACGCCCGGTGTCTGTTGCCTCTTAATAATGCATGTATTTTTTGTAGTGGAAAATCATTACTTTAGATTCTTTTGCATTTTCATCATCTTTACCCCTTTACCAACCTATTCGCACTAGTTTCTTTGTTTTATGGTTGTAGTAAACTTTCTTAGCCACATACATCCTTAAATTGTTTACCTAAGAGAAGAAAATCTGTGCATGATCATGGACGTTCACTCAATGCATGGAAAATAGAGCCAAAGATTATTTAGTGGTAAATGCCAACATGCCCTTTTATTTATTTAATCAAACAAAAAAATTACAAAACCGTGTGACATTACATTGGACGGCCCTGCCGAGCAGCTGATGAAACCATATATATCAGTGTATCCTTTGATTGATTGCGATTTGAACAGGACCAAATTAGATAAGAAAATACCAAATTAATAGGTAGTTTGGTCCATATCCATCAAATGATTAACCATACATGGTGGGTGTGCTGGGAGCACATGCCCTTGAGGGCAAAAAAACCGCCTTCCAGACATGTGGCCAGCCGGTGCCCGGTGACGTGTATAGATAGCTCAATGCAACGCCTCCCGAATTTTTCAAACCTAATTTTCCATGCATAGATGAATTCAAAAGAAAAAAGTGGTCTACTACAAAATTGCATAGACCTACAACTTTTTTGGTGATTTCTCCATCTAAAGTCGTTTGAAAAATTCAAATTTTAGTATGCAGCTCCTATTTTAGAGGTGGCTCAAATCAATTTCTAGAGATCCATTTGTAGAGGCGATTGGGAATAGAGCCGTCTCTAATAGTGGTATTTGTCGGTTTAGAGGTTACTTTGGAGGCGGCTGTATCTTGACCGATTTCTAAAAAAAGCCTCCATTGCTGATTTTTTTTTGAATAGTGTTAGCACCTTCTGGAAGAAAAGAATTTAGCCACAGCTCCAAAATGGAAGTGGTAGAAGCATGGTTTACTTTTTCCAAATAAAAATAAGATATCCTTTAAACAAAGCAGAAGGGGGCAGGCAATCACTCTAGTTTCAAATGAGCAAGAATCGATCACAAGAACACAATCATTTTGGTAAAGAGAGACCATATTACATTATCCCGGAGCTTATTAATTATTATTGTCTACTACAAAACTACTCACATGGATCAAGTAAGCCCGAACTATAAATGCAAATGACATTCCAGAACCTGAGTCCCTCTTTGGATATTTCACGGCGAAGACTAAGAATTTAGCTCAAATTTGGGCCGCTAATATGTGGACGGCTGTGTCTGGATGCCGAAGCCAAATGGGAACAATAGATCGTAGTGCGCGTCACCGACGTTCATTGGCAGCTAATCCACCGAGCGGAACCACGTCATCGACAGCTTCCCCATGAACCCGTAGTCGCCGAACAGCACGTCGTTGACGCCCGGCCCCTCCGTCCCCGGCAGCCACGCCGCCACCAGCGCGTCGATGATATCGATGAACGGCCCAACCACCAGCGGCCACTACGTAAAAAACAGTTTGTAGCAACGGGACTTTTTTTCTTTAGGGGCGGCTGGCATTGGAGCCGCCCTTACAATAATGTGCTCGGGCTCCAGCACAGCAGCCGCCCCTACAAATGATACAGTAGGGGCGGCATATCTGAAACCACCCCTAAAAATGCGATTTGTTGGGGCGCCGTTCTTTGTGTCCATTTGTAGGGCAAGCTGTGAATCACCACCGCCCCTACAAATGCCCATCTGATATATAGCCGCCACCTTCAGAAAAATCTCTCCCCTCCTCCTCTCTCTCTCTCTCTCTCTCTCTCTCTCTCTCTCGATCCCTCTCTCCCTCGGCGCGGACAGGCGGGCGGCGGTGGCGCCGCTGGCCTGCGGCCACTGGCGCTGGCCTTGCGCTGGTCGCGCCGCTTTTCTCCACCTCCTCCCCCCCATCTTGTCATTGTGTGCGGCCGGTCCCTCGCTGCTGGCTCACGCCCATGGCAGGCGCTGGCGGCGACCGACGCGCGCCACCACTGGCTGCGGCAAAGGTCGGCCATGGGACTGGTGGTGCCTGTCTCCGTCCATGGAGCAGCCATGGCCAGGCCTCGGCGCAGGTGGCCGCGGTGTGCCTCCCACCCCTTGCTGCCTCCTCACGCCGGTCAACGTCTGCTTCTGTGCTCCACGAAACCCTAGCCTCTCTCTCTCCCTCCCTCTCCTCTCCTCCCCTCCGTCACCTCCCCTCTCCTCCCCTCTGCCGCCTCCCCTCCTCGATCGCTCCTCTTCGCGGCGCGCTGGACGTGCACCACCGCGACCTCCTCCCCGTGATGTGCGCTGTCGGGCTCCAGCGCACGCGCCGCCCCTCTCCATCGCCAGCGCCGCCTCTTCCCGTCACCGGCGGCACTTCTCCGCCTTCTCCACGGTCTCAATCTAATCGGCAGCCTTCTCAGTTTGTGATTTTTTTGTTGTTCAATTTTTTATTTGGCTTTACCAAATTCTTTGCCTTGCCTTTGCTAGGGTTAGGGTTTTAGGCGGTGGCACACAGGAACCCTCGGTGGTGGCGCACCTGGGCCGCTAGCGCCACTTGCCAGCTGAAGGTGGAGTGCCGCGACGACTCCGAGGAGATGAGCTCATCTGTAGATCGATCGCCTCTTCTCATCCCACTGCTACCAGCTCCAACTCCAGGCATGTCTCTAGCTCTCCTCTTCCTACTCCTCAATCCTGTAACTCCAGGCATGTCTCTAAATTTTTGTTCAGCAATATATATTTGACTGGATACTAATAGAATAATGCAATAATTTTTACCTGGTCATTGCTTCTATTTGATTAGCGACTTAATCTAATGAGGATGCATTTACTAAAACCGTGTACAGATTTTTTTTGCATGCTTTTAGAGGAGTTTCAAATTGCAGAGATAAAGTGCATAATGACGCGTACAGAAACTGACTCTCTTGTTATGGCTTCGATAGATTTCAGGTTTCTTACGTGTACATCCTTCCATTGTTTGCCTCTTTGGTACATAGTTTAAATATAGAATTGGTGCTCTTGCCGTTTCCTGAATATGTTTTAGGTTCTTACATGTTCTCTGAATTTTGGTTCGGCAATATATATTTGACCGTGACTCAAGGACACAAGAGAAAGGATAAAAGATATGTCATATTGGGATTGTCAAAGGGTTCAGTGAGTAAACTTTTCTTTCAGCTACAGATTATCAGAGTGGTCTTAACTTCCTATTGTAGATTTCAGCTACATCTTATAAATTTTACAGGTTTATATTAGTGGTTCATCAATCAAACAATGAAAAGAGCATGCCTTTTTTTACTGTCAAATATAAAGGTAAAACGGTCATATCATTTCCTTTCTTTCATCATAGTTTTTTTATATTCCTTTTACAACGCAGGTAGAAATTTCTGTGCAAAGTTGGTGCGCGCATAGGGATTTACAATACTGGTGGATTTTAGGCCCGTGGTCACATAGCTCCTGCTCCAAGTAGAGCTGAACTGTAGGAACAAATGTACACTGCTACTTTCTACCCTCTGTTTTGCAAGGTGACCTCAAATTCCCAATGGACATGGGGGTGTTCTCAACGAATGCAGTGAGGAGGTATTATATTCTTAGTGGTCATTGAAACTCATGATTTTTTTATTGCCCTGTCCTGGCCTGGTCATATTTCCTTAGATCTTAATGGCTTCCAACCTTTTGTTGAATCACATTGGTTGTATCTTTTCCCTTGATTTTGATATGTATTCCTTATTCCTTACAAATTACTTAGCTAGATCCTGCACGTATGCATACACATGTAAAAGGAACTTGGTGGCCCCATTTTACAATATGTACAAATGATCCTAACTTATCCAAAAAATATAAACTGCTACACGGTAACATATTCTATTATCAATGTTTATCCATGGATCCTGTTTGATACATGCCACATACATGGCCTCTCTGCCACATGATATTAATTTTTTTGTAGGTGCCACTGGTAGAGAACCGAGCTTTACTCCCGGTGGGGAACCCCTCTAGTCCTGGTTCCCCACCCGGAGCAAGCATCCGGGACTAAAGGGGTCCTTTAGTCCCGGTCAGGGAACCGGACTAAGGAGGACCTTTAGTCCCGGTGGGTAACACCAATCGGGACTAAAGGTGCCTCTGACATGCCACGATGGCGGCACCTTTAGTCCCGTTAATAATCTGAACGGGACTAAAGGTTTTTTTTTTTCTTTTCTTTTCATTTTTTGTTTTCTTTTCAAAATAGGTTTTCAAGTCGTATTGTGCGCTGCTAATTATACATTTATCGCCGCATATAGTATGTTTGGTTCAAGCACAATGAACGTATTAAATCACACAATTCAAGCATAGAAATATATATATATATATATGCATGCATCATATATATATTTACATGCATGCATGCATATGTGTATTTTACATTATATTATTTCATGTGCATATATTACAAAAGATTGCATTATAGTTGTTGTGACATAACAAGTTTCCTCTCATCCTCTAGCTTGGCTTCAATGGCAGTGTTGGGTCGAAGTAGAACTCGCCCTTGGAATCGATGACCTGCTCATTAAAAAATCCGGCTATAGACTCTTGAATTGCTTTGATTTGGTCTTGCCGTATGACCTTTTCCTCCAACCATCGAGTCTACAGGTTTGAATTAAAGGAAAATAAATTAATATATGTACATATATATATATAAAGACATAGTAACACAATCAATAATAATAATTAAATGAATATATAATGTATTTTTAACGTACTTTGAGTCTCTCTGTAGGAGTTCTTTGGGAGAGCACCTTGATAAACTTGCAAACATAGTAACCACAGTAGTTGTTCCCCTGTTCCTGCCTTAGACACCACTTTACGAGAAAAAGATTTGTCATCCAATCTGGTGATCCATTGAAAGCTATATGTTTAATTAATAAAGATGATGCGATTCAGGGGACTTACTTTCAAAGGGATTACATTCAGTGGCGCTTTGCATTTTTCCATGTGTTGCTTCTCAATAAAGGTTTTCCAAACACTGCCCAATAAAAAATTTGCCACGTCATCAGATATAGTTAATCATCATGTTTGTGTGTATATATAGTTGGTAGAGATCCCGAAATTACCTCTGGATAATATCTATCATATCTTGGTAGTCTTGTTGTGGTTTTCTCATCGAGTCATAGATTATCAAGTGACTTTTCACCGGATCGATGTCCATCAATATCCAAATGATTGCTTGCATGTGTTTATAGGATATAACGCATAACACTCATTAATTAACTAGAATCAACATATGAGCCATTAAGGATATGATCGACATGATTAACACTCACTTAAAGTTATAGGGAAAGAGTATATCCTTCTTGTGGCGTTGGTTCACTAAGAAGTTCATGAGGTTACTCTCTGACTCAGACTTCCAATTAGTCTTTGGAGTAATTGGGTCTTCGAATACTATATGGGGATCAACAAAACCAATTTCATTGCAGCCTTCCTTTACGAGCTCTGTCATTGTAAATCTTTATATATATAGTACTTGTTAGGATAATTTATATGCATATACACACATATGATGAGTTTAATAATAGATCAAAAGAATTATTACTTACGGTGCAATAGCGACTAATGATAACTTTGTCCGAGAGAGGTCGTGGCATAGTTGATGAAATTCGCAAAAGTCAACATACATAACATCATCGCCATACGGAACCAATGTTCGTCTCTAATTACGACACCAACGCAGAAGTCTCCTTTGGTAGGCCTTTGCATGTACCACTGTTTAGCGGTACATTTATGCGTCCTAGATCGAGAAAGGCTTGAGGTTGTATAGACTCGGCCTAGTACAAATTTTTTCTTCCAAATATCAACCTCCGCGCACTCTCAATGTTTCCATCACCAAACATCTCGTAAAGGTCGAGACCAGTCTCATCAAGAAATTCACCAAGGTGATCCAAATCGACATCCGGAGGTATGTTTGCCTGATGCATTAATCCTAAATTCGAACCATATTCATTACCAACAACTAGCGGGGGGATTGATTGGTGCGCTTGTTGTCCGAGTTGGGCAATGCCTTTCCCTGCCCACTTCTTTTTCTGTGCCGCCTCAATTGACTTGGTGAGAGTGCGGTCATAGTCTGATAACGTTGATTTGGACGACTTACGAGATTCCCATTGTTGTTCTTTGGTAAGAAGTCACCTTTTTCTTAGAATATCTGGAGCTACTGAAGAAGTACGGTTTCTCCGGTTTCTCCTTGCTTCTTGATTCATTTTAAGTTTGTCATAGAATCTAGACATGTCTTTTTATATGCATCAGTTCCTTCTTCCTTCTCTTGAGATATTATTTTGGGAATAGCCCTTGGTTTCACGGTGGCTTTCTTTGCAGTGGGGACCCGGTTCTTCGTTTGAGGGGTTGGCCTCTTGCTAGGCTTCTTGGTAGGCGAAGCGGGGGGCGTTGGAGACCTCCTTGGAGGTGTTAGCGGCGGCGTTGGAGACCTCCTTGGAGGTGGCGGGCTGCGGCGTTGGAGACCTCCTTGGAGATGGTGTAGATGCAGCCTCGTCTTCCAACATAATGTCATCGTCTTGAGCACTATGATGATCTGGCGATTGAACAATTGGATTTAGGTTGGGGGAGGATCTGCTACAAAAAAAAGGAATGACATATTATTATGAGCAGATTGTTAATTATTTAAGCCAATACAAATTAATGATGTAGTGTTTTCATCCGCATGTACCTATGGTGAGGTAGTTCGGGAGGAGGTGGAGCCGACATCCACGGAATGATGATGTAGCGCTTGCGCCATAGAATGAATGTCTTCTCCGCTTCTCCTAGAGTCTTCTCGCCATCACCTCCGAGGAATGTCAAGAGGCAAATCACTAAAACCTTTTTTCACTTTATCTACCGAGATGGTAGCATATACTTCTTGGATTATATTCCCATGAATCCTTGGTGTCTTGGTTCGGGTCGATAGGATTAACAAGACCGATAGCCACCTTGATTGTAGAATTCTCCTTGAATGTGTAGCTCACACGTTGTACAAGGTTCGATGGCGTCATCCACAGGGAAGCGCAGATCCTGTGTCCCCTTGATTTGGTATCTCCGTGGAAGCGCACTTGCTTTTCAACCCCAAACAGTTGGCTAATGTTGATTTACGCTCGATGCCGCTTACTTGCACTCACCGCTATTTACACTTGCCTTCGATTTCCTCCTGCATTCTCGCTTCAAGGTTTTTTCCGCTCTGTGCTTCACGCACCGCTTCCTCCAATCTCTGGAGCCGCTCTCCTCCTCTTCTTCCTTCTTTCTCTGGCGACTTACAGTAAGAAGGTCATCTGAGGGAATCCATGCTCCCACGAGACACTTCCTTTGCCTCTAGTTCGCCCACCATGTTCAATGAGTCCCGATGGCGTATGTCACTCATCCTTCTCTCTGTTGGGCCGAACGCACCACTAGCGATAGCTCTCTGAGCATAAAACAATCTTTATCTTTGCTTCTTGCGATCTTAGCCATAAACGCACTTCCCTCGCTTCTCTGGTCTAGTGTTCCCCATGACCGAAAAAAACCAATTCTTTGCACGTTCTCCCCACTCGAGTGATTCTGGTCTGATACCCTTGGCAAGAAGGTCTGCTTCCATTTTGTTCCACTTCTTAATGGCAGTTGGGTAGCCACCTGATCCCAAGGTATGGTGGTATGTCTTCTGTTGGGCATTACGTTGGTTCTTTATCACCCGACTCACACCCTCTTCCGAAGTCTTGTACTGTACAAACACATCCCAATAGGGCCTCTGCTTTGAGATCGGGCCTGGAACAGTAAAATCTGGTGCTATGTTCTTCTTGACATACGTCGTGTATAGGTGTTTCTTCCAAGTCTGAAACTGGGTGGCCATCTTCTTCATTGCCCAATCCCTAACTCGCTCCTTCAATTCATCACCATCTATTATATCATCATAACCATCTGTTTGGAGCGTGAAATGTACCAAGACATCATTCCAAATTATCGCCTTGTCACGATCGGAGACAAAACTGATATGAGGAGCATTGGTCTTCTTCTTCTTCCATTCACGGGTACTAATCGGGAGCCGTCCCCATACAAAATAACCACAAGTGGTGCACAAATTTCATTTTATTCGGCCCCCCCGGTTCTCCTGTATCCACATTGAACTCCGAGATGATGAAGCAGCCCTCCAATGGCTTTTTGGGACCTCGAACATTTTTACTCTTCGTTGTAGTTGTTGATGTCGATCCAGAGGGCTACAAAACATAAACATTATTTTTAATGTCATGAGCACACATAAAGACATATGATAATATATATAGCTAATAATAAAAAAAATATATACTTGGCCAATCTGTTGTTGCTCATTTTGTTCAAGAGCTAAATCTTGACTCCGTCATCATCGCATCCTCTTGCACGTTATTTTTAGCACCATCATCGCCGGCAACTTGAGTGCCGTGTTGATCAAATTCATCATCAACTCCTCCTCATCCATGTTTCTCGGGTCGACCATCTAGCTTCAAAAAACAAAACCAATATATAGTACATCAACAATAGCGGTTCGCCTGGTGTGATTGTTTAGCATTAACGATAACGATAATACGAATGTTGATCAACTAGGCCCACGAGAAAGGGCGGTGTGACAAGAGTGGTGGTGCTCCACTCCGCCGTATATATGTCTCATACACATGGGTGAACGAGGCGGCGGTGCTCCGCCGTATACATAGAAACGCATGGATGAGAGAGAGGCGGCGGTGCTCGCGATGTATATATACATGCATATGAATACAAATGACGTATATATACATGTCGGTAGCGGTGGCGGCCGGTGTCTTGGCAGCGACGACGTGAGGCGGGCCGGCGTGCTGACGACGACGACGACGTGAGGCGGGCCGGGGCGGTGTCGGTGCGTGATGTTGTGATCCTATGTACCATGTGAACGAGCGGATCGATCTGCGCCAGGCGCTGGAGGTTATATATCAGAGAGAATTACTCCCGGTGCCAGCCACCAACCGGGAGTAAAAACCCTTTACTCCCGGTGCGTGTTACCAACCGGGAGTAAAGTCTCTTTACTCGGTGCGTGTTACCAACCGGGAGTAGTAGAGTATCTTTTACTCCCGGTTGGTAACACGCCCGAGTAGTAAAGAATTTTGGCGAACCCGCAGCTGCAGCCCACCTTTACTCCGGGTGGGATTCCCACACCGGGAGTAAAGGTGGGTCATTGCTTTCTTTCCTTGTTTTAAGCAATAGTCTTGTTAAATACAATAGAAATGCAATAGTTTTTGTTAAATACATAGTAAATTAAATAAAAGGCATAAAATTATTTTGTTAAAAATATGAATTTTCTTTTTGTTTATTGCACATAGGAAAAATCTATAACCTAACTTTTTTTATTTTTTTGTTAGAATTATAAAACATAATGTAACTAATATTTATTATGTCGTTAATGCAAAAATGTAGTGTTTAATTAAAATTATTAAAACTATTGGTTTTGGACAGAAAATTTGTTTTCACGTCATTTTAACGTTAATATTTTAATTTTTCATCACTTTCGGTATCCTAATTTACCTTTTGAGAGAAATCCCACCAAATCAAACATTGATTTAATTTGAAACATGACATAATAAACATCTGAATTCACAATTATTACATAATATCTCAAACACACACTATATTAAATCACTATATCATCAAGTGGGCACAAAGATGAACTTCTTCTTTACGTATGTCCCTTGGTTATGATCGCCGTAACCATGGAGTGTCCTCATCATTTACCAAGATGCTAGGGTCTTTGTTCACTTTGAAGGGCGGAATTCGGTCATCCTTTTCATATTCTTCCCGACATGTCCAACTTGTCCTCAATTCCCACGATGACTCTTTTTCTGAAAAGAACTATGTGGCGCTTTGGCTCTTTGGTTGAGTCATTATCGTTTTTCCCTCTTTTTGGTTTGGTAGACATATCATTGACATAGAACACCGATTCACATCCTTGGCAAGGGACGAATGGTTCATCTTTGTACCCAATATTACTAAGGTCTCTTGTTGTCATTCCATACTCGTTGTCTCATCATTACCCCGCCTCCGGTCACCTTGACCCATTGGCACTTGAACAATGGGATCTTCAAAGTAGGTGCATATTCTAGTTCCCATATTTCATCTATCGTCCATAATATGTCCGCTTATTCCCATTCGATCTCAGTGGCATCTATCACGGACACCACTTATTTTTGGTTGGTACTCCTTTTATCTTGGGCTCTTCGTGTAGAATATGTTCCCATTTATCTACGTACCCTTTGTATGTGACGATATGCCATGATGGTTGCATAGCCAATAAATCTGATTGTTCATGGATGCTCTCATCACCTTGACATTTTTTTCGCAACCAACCGCCGAAAGTTTCCATGTGCTTATGCGTAATCCAAGCTTGATCTTCCCTAGAAACTCAGATCGTAAGAGATCCTTGTGTGTCTCAATATACGGATCTACCAAAGAGGAGTTCTATAGAATTGTGTGGTGCGCTTCTTTGAAATAATCATCATCCGTACCAATATATGTTTTCCTCCCTAGTGTCCCCTTTCCGCTTAGTCTCCCCTCATGTCTCGATTTAGAACACCAATCGAGAAAAGGTCGAGAATAAAGTCAACACGAAACTCAATGACCTCTTCTGCTCCATAGCCCTTGGCGATGCTTCCTTCTCAGGCGAGCATGGTTGTGAACATATTTCTTGAGGACTCCCATGAATCTCTCTAAAGGGAACATGTTGTGTAGGAACACAGACCGAGAGTGAAAATCTCCTTGACTAGGTGAACTAGGAGGTGTGTCATAATATCAAAGAAGGAAGGAGGAACACCAACTCAAAGTGACGAGACATTGAACCACATCATTCTCAGTTTAGCTAGATCAGTTGGATCAATTGCCTTCGAGAAATTGCATTGAGGAATGCACATAGCTTCACGGTGGCTAGGCGTATATTTGGAGGTAGAATTCCTCTTAATGCAATCTGGAAGTAATTAAATCATGAGAACATGACAGGTCATGGGACTTTAAGTTATAGAATTTCTTCTCGGCACATTTATAATACCCTTTATATTCGAGGAGAATCCAGATGGTACCTTGATGTTGTTTAAGCATTCAAACATGATTTCCTTCTCCTCTTTGCTTAGAGTGTAGCTAGCTAGCGGGGCGTAAGTAATGGCGTCCATCATCATCTTCTCTGGATGCAGGTTGTCTCTTTCTCTCAAACAACGCAGTCTGTCGTGCTTCAAATGTGTCCTTAGGCTTTCCATACACACCCATAAAGCCTAGCGAGTTCACACAAAGATTCTTCGTCAGTGCATCACGTCGATCGAGCTACACGGACCTCTAGGACTTGCCAATAGGGTAGGTCCCAAAATATGGACTTCTTCTTCCACATGGGTGCGTGACCGTTAGCGTCTTTTGGAATAGGTTGGCTTCCATGTCCTTTTCCAAAGACGACTTTCACATCATTGACCATATCGAGTACATCCTCACCGGTTCGGTTGCGAGGCTTGGTCAGGTGGTCTGCCTTCTCTTTAAAATGCTTGCCTTTCTTTCTTACGGGGGGTGATTTGCGGGAAGAAATCGACGATGGCCAAGGTACACGACCTTTCGACATTTTTCAAGAATACACCTCTAATATCACCGAGCAGTGTGTGTGCATGCATTATATCCTTGTTTGACTGTCTGAAAAGATTACTTAGAGCGGGCCAATCATTGATTATTACGAACAACAATGCTCGCATGAGATCAAAGTGTTCTGTTTGTACTCATCCCACACACGTACACCTTCTTTATTCCACAAAATGAGAAGTTCGTCAATAAGTGGTCTCGGTACACATCGATGTCATTGCCCGAGTTGCTTTGGGCCTTGGATGAGCACGGGCATCATAATGAACTTCCGCTTCATGCATAACCAAGGAGGAATGTTGTAGATACTTAGAGTAACAGCCAAGTGCTATGACTACTGTTCGCTCTCCAAAAGGATTGATACCATCTGTACTTAAAAGCAAACCTTAAGTTTCTTGCGTCATTTGCAAACTCAGAAATTCTCTCGTCGATTGCTCTCCACTTTGGGACCCATCAAAGGTGTGTCTCAACATATTGTCTACCTTACGGTCTTCTTTGTGCCATCGCAACAATTTTGCATGTTCTTTGTTTCTAATGAGACGTTTCAAGCATGGTATTATAGGAGCATACCACATAACCTTGGCAGGATTTTCTTCCGCGGACGTTAAGCCCTCAACATCACCAGGGTCATCTCGCTTTGATCTTATACCGTGACGCATGGCATACCGGGCATGCATCCAATTTCTCGTACTCTTTGCCACGATGCAGGGATGCGATCATTAGGACAAGCATGTATCTTCTCTATTTCTAGCCCCATAGGACGGACAACTTGTTTTTTGCTTCGTAGGTAGTGGCGGGCAATTCATTGTCCTTCGGGCATCTTCTTTTGAATTTTTAGTAACTCTCCAAATCCTTGTCGAGATACACCATTCTTTTTGCCTTCCATTGCAGCAATTCTAGTGTGGTTCCCAACTTTTCTACCCTCGCATCACAAGTTGGGTACAACAATTTCTTGTGATCTTCTAGCATCCGCTCGAACTTGATCTTCTCCTTTTCACTTTCACATTCTCTTTGTCGTCCACGAATGACTGAGAAAGATCATCACCGCTCATCTTCTGCGGCTACCTCTTCTTCAGCTTCTCCCATTGCAGTATCATTGAAGCACGCACCATCGGGAATAATATCATTGTCGTCCCATTGTTCTTCTTCACCTTCTTCCATTACAACACCGGTTTCTCCGTGCTTTGTCCAACAAATATAGTTTAGCATGAAACCCGACTTGAACAAGTGTGAATGAAGAGTCCTTGAGCAAGGATATTCCACCGTATTCTTACATATGGCACATGGGCAGCACATGAAACCATCGCGTTTGTTTGCCTCGGCCGCACGTAACAAAGAATGCACGCCGTCAATGAACTCTTGGGAGCGGCGATCAACATTATACATCCAATGACGGCTCATCTGCATTACATGACATAAATACCATATTAAAACCTAGATCATAATTAATTATTTATACAACATGCGTTACACCACAAAAGATACAAATTTATGAAAGCATCGCTACAATGTAGACAATCCCAACTACCACTAAAAGAACTAAAGCTAAAATACATTTCAGATAGCGTGAGGATTTCACGACCAATCTCAACTAAAATGAGACGAGATCCCTCGATTGTGCAACATCTTTGGGCTTCTTCGGCTGGATCAACGCCTCATTAGCCGTCAGATCTCACTTTTGTTGTGCAAGATATTTTTGCACGAGTTCAACATACTCTTCCTCCCAGTAGAAGCCTGAACATCGTCCACTGCCATACCACTGAAATTAAAACAAAAAATTAGAACTTTAATCACAATCATCATGAAAATAGGTATAAACTAACCATAATCATTAAATACGATAAAATAACTCACATTGCGATCCGGACACTTGTAGAAGATACGATCCTTGTTGGGACCCTCCTTCACTCGGTACTCCATCACAATCTTCGTCTCATCACGACACTTGCCGCATGGAATGAGAGGGAGGCCCGGCCTAAGTCGCTTTGGAAACCCATGAGAGGCCGAGGACCCGGAAGCAGTTGCCATCTACTCTCTATACTCATTTTTTAATACACTATAAATTTCTTCTTTTATAAACAAATAAAATTAAGAAACTATAAAATTATCTAGATCTCTAAACAATGATATTTTTAATGGTCATTGTGTTCTCGTCTTTTACTGCGGCAGGTAAGTAATTCACATGATATTTCTGCAAATTAACAGAAGAATGGGAGTGTACACACATAACAGACTACTGCGACGATATCGGGACGTGTGAATAAATAACCATCCATACTAGTTGACCTTGCTTACGTGATCATCTCGGCGAGCATTTCTCCACCGGACGGCACCGTACTTGGCCACGGAAGAGCTCCAATTCTACGAGGAAGGGAACACGGTCTTCCACGACCGTTGCTCTCCCTCGTGAGAATCAAAGCTCCTCCTTGACGTCCGTTACCGCTTCGGCGAGAACGTGCTCGCCGAGATGAACACGGTCCGCAAGTTCAACTAGTATGGATTTTCTATAATTTTCTAACTATTTTCTAAGTTTATATTTATATATATACTACGTTTGGGTACGGTGATTGACAGACTACTGCGACGATATCAGGACATGTGAATAAATAACCATCCGTACTAGTTGACCTTGCTTACGTGATCATCTCGGCGAGCATTTCTCCACAGGACGGCACCGTACTTGACCACGGAAGAGCTCCAATTCTACGAGGAAGGGAACACGGTCTTCCACGACCGTTGTCGCTCTCCCTCGTAGAATCAAAGCTTCTCCTTGACGTCCGTTACCGCTCGGCAGAGAACGTGCTCGCCGAGATGAACACGGTCCGCAAGTTCAACTAGCTACTTTAACCTTATTTCATGTAAATATGCAAGCTTGAAGTGATTTTGAGCTCAAATTGCTTACAAATGAAAAAAACCAAAATAAAGAACCATATATATATATATAGTGAACAAAATGAGATAAGACAATAGTGAAAAATGAGAGTATGAGATTGGTAACCTTTACAACTGAAGAATCGACGGAGGAATCGAAGAAATTGATGGAGGAATCGAATAATGGATGGAGGAACAATGGATGGAGGGAGGAAGCAAGAACACTACTGCAGTGAGCTTCAAAATGTGCTGAGCTCGGGCTCGGGGAGGAAGGAGGAGACGGCCGGGATATAAAGGGGGACCTTTAGTCCCGGTGGTGGCTCAACCGGGACTAAAAGTAACTTTCCAACCCCGGCGCAGCCACGGCCCGAGAGTAGACCTTTCCTCGGTTGGAGCCCCCAACCGGGAGTAAAGTATACTTTAGTCCCGGTTGGTGGCTCAACCGGGACTAAAGGTCCCTACCCACCTGTGCAGTGCAGTAGCCGTTGGGGCAGGGACCTTTAGATCCGGTTGGAGACACCAACCGGGACTAAAGGTATTTCTAATCCCGGGCGTAAAAAATTCCGGGACTAGAGCCCATTTTGGCCGAGGATCAAAGGCCTGTTCTCTACTAGTGTGCAGTCATGGTTTCAAGTTGCATCATTTGTGTTCCCTCAAGAATTCTAGTTATAACCCCTGCTCACAGCCTCCTTAATGGTAAATAAGTATTAGAAAATGTGTGAACCTGCATCGTTTATGTTTTGAACATCATAATTCTTCTAAAATATTAGAGGGAGCTTCACCATTAAAGTTTCCTACATCTGCCTTTTCTGTCAAAATTATTAAAGCCTAGTGATTTATCGTTTCATGCAGCCCTAAAATCTATAGCTACCTTTGTTTTAAAATTGATTTTGTGGTGGTCGGTTGCAGCTGTATCTTTTTTTTACAGGTTGGAGTCTGCTGCAGCTCTGTTAAGTCTACTTGGTGTCAAAGCACGAATCAGCGTGCTAGGTTTCATAATAGTTCTGTCAACAGCCAGGATTTCATGCTTCTGCTGTTGTTTAGGTCCGCAGCTCGTGCTTTCACCCTCCTTCATATTTTTCTGGCCGACGGTGGTGACGGGGCTGCGTTCTCGGTCGGTCGGAGGACCTAAATCGCAAACGGAGAAGACGGAGGATCTGCTGACAGCGCGTCATCTTCGCTGCCACAAGCAAGCAGGTGCAGGCCACCGTCATGGCCACCGCCAGCAGCAGTAAGCAAACAGTGAGTACCACTCGTTCGCTTCAGTTCCTACAGATTACGAATTCCATTTTCAGTCTGCTTTAGTGCTACAATGACCTGATGTGTGACTATAACTCTA
Source organism: Miscanthus lutarioriparius (assembly GCA_904845875.1). NCBI lineage: Eukaryota > Viridiplantae > Streptophyta > Magnoliopsida > Poales > Poaceae > Miscanthus > Miscanthus lutarioriparius. Next base: position 85,332,471 of record CAJGYO010000008.1, on the reverse strand, counting down.
CAAGTGGAAGGATTATTAGAAGCTTCTGATTTTGTGATTTTCGATTGCTAGATCTGATGGTCGTACGTGTATATATACTGCCGCTGTCACAGAATTAATCAATTTTTATAGTTATTTTAAGTCAAACTTTTTTAAATTTAACTAAATTTATAGAAAAGATGAAAAAAAGATTTATAACATCAAATTAGTATCATTACATACACCATAAGATATATTTTATAATTTGGTTATTTGGTTTCATAAATATTTATGTTTCTTTCTATAATTAGGTCAAACATATGAAAAAATTGACTTCAGACAACTTTAGAAATTGATTTATTCAGGAGTATGTACTTATCTTTCTGCTATCCATTTTCTAACACAAGGACATGAGCCCTTAGCATTTTCTACTTAGCTAACCTAGCTACGTGCATGGACATGTGTGGACTCCGCGCACATATGTGTACTAGGTAACGTTGTTGCTTGCTTGCTTGCAGTAACACATATCAGTGACGATATGATGACGAGGCTTGGTCGCCACCAATCTTGACATTTGGGGCCTCCATGTCAAGACTTCTTTAAGCAATGTTGTGTATAGAAATAGTGATATACATACTACTCCTTTCGTTCGAAATTATAAGTTGTTTTTGGATTTTCTAAGTACTGTCCTTTTGCTATGTGTGTTTAGATATACGCATGTTCACATACTAACAAAAGCTATGTACCTAGAATTACAAGGCATCCACATCTCTAGGGCAGAGGGTTTGGTTGGCGCATGAGGGAGATCCGCAGCAGCCCGCCGGTGAAGACAAAGGGTGGTGTGTCCCACGGAGTGGCCTTGCGGCAGGTTCGTAGTTGCGCTTTTCACAAGATAGAAGGGCTGCTGTTAAAGATAAAGTGTAGAACAGCATCCTCTATCATCAATAATGGCGACAACAATAGGGAGTAAGGGCAAATAGACCAAAGGTGAAACTGGGCAACTTAATAAGCAATACAATGTTATATATCATTGATCGATTCAAAGTAAATAATGAAATAAACTTTTCGCGTTGACTGATTCACCCTCACTGACTACCACATTTCTACAATAATCACCCCCACTAAATATAATGACTATTTTCAATATATAAGAAATATTTAAGGCATGCATATTTTGTTATTTGATTTATCGTTCCATCATCTTATAATCCAATCTAATTCTTTTATTTTTTTATTGAATTGTTTCATTGCCATGCACAATTTCGATTTTGCTGCAAAGACATATAGATCTAATTCATACATGCAACGATTCTGTTTTAAAGGGAGTCCCGCAGCAACGTGCGGTGTATCCTTCTAGTTTATTAAATCCACCAACTTATTTGCACTAGTTTCTTTGTTTTATGATTGTAGTAAAATTTCTTAGCCACATACATCTGTAAATTGTTTACTTAAGAGAAGAAAATCTGTGCATGATCATGGACGTTCACCCAATGTGGAAAATAGAGCCAAAGATTACTACTTAGCGGTAATTGCCAACATGCCCTTTTATTTATTTGGTCAAACGAAAAATTACAACCGTGTGACATTACATTGGACTGCCTATCGAGCGAGCAGTCGATGAAACCATATATCAATGGATCCTTTGATTGATTGCGATTTGAACAAAAGCAAATAATTATTAGCTAAGAAAATATCAAATTAATAGGTAGTTTGGTCCATATCCATCAAATGATTAACCACCATATATGGGCAGACATGTGGCCAGCTGGTGACGTCCGCCTTACTGCAAAGCGCGTTGGAACGCCTCCTCCAAGGCCTTCAGGATGAGGGCCGGGTTGCATATCTCCTTGCATTTTTCAATACCATGTGGGTCCTTCACCTTACTGCAAACCACGTCGCAGCTAGCAGTGACCTCCGCCGCTTCAGCCTCGTACTTTTTTATGCATCCTTCTTCACAAGACCTGGTGGCTGGAGAGCCAAGGCCGTGCTGCTCACTGCATTTCAACGAGCATTGAGAATTCTCGATCGACACCGTTTTGAAACGCTGGTTGAGGGCGCAGGACTCCTTGCAGGCCGGCTCCTTAAGCTTCCTGTCTAGACATAATTTTTTGCAAGTGTCTTCTTGTACCTTCTTTGCCTCGGCCGTCTTCTTACCGGCAGCAGCTCCACCGATGAGTGTGAGGACCAACACGAAGAGGACCACCACGGTCTTCATTTTCTTGGTGATGGACGTGTTTGCTATTGGGATTGGTGATGATGGAAGGGGATGGCAGCTTTGCTTATAGAACTAATGACATATTAATTTGTTGGTCATATATATAGGACATCATATCGCCAAAAGGACATGTAAGTGTGTGGCCATGAGAGCTTCCCTCTCTACCTCTCGGTTCTGATTGCATGCATGCATGTATCTATATGTGCATGCAATACCCTAGCTCCTTCTTGGTTTCCCGTTTCACCTGGGCTACCACAAACTCATAAAGATGTGGTTGCCATGCATGGTGCACAGTAAAAGAAAAAATATAATATGCAGTGCTCGTTACAGTGCTCATTACATGGATTTTCTGCACAGATCACTGTTACAAAGATGTGGATGGATAAGGTCTCCTTCTTGGCACTGCATATTATTTTTTTCACTGTTACAAAGATGTGCTCAACGCTTTTTGTGAGTTTGCCATGGTAGATGCACAGTGATATAAAAAACATAATGCTCGCTCCTTCTTGGCACTACCCTAAAACAGTAAATGGCATGTACCCAGCTTGTCATCAGAAGAAAAAACAAAAGCGTTGAGCAAGAGATGAGGTTCGATTGTAGGAGTAATGCCCTCCGCAACAAGATAACTAACACGATCCAACTCCAAGAATTTGTTATTTTATGGATTAAGTCTAAAAAAGCAAGACATAATCACCTGGAGGTGGACCGGACTCTTGGCATATCACATACAATTCAAAGGATGATCCTGCCACAACTACAGTTTTTATTTGTAGGGGGCGGTTCATGGGCAATTGTAGGCGGTTTAACCACCGCCCCTACCAAACTGTTGCAACAAATCGCTGATTTGTAGAGGCGGTTCACCAGCCGTCCCTACAAATCGGATTTATAGATGTGGCTCAAGATTTGTAGGGGTGGCTGGATATAGAGCCGCCCCTACAAATCCATTTTCCCGAAAATTATGAATCCAGGCCAAAAACAATAGGAATTTTTTTTAGTCCGGGGAGGCCCCCACCGGTCAGCCACCCGCCCGCTCCATCGAAGTCGCAAGTAGCATGTGGACGTGGATCGGAGTTGGTTGAATTTTATAGAGAAGGACCATTACCCTAGAATATGCTTAGCATATGTCATGTAGACGGAGACATCTTTGTAATTTCTCAACTCTCAAGTATATGCAAGTACTATTTAGCTATCTTTTTTGTTGTTTCTCTTTACTAATATGCATCCTTAAGCTTCAAGTTTTAGTGGTCATGTTAAGTTCATTAGCTAACCAATCTAGGTAAGTATCATGTACTACTTTCAAGCATATGATAAGTAATCAAAATATATGTGTTTTGTTGTTGTTACTACAACAGTGGTGATAAGAGCAATTTTTGTCATGGCTGAGACATAAGTACGACGATTGGAATCGACTCAAACACACGCTTGTACGCACCCTGTCGGGTTTGTCCATAAAGCGCTAGTTTGAAAGGCCAGTGGAAGCGGTGATGTTCTACCGGCGTCAACTTGAGAACCACTAGTGTAAATCCATTTACACTGGTGGTTTGCTTAATGATGTCGCTAGTGTAAATCGATTTACACTAGCGGCATGCTTACAAAAATCTTGAAATCGGACTTCATATCATTGCTGGATGCATATAAGCACGTATCATGACTCTGGGTCACGTATGGGATATAGAGAGCGCGCAAAGAGGGACCGAAGACGCAAGAGCGTTTTGAAAAAATAAAAAAGCAAATGGAAGAAATGGTTTGCTCTTTCATATTATTACAGAAATGCTAGGGTCAGGGCGTCCGATTGTTCAGATGCTCCACCCACCCTCTATGCCACCGCTGCCGCGCCCACCCTCTCCGATTGTTCAGAAGATCCAGATGCCAGATGGATAGACGAGAAAAAAAGAAAAAAAAACAGAAACAGAAAAATATTTCGGACGGACGGAAACAAAAACAATAAAATCAGGAAAACAAGAAACGAAAACAAAAACTGTTGGACGGACATATAGGAAAACCAAAACAGAAAAAGGAAAAAGAAAGAAACATGTGCCCAAAAAAATTAGGAACCGACCAAAAACCGGAAACTTCTTTGACTTATACAAAAAATATTTTGGGATAATAAAAAATGGTTTAGAGGAAACGTTGCGGTATAGATATAGATATAGATCGTGCGGTCTCCGTATAGATTCCGTCCTTTTCCTTTCAAGAATGAAGCTCTAGGATTCTGCAACGCCAAAGGCGATGATGGAGGGCTGGAAGAGAGTCTTGAGGCTCCAGGGATCCAGCAGGGGGCCGTTCGTTCAGGTGGACGAGACGGCGGTCGTGGCGTCATGGATGGACGGCGGCAACAAGGTGGTCAAGCTCCTCGACGGTCTGGTATTTGAGGTCGTTCAGACGGTCGACATACCGGCTCATCCGGCGCCGGAGGGTGGTAAGATCAAATTCAAGAGCTCCGACGGCGCGGAGTTCGAGATGGATCGGGTGGCGGCGAGGAAGTCGCCGACGGTCATGTAACTGGTCAAGTCCAGCCGTACCGGCAGCATCCCGATCGTCGAGGTCAAGTCCAAGATCCTCGAGAAAGTCTTGGATTACTGCTACAAGCACCTTCCCAGCCAACACCGAGGCTTCAGCCGAGGAACTGAAGAGCTGGGATGCAGATTTCGTCAAGGTTGACCTGAACACACTTTACCACCTCACCATGGTACGTAGGCTACAGCACTCCAATCCTGCCCGTCTTCTCCCACTCTTAGCTTACTTCACAACTTCATTTGATTCACGTACCTATATATATATACAACATGACACACGCTCAATGAAATAGCTTTCGCCTCCTATCCAACCGAAGAGACCAGAAATTCTATTAGTGGATAACCTAAGAAATCTATATAAAGTTGCTCTTGGCAGTTGTTTCCGTAGCTACAGTTTGCGCTGGTAGTTGATTCCAATATAAATTTTCACCCTAATACATGTGGATTGGATGGATTAGAGTGCAGCCAAACAAGACCTAATAAGTACTTGCATTGTTTGGCTGCACTCCAATTTATGAGAGGGATTTGGGGTCCCTCTCAACTGATGATGTGAACTGGGGTACATCGGAGTGCAATCAAATAAGCCCTAAGTTTGGTAATGTATCGAGGTGATGTTTAGTTTGTCATTATATGTATCGTACCCTTGTGTTCAAATGTGTACATATGCACAATGCAAATAGCTCTGCCTGTAACGGTGCGAACGCATAATGATCACTTCATATTTGATACATACTCTGCTATATTATGTGTGGTATGGATCGTGCCTCTTGCATGCATATGGGCTGAGCTAGTACTAGCTGTGTTTACAATTCTCAGCATCAGTGCGCTGTTAGTTAAACTTTATACATATATATGAACGGCTTGAATGCATATTCACTGGTCCTTCTTTCTGACACCCTGGCCTTGTCATCTTGGATCCGTAACTTTCAGGCTGCACGCTATCTGGAAATCCAGGGGCTAGAGGACCTCGCTTGTCGGGCTGTCGCCGACATAATTGAGGGCAAGACGCCTGAGGAGATCCGCGCGACGTTCAACATCAAGAAAGACATGACCCCTGAGGAGGAAGAGGTGGCCGTGAGGGAGCTGCACGCGTGGCAGCGAGCCACATCCTCATCGGAGAACATGGAGCTCACCCCTGAGGAGGCTAGAAGGGACTGGATGGACATAGTAAACAGCAAGTTCTGCACTGTTAGATTTCTAGGCAAATTCAGGGAAATTTAATCTAGAGATTGATTAACAAAATGTCTGTCACATCATATATGTGCACGTATGATCTCTTCGTAATATGTGACATCTAGAAATTGAGGTAGTGGCGTAGCTTGCACTTAGCATGAGAATGGCGTATAGCAGCATCTGAACCCGCGGGTAGCGAATTTTGGAGTCGGAGAGTACCTCACTGATCAAGTATACGAGCCGTTGGACCTTCAGGGCATGTCCTTCCTCTTCTCGCTCAACCACAAGAGCCGTGCTCACCACGTGCGTTGTCGCCATCGCTAACTGTGCACTCTAACAGGCCCACTCTTCTGTAGGCGAACAATAATTCTCCCAAGTCACAAGAAGCATCAAGGACCAAATTGCTTTTACCGGTCCTCCAGGTGTTGTGGCGATTGTGTTCCGCCACTTTGAAACATCTTCATGGTTGGTGTTGTGGCGATTGCATTCCACCACTTTGAAACATCTTGATGGTTCTGTCACTGATATGAATGCATTCGGTAGGGCGCCCGATGTCTGTTGCCTGTTAATAATGCATGTATTTTTTATAATGGAAAATCATTACTTTAGATTCTTTTGCATTTTCATCATCTTTACCCCTTTACCAACCTATTCGCATTAGTTTCTTTGTTTTAAGATTGTAGTAAACTTTCTTAGCCACATACATCCGTAAATTGTTTACCTAAGAGAAGAAAATCTGTGCATGATCATGGACGTTCACTCAATGCATGGAAAATAGAGCCAAAGATTATTTAGTGGTAAATGCCAACATGCCCTTTTATTTATTTAATCAAACAAAAAAATTACAAAACCGTGTGACATTACATTGGACGGCTCTGCCGAGCAGCCGATGAAACCATATATATCAATGGATCCTTTGATTGATTGCGATTTGAACAGAACCAAATTAGATAAGAAAATACCAAATTAATAGGTAGTTTGGTCCATATCCATCAAATGATTAACCATACATGGTGGGTGTGCTGGGAACACATGCCCTTAAGGGCAAAAAAACCGCCTTCCAGACATGTGGCCAGCCGGTGCCCGGTGACGTGTATAGATAGCTCAATGCAATGCCTCCCGAATTTTTCAAACGTAATTTTCCATGCATAGATGAATTCAAAAGAAAAAAGTGGTCTCACTACTGGATTCAAGTTGTTTGCCGAGTGCCTGAGGCACTCGGGAAAGGCCAAATTGCACTCGGCAAAGCCTTTGCCGAGTGCGCACTCGGCAAAGAACACACAACAAAAATTTGATCGGCAAAGACCTCTTTGCTGAGTGTGTTTTATCGGCCACTCGGCAAAGGCTTTGCCAAGAGCCCCGGGAGCACTCGGCAAAGAAAAGCGACCGTCACGGCGCCGAATCCGTTGACGGTGGCTTTGCCGAGTGCTAACCCTGCAGGCACTCGGCAAAGATTTTTTAATTTTTTGAAAAAAAAATTCTTTGCCGAGGGCCCACTGGCCGGCGCTCGGCAAAGTTTGAATTTTTTTTAAAAAAAATTCTTTGCCGAGTGCCCTCTTGCCGACACTCAGCAAAGTTTGAATTTTTTTTTAAATTCTTTGCTGAGTGTCCTCTGGCCGGCACTCGCCAAAGTTTGAATTTTTTTTTAAAAAAATTCTTTGCCGAGTGCCCTCTGGCCGGCACTCGGCAAAGTTTGAATTTTTTTAAAAAAAATCTTTGCCGAGTGCCCTCTGGCCGGCACTCGCCAAAGTTTGAAATTTTTTTAAAAAAATTCTTTGCCGAGTGCCTTCTGGCCGGCACTCGGCAAACTTTGATTTTTTTTAAAAAAAATTCTTTGCTGAGTGCCCTCTTGCCGACACTCGGCAAAGTTTGAATTGTTTCAAAAAAAAATCTTTGCCGAGTGCCATGGTCATGGCACTCGGCAAAGCTGGAAAAATGGTTTTTCGAGCGCCCATTTTCCAGCTTTGCCGAGTGCTGTGACCATGGCACTCGGCAACGGGGTCCTTTGTCGAGTGCAACACTCGGCAAAGTGACCCAAAACGGCAATTTTTAATTTTTTTTACATTCCATCATGACAAATAAATTCATACAATCATATATCTCATCCATCACATATATATCACATCCATCACATATATATCTCATCCATCACATATATATATCTCATCCATCCACACATCCATCCGCACATATCATATCCATCATAATATATATCACATATATAATAATAAGTGCTCAAGTCTATCCAAAAAAATCCACAAGTACATCAAAGTCCACAAGTGCATCACAGGTATATCACAAGTCCATCACCAAGTGAACAACAAATGCATAAAATACAACATGCACTCATCTCGGCCACTGTGACTGTGGTGAAGGCCCAGTTCCATCATTCGGAGGTGCATGAGGTGGATTATTCGAACCACCGTCAGATGGAGACTGCACAAAGGAGAAAAGATTGCATGTGAGACAAGATTATTTGGATAGCTAATCTAGGAAGGTAGAGTCCATACAAGCAAAGCACAAGCGAAAGTAAAAAACTTTCATACTCACAGGAGTAGCTGGAGATGCAGGACGCGGAGGCAGAGGTGGAACCAACAGCCCAGCTGGCAGAGAGAAGCCCACACGTTGCAAAAGCCCTTGTAGGAACTCCGTAATGTCCGTCAGCCTCTGCGCTTGGGCCTGCCGCTCGGCCCGCTCGGCCTCCCGCTCGGCCCGCTCAGCCTCCAGCTGGGCCGCCATCCTCTGGTACCCGGCCTCCAGCTCCTGACGTTGTCTCATTTCTTCTTCCAGCCGGGCCTGCAATATTTCTCTCCAATGTTTCAGTAATGCAAAGCTAATTAAGGTGTGTAAAGATTAATGTATGATGAGTAAAATAGGAATAACCTTGAGTGCGTCGACCCGGTGTTGTGCAGCGGTCGGCCATGTGCGAATGGCCGGGCTCTCGCTCGTGCTCCGTGCTCGGATCTAGGAGAGAGAGGGAGTAGAGGCTGTGTCGATGACGCCGTCGCCAAGCCAGAACCGCCCATGCTTCTTGCCTTGCCCCACCCTCATGACGGCCTCTCCATCGAAGTCCTATGTGCTCGGATCGTGGTCTCACCCATGGAGCGACCTCGCCACCTCAGTGTACTCACTGATGCGGGAGTGGACCTCAGTGTACTCGGGTTTGTTTATGCCTCGGGCGGGTCCTCCAGGTTGAAGGAGACGTCGGACGTCGCCTTGCCCTTGTGGGCCATACACCATGCCTGGAAGTCCGAGCAAGCCTGGCCACTATGTGACGCCGACTGCGAGAAATACAGCACGATGATTAGAAATCAGGTAGAACTGAGCGTCACAATAGATAAATGAATTCGCGTACCCATGCTTGTTTGTATCCAGCGAGGCTACGGCTGCCTTGATGGTGTGCTGGACCTTGCATCTACAAACGATGGTCCCGGGCATCCCTGTGCATCTTGAGGTACTCCTCCGTGAACCACCTCTCCACCATCATTGCCCAGCACTCGGGATACGCTTGGCACCACCAGGGAATCATCTACACGTCATCAAGTATTGGACATATAAGAAGATCAAATTAAACCAACTTAATCTCAAAACGAATCAATATTGGTGTTCTTCATTTACCTCAAGGTACTGCTCCCGGGTCAGCTGCATCTCTCTTTGCGTCTTTCTTGGTTTTCCTCTCTCCAAGCTTCGACCCGTAGTAGGTTACGATGGCCTGGATGCGCACCTCATGATGCAAGTCGGTAATGAGTTTTTTATAGGCTTTGGTAGCCACCTGCTCGCCCTGGCCTCAAATCCCTCCTCGCATCTATAAAAAGTCTGCATACAAAAGCGATGTATCCATTCATTATTTCAAGAAAAGTCCAATGAATGCGACGTATTGAGCAATGTTGTGCGAGGGAGACTTACCCAAAACTCTGCCTTCACCTGCGCCGCCTTGTTGGGGTACTCCGCATCGGTGGCGACGGTGTAGTGGTCAAACGAGTAGGTCGGCTCCGTCTTCGATGCATACGTGACAATGTCGGGGAAGTGTTGCTTGCATAGAAGACCCAGGATGCCGTTGACTAGCCGTGCGCTACCACCCGACACAACCACCCAGTTCCTGCACAAGTGATTAAGAAAAATTATTAGTTTTTTTTCATCATATCATATGAAGTAGTGGTGATAACATATAAAGTTACTTACTTTTGCCCTTCGGGGCGAATCATTGGGCGTTGGTGAGGAAGCGGAGCCTATGGGAGGCTCGTGGGACCTCGCAAGTAGACACTCGAAGAGGAGTCAGAGGAAGCGGAACCCGTGCCTGTCGCCTCCAACTCGTCATCCTCGTGCGGCCCCTCCTCCTCATCTGTCTTCCGAACCAGCTCATCGTCCGGCTCATCCACGGGCGCCACCTCCTCCTCCGGCTCCTCCTCACGCGGCGTGGGAGGAGATGGCCCCCTCCTGTGTCTAGCGGACCTCCTCCTCCTCCTCCTGTCCGATCCCTCCGCCGCCCCCTCCGCCTCCTCCTACAGCCGGCATGGTCTTTGGTAAATCGAGTTCACGGACCTATGACGGTCGCCCGCCATCTTTGTTCAATCACCTGCAATAAAAAAGAAAAACAAGACGTAATTAGAAATAGGTGCAAAAATGAACAAAACATAATTACAAAAAAACATAGTAATACATGTATTAGAAATATTTGCAAAAATGAACAAAACATAATTACAAAAAACATAGTATTACATGTATTAGAAATAATCTTCATGATTGAGATTAGCTGGATCATAGGTCTCGTCATCACTATCAACATTATCCAACTCATCAACACTATCCGAAGGAGGAATGTTGTCTTTATTGTCATTGCCTAAATGTAATCGCTCAAGCATTTATATGTCCTTCAGATTTCGCACCTCGTCTCCAGCGTCCTCATCATCATCACTTTCATTGTCTACTTCCATTCCTATCTCTTCGGTTAAGTCTATGTCAAACCTCCCTTGTAGTCCCTCTTCTTGATAGAACTCTCCATCATATGTGTTTGGGTTGAAGTTGTAATCTTCATCGTTTGGGACAGGTAGTTACCGTGTGGCGATACCTTGTGCACAATAGACCAACCCTTAAGATGCTCGGCATCTTTGCACGCGTATGACGTATAATAAACCTGGACGGCCTATTGAGCCACAATGTAGACATCTTTTCCTGAATTGACGGAATCCTGTCGAATCTCGACTAGCCCAAGCTTAGGGGCCCGTCTTGTTACTCCAGGATGAAACTAGTGGCATTTGAATATGACAGGAGTAAGAGGTTTGGAACTATAGAATGATAGTTCATAGATTTCTTCAATTCTTCCATAATAGTTGAGTCCATCAGTGCCGGGCGTAACAACTCCGCTGTTTGTGGTTTTTCGATTGCGTGGACTCTGCTCGTAGCTTGCTGTGTGAAAACAATATCCATTCACGTCATAACCGGTAAATGACTTGACCCTAACGGCACAGCCGTTTGCAACCTGTCTCAGCTCGTCACTTATAGGCGCATCAGTTTGGACTTTCTGTTTGAACCAACAAATGAAATTAGGGCTCCCTGGTCCCACACCCTTTGAAAGAAGGGTATCATTTTCTTGCGGGGTAGGTTGCCTTGATCCATGCCAGGATTGACGAAGAAATTCCCTGTACCAACGAGAAACAAGGGGGTTGGACGAAAAAACAAGGACATACAGCGAAATGAAACAAGTTCGTTCAGAACTTACCCAATGAACGGCTGCACCTCGAGAAGGTTGGTCAACACATATAGCATGATATTGCGCCACTCTTCATTTTTCAATTGCTTAGTGGTCGATGCACTTGCTCTTCCGAGTTGCCCTTGGAAAAGGCTGAGGTTCGATTCATTTTCGGCAGCATTGTAACGAGGGGGTGGATTATAAACGTTAGGAAGTTTCTCAGTGTAGTATTTCTCTATGAAGTTCGACATCTCCTCTAGAATGTATGCCTCTGCAATGGAAGCCTCAATTTTGGCTTTATTTCTACATTTTTTGCGAAGAGTCTTTAGACATCTCTCGATTGGATAGCACCAACAGTTCTGCATGGCCCCCCCATCCGTGCCTCATACGGGAGGTGCACAATCAAATGCTTCATCGGCAAGAAGAAGCCGGGTGGAAAGATCTTCTCCAACTTATAGAGCAACACGGGTGCCGCTTTTTCCAAGTCATCAATGACGGTCCAAGAGAGCTCCTTTGCACAAAGTTGGTGGACTAAGTAGCTCAACTCTGCCAGCACTTGCCAGACATGCTTCGGGACATAGCCTCGAACCATCGCCAGAAGAAGCCGCTCAATCCATATATGGTAGTCATGACTCTTCATCCCGTTGACTCGCAGGGTGCCTAAGTTCACTCCCCTCTTTAGATTCACTGCATACCCATCAGGGAACATTAGCGTCTTGATCCATTCAAGTACTTCCCTCCTTTGGTCCTTTTTCAAGACGAAATCGGCCTTAGGCCTTCTCCAGGTCTTGCCACGACTAGGAGACTGCATCTCTTGATTTGGTCTATCGCACAACATTGCCAAGTCCACTCTAGCCTTAGGGCCGTCCTTAGACTTTTTAGTGTCCATGAGTGTTGCCCAAAGTGCGTCGGTGATATTCTTTTCAGTGTGCATTACATCAATGTTATGTGGTACAAGAAGGTCATCGAAATAGGGGAGCCTTGTCATGCCTGAGTTATGAGTCCACATATGTTGCTCACCATATCCCACAAAACCACCTTCTTCATTGGGCATGAGAGCATCTATCTGAGCATGAACCTCGGCACCAGTCATCATCTGTGGTGTAGGGTTTGTCACTTTGACACCTTTCGTAAAGTTCTTGATGTCTTGTCTGAATGGATGGTCAAGAGGTAGGAATTGATGATGTATGTCAAAAGATGAATACTTGCCACCCTTCTGCAACCAAATGAACCTCACACCTTCCTTGCATATTGGGCATGGGAACTTCCCGTGAACACACCAGGCGCAGAATATCCCATACGCCAGGAAGTCATGCAGGGAGTAGTGGTACCAAACGTGCATTTTGAAGGTTGTCTTTGTAGCTCAATCGTATGTCCATACCCCTTCGTCCCAAGCATGGACCAATTCATCAAACACGGGCTCCATGAACACACCCATATTACTCCCTGGGTGTCCAGGAATTATCAACGACAAGAATACGTTATGTCGTTGAAAGGAGACACCGGGGGGGGGGAGATTAAGGGGGATAACGAAGATGGGCCAACATGTGTATGGGGCAGCCATCATTCCATAAGGATTGAACCCATCTGTTGCCAGCGCGACATGTACATTACGAGCCTCATCTGCTTTGTCATGATGTTTGTCATTAAAGCGGATCCAAGCTTCACCATCAGATGGATGTATCATCTTGTCAGGATTGTACCATTTCCCATTTTTGTGCCATGTCATCTGTTTTGCGGATTCCTCGGTCATGTATAGCCGTTGGATCCTCGGTAGGAACGAAAGGTACCGTAGGATTTTCACGGGGATTGTAAGTTGCCTCTTCTGGCCATCATCAGAGTCTACCTCCAGGTACCTGGAGGATTTACACTTTGGATAGAACTTTGCATGCTCGTGTTCTTTCCTAAATAGGACGCACCCCTTCAGACAACCATGTATCTGCTCATACGGCATCTTAAGTGCACGAAGGAGTTTCTGTGACTCGTACATGCTCTTTGGCAGAATGTGGCCCTCCGGAAGTAGGGTGCTAATCACAGCCAACATCTTATCTAAGCCAGGTCGACTCAAGTTTAACTCGGACTTCAACCCCATTAAGCGTCCAATGGCATCCAGTTGAGACACTGTTGACCGATCATGAAGGGGTTTCTGTGCCGAGTCCATCATGTCATAGAACGCATGTGCGGCTGCCTCCATCTCCTCCTTCTCACATCCCTCATCGAACTATCATTGGTGAAAGTCATCTAACATGTCTGCTACCCCGGCATCAGCATCAAAAGCCTCCACCCGTGGTCTCACCACCTCCTCTCTCATACGATGGGCTTCACCATGGTGGACCCACCGGGTGTAGTCCGGCGTAAATCCATTCTTCACAAGATGTTTACCCATTTCCACCTTGTTTACCCTTCTCATGTTTCCACATTTGCTGCAGGGACACAAAACTAGGCAATGTCCTTTAGCAGCCTTGCCAAATGCACTATTCAAGAAAGCATCGGTCTTGTTCATCTATTCCGTGGTGTAATCACTCTGACTTCTCCAGCCCATGTACATCCACTGACGGTCATCCATCCTCTAACATATGTATCAGTGAGTAATGTAACCATCAATTGCATCTACATGGTGTTCCTACAGTCTAATAGGTGAGGATAGGTCCTAATCCCACCCGCGGATGCGTAGATAAGGTTAGTTTCCATGCTCTACTCCTATCCGAGATAGAATTTCGGCAGCACCTCCTCGCTGTTCTCTAGATACACGTCTTGCCAAAGAAGAGTGCTTATCCGAAGAACAACAGGGAGGTGATGCCGAAACTCTGTCTCGGACCAGAGCAGACCATGGAAACTAACCCGTCTACGCATCCGCGGGCTGTCCAAAAACGGTGGACAATCCGAAACAGATACGGTCATAGATATGCAAAGATCTGCATACCTCCAACCGTATCTCTTTCGAACAGGAGACGCCTAACTGGGTTACGCGATCTACGACCATGATACGGAAAGAGGGGTTATACCTAGGGTGGAGGTGGAGTTAGGCTAGCGGGGCCGTGGCGGGTCAGTGCAGTGCAGGCAGACCGACACGGCGATGGGAACTCCGACTCGGCTCCGACGGGCTCTTCTCTACAAAAATGGAACAAAATATTGTCATTTAGAAAAAAAACCGGCAGAACCTCCCCTGCACGGTGAGGTTTCCAAAACCTGCAAAAAACAACGGCACGATGGTCGACAAGCACATATGTCTCAAGAGAAGCCATGTAGTTTGGATATCAATCCATGCAGAAGAATATATCCAAGTAGTACCACTACTTATGCTACTACTTCCACTATTGCTACTAGTACTACCACTAGTTCTACTACTACTACCACTATTGCTACAACTACTACCACTAGTTCTACTACTACTACTACCACTACTTCTACTACTACTACTACCACTACTTCTAATACTACTACTACCACTAGCACTACTAGTACAACTAATACTACAACAACTATCACTACCACGACAACAACAAGAGAGACTAGCATACTGGCGACAGCGCCGGATACTGGTAGGCGGCGTCGGGGGTCAGCGGCGTCGGGGTCGGGTCACGGAGTCGAACGGAGTCGGCACGGCGTCGGAGGCTGGACAAAGCGGTCCACGGGTGCGGCGCGAGGCGGGCTGGCAGGGGTAGGCTGCTAGCGTAGCGTGGGCCAGGCGTGGCGGATGTTTGTAAGCATCGTATGTGACAACGTGCACGAAACCTTCTCAAATTTTTATCATAGCTTCCACATACGATATCAAGACATCTCAACAAGTTTCATGATTTTCGGACTTCGTTTGCTTTTTTATAGAATTTAAAAATACTTCGCACGCAAAGTTCGAGGTCATGTTTCGTGAACAAGATGTCCGAAATTTCGGGTCCGTTCTCGGATACGGCCTCACACTACGCTTTAGTAACATGACTATCATTTTTGAATCATTAAATTCCATTATTCATACCACGTGTAGTTCAAATTTATATTTTTGAAAAATTCAAGTAAACGAAATAAAGTAACTAAATATATCAAAAAGCCACAAAAATCCCCAAATTCTAACTAGGAGTTCCTAGTACCTTAAAAGGGCTGCACAAAAAAAATTGGAGGCAAAAAAAATCTTTCTTTGCGAGTCTTGGGGCATGGCACTTTCGCAAAAGGGGGTCTTTGAGTGCCAAGAATAAGACACTCGGCAAAGAGGGTTTCGATTTTTTTTAAAAAAATTTCCTCTTTGCCGAGTGCCTTCCCAGGGGCACTGGGTAAAGAAATTTCGAAAAAAAAATTCTTTGCCGAGCGTCGTGTTAGGGGCACTCGGCAAAGTATTTTCCAAAAAAAAATCTTTGTCGAGTGCCAGATCTGGGACACTCGGCAAAGAATTTTTTTTTAAAAAAAACCTTTGCCGAGTGCCAAATCGGGGGCACTCAGCAAAGTATTTTAAAAAACCTTCTTTGCCGAGTGCCTAACAGCAGGCACTCGACAAAGAAGGACATGGCTGAACACCGTTACGTGGGGCAGCCTATGCCGAGTGCCGTTCTTTTGCCGAGAGCCTGGCACTCGGCAAAGAAGTCCTTTGCCGAGAGCCTTTTTTTGCTGAGTGTCCGGCACTTGGCAAAGAACTCTCTGCCGAGTGCAATTCTTTGCCGAGTGCGACACTCGGCAAAGAAGGTCTTTGCCGAGTGTACGATTTTTGACACTCGGCAAAGCAGTTTGCACTCGGCAAAGATCCTATTTCCAGTAGTGTCTACTACAAAATTGCATAGACCTACAACTTTTTTGGTGATTTCTCCATCTAAAGTCGTTTGAAAAATTCAAATCTTAGTATGCAGCTCCTATTTTAGAGGCGGCTCAAATCAATTTCTAGAGATCCATTTGTAGAGGCGATTGGGAATAGAGCCGTCTCTAATAGTGGTATTTGTCGGTTTAGAGGTTACTTTGGAGGCGGCTGTATCTTGACCGATCTCTAAAAAAAGCCTCCATTGCTGAATTTTTTTAATAGTGTTAGCACCTTCTGGAAGAAAAGAATTTAGCCACAGCTCCAAAATGGAAGTGGTAGAAGCATGGTTTACTTTTTCCAAATAAAAATAAGATATCCTTTAAACAAAGCAGAAGGGGGCAGGCAATAACTCTAGTTTCAAATGAGCAAGAATCCATCACAAGAACACAATCATTTTGGTAAAGAGAGACCATATTACATTATCCCGGAGCTTATTAATTATTATTGCCTACTACAAAACTACTCACATGGATCAAGTAAGCTCGAACTATAAATGCAAATGACATTCCAGAACCTGAGTCTCTCTTTGGATATTTCACGGCGAAGACTTAGAATTTAGCTCAAATTTGGACCGCTAATATGTGGACGGCTGTGTCTGGAGGCCGAAGCCAAACCGGAACAATGGATCGTAGTGCGCGTCACCGACGTTCATTGGCAGCTAATCCACCGAGCGGAACCACGTCCTCGACAGCTTCCCCGTGAACCCGTAGTCGCCGAATAGCACGTCGCTGACGCCCTGCCCCTCCGTCCCCGGCAGCCACGCCGCCACCAGCGTGTCGATGATATCGATGAATGGCCCAACCACCAGCGGCCACTACGTGAAAAACAGTTTGTAGCAACGGGACTTTTTTTCTTTAGGGGCGGCTGGCATTGGAGCCGCCATTACAGTAACGTGCTCGGGCTCCAGCACAGTAGCCGCCCCTACAAATGGTACGGTAACGTGCCCGTCTCCGTCCATGGAGCCGCGCGAGCGGGCCTCGCCGGTGGCCGCCAGTGTGCCTCCCACCCCTTGCTGCCTCCTCACGCCGGTCAACGTCTGCTTCTGTGCTCCACGAAACCGTAGCCTCTCTCTCTCCCTCCCTCTCCTCTCTTCCCCTCCGTCACCTCCCCTCTCCTCCCCGTCCATGGAACAGCATCCTCTATCATCAATATTGGCGAAATAAACTTTTCACGTTGACTGATTCACCCACACTGACTACCACATTTCTACAATAATCACCCCCACTAAATATAATGACTATTTTCAATATATAAGAAATATTTAAGGCATGCATATTTTGTTATTTGATTTATCGTTCCATCATCTTATAATCCAATCTAATTCTTTTATTTTTTTATTGAATTGTTTCATTGCCATGCCCAATTTCGATTTTGATGCAAAGACATAGATCTAATTCATACATGCAACGATTCTGTTTTAAAGGGAGTCCTGCAGCAACGTGCGGTGTATCCTTCTAGTTTATTAAATCCACCAACTTATTTGCACTAGTTTCTTTGTTTTATGATTGTAGTAAAATTTCTTAGCCACATACATCTGTAAATTGTTTACTTAAGAGAAGAAAATCTGTGCATGATCATGGACGTTCACCCAATGTGGAAAATAGAGCCAAAGATTACTACTTAGCGGTAATTGCCAACATGCCCTTTTATTTATTTGGTCAAACGAAAATTACAACCGTGTGACATTACATTGGACTGCCTATCGAGCGAGCAGTTGATGAAACCATATATCAATGGATCCTTTGATTGATTGCGATTTGAACAAAAGCAAATAATTATTAGCTAAGAAAATATCAAATTAATAGGTAGTTTGGTCCATATCCATCAAATGATTAACCACCATATATGGGCAGACATGTGGCCAGCTGGTGACGTCCGCCTTACTGCAAAGCGCGTTGGAACGCCTCCTCCAAGGCCTTCAGGATGAGGGCCGGGGTGCATATCTCCTTGCATTTTTCAATACCATGCGGGTCCTTCACCTTACTGCAAACCGCGTCGCAGCTAGCAGTGACCTCCGCCGCTTCAGCCTCGTACTTTTTTATGCATCCTTCTTCACAAGACCTGGTGGCTGGAGAGCCTAGGCCGTGCTGCTCACTGCATTTCAACGAGCATTGAGAATTCTCGATCGACACCGTTTTGAAACGCTGGTTGAGGGCGCAGGACTCCTTGCAGGCCGGCTCCTTAAGCTTCTTGTCTAGACATAATTTTTTGCAAGTGTCTTCTTGTACCTTCTTTGCCTTGGCCGTCTTCTTACCGGCAGCAGCTCCACCGATGAGTGTGAGGACCAACACGAAGAGGACCACCACGGTCTTCATTTTCTTGGTGATGGACGTGTTTGCTATTGGGATTGGTGATGATGGAAGGGGATGGCAGCTTTGCTTATAGAACTAATGACATATTAATTTGTTGGTCATATATATATATAGGACATCATATCGCCAAAAGGACATGTAAGTGTGTGGCCAAGAGAGCTTCCCTCTCTACCTCTCGGTTCTCATTGCATGCATGCATGTATCTATATGTGCATGCAATACCCTAGCTCCTTCTTGGTTTTCCGTTTCACCTGGGCTACCACAAACTCATAAAGATGTGGTTGCCATGCATGGTGCACAGTAAAAGAAAAATATAATATGCAGTGCTCGTTACAGTGCTCATTACTTGGATTTTCTGCACGGATCACTGTTACAAAGATGTGGATGGATATGGTCTCCTTCTTGGCACTGCATATTATTTTTTTCACTGTTACAAAGATGTGCTCAACGCTTTTTGTGAGTTTGCCATGGTAGATGCACAGTGATATAAAAACATAATGCTCGCTCCTTCTTGGCACTACCCTAAAACAGTAAATGGCATGTACCCAGCTTGTCATCAAAAGAAAAACAAAAGCGTTGAGCAAGAGATGAGGTTCGATTGTAGGAATAATGCCCTCCGCAACAAGATAACTAACACGATCCAACTCCAAGAATTTGTTATTTTATGGATTAAGTCTAAAAAAGCAAGACATAATCACCTGGAGGTGGACCGGACTCTTGGCATATCACATACAATTCAAAGGATGATCCTACCACAACTACAGTTTTTATTTGTAGGGGGCGGTTCATGGGCATTTGTAGGGGTGGTTTCGCCAGCCGCCCCTACCAAACTGTTGCAACAAATCGCTGATTTGTAGAGGCGGTTCACTAGCCGTCCCTACAAATCGGATTTATAGATGTGGCTCAAGATTTGTAGGGGTGGCTGGATATAGAGCCGCCCCTACAAATCCATTTTCCCAAAAATTATGAATCTAGGCCAAAAACAATAGGAATTTTTTTTAGTCCGGGGAGGCCCCCACCGGTCAGCCACCCGCCCGCTCCATCGAAGTCGCAAGTAGCATGTGGACGTGGATCGGAGTTGGTTGAATTTTATAGAAAAGGACCATTACCCTAGAATATGCTTAGCATATGTCACGTAGACTGAGACATCTTTGTAATTTCTCAACTCTCAAGTATATGCAAGTACTATTTAGCTATCTTTTTTGTTGTTTCTCTTTACTAATATGCATCCTTAAGCTTCAAGTTTTAGTGGTCATGTTAGGTTCATTAGCTAACCAATCCAGGTAAGTATCATGTACTACTTTCAAGCATATGATAAGTTATCAAAATATATGTTTTTGTTGTTGTTACTACAACAGTGGTGATAAGAGCAATGTTTCTCATGTCTGAGACATAAGTACGATGATTTGAATTGACTCAAACACACGCTTGTACGCACCCTGTCGGGTTTGTCCATAAAGCGCTAGTTTGGAAGGCCAGTGGAAGCAGTGATGTTCTACCGGCGTCGACTTGAGAACCACTAGTGTAAATCCATTTACACTGGTGGTTTGCCTAATGATGTCGCAAGTGTAAATCGATTTACACTAGCGGCATGCTTACAAAAATCTTGAAATCGGACTTCATATCATTGCTGGATGCATATAAGCACGTATCATGAATTTGGGTCACGTATGGGATATAGAGAGTGCGCAAAGAGGGACTGAAGACGCAAGAGCGTTTTGAAAAAATAAAAAAGCAAGTGGAAGAAATGGTTTGCTCTTTCATATTATTACAGAAATGCTAGGGTCAGGGCGTCCGATTGTTCAGATGCTCCACCCACCCTCTGCGCCACCGCTGCCGTGCCCACCCGCCCACTGCGCCGCCGTCGCCGCCGCCCATGCCGCCCCCACCCCGCCCTTTGTGCGCCGCCGCGTAGCTCCGCGTTGCCGGCGAGCTCTGCGCCGTCAACGAGCACACAGGTCAGCTCCACACGTCGTCCCGCCGTCCTTTGCGCCACCGCTGCCTGTGCCGCCCCCACCTCGCCCTCTGTGCGCCGCCGCCTAGCTCCGCGTTGCCACTAAGCGCACCGGTGATCTCCACGCATCGACTAGCCTCCATTTGCTGAAGAAGCAAGGAGATGTTCGCGCTGAAAGCGCATGTTGCAAATATATGTTTTAAGTGTTATAGAGGTATGTTGCAAGTGTTTTATATCATTGTTACAAAAGTAGATAGGGATGTTGCACATGTTGCAATGCGTATGTTTCAAGCGTATATTCCAAATGTTTCATCTGTATTAGACGTATGTTGCAAGTGTTTCATCTGGATACTGCAAAAGTAGATCTGGATGTTGCATATACATGCATGTTGCAAGCCAATATTTCAAGTGTTTCATATGTATGTTGCAAATGTTTAATCTAGATGTTGCATACGTTTGCAATGGCTTTCAAGTGTTTTTTTCAGGTGTTTTGCAAGTGTTTCAGAAGTATGTTGCAAGTGTTTCAACTGTTTCGGATGTATGTTGCAAGTGTTGAGTCTGGATGTTGCAAAAGCAGATATGGTTTTGCACACGTTGCAATGGGACGACCCACCTGACGTGAAAAATAGGCGGCGTGAGCTCTATTTCTCTTACGCGTGCGGCAGCGTCTGACGCTAGTACTTAGGATCGGACGTCTGGGCGCTAGCAAGTCCGTTATTATTATTGTAGGTAGTGGTAGAGTAGAGGCATAGAGTGTAGTAGAGACAGAGATATATTAGGATCATGGTTCTATTATTGCTTTTGTTCTTTGTTTTTGAAGTTTATGGAAACAAACTCATACCACCTGTATTACAACCACTCACGTCTAACATTATAGTACGAAGTCCAATCCTATTCTAATTCTAAAATATATTGGATTCCGTCATAAACCGGTATATATTTGCTAGTATAAAAGTAAGAACAGAAGATCCAGATGCCAGATGGATAGACGAGAAAAAAATCAAAAAACAGAAACAGAAAAATATTTTGGACGGACGGAAATGAAAACAATAAAATCAGGAAAACAAGAAACGAAAAGGAAAACTGTTGAACGGACATATAGGAAAACCAAAACAGAAAAAGGAAAAAGAAAGAAACATCTGCCCAAAAAAATTAGGAACCGACCAAAAACCGGAAACATCTTTGACTTATACAAAAAATATTTTGGGATAATAAAAAATGGTTTAGAGGAAACATTGCGGTATATATATAGATATAGATCATGTGGTCTCGGTATAGATTCCATCCTTTTCCTTTCGAGAACAAAGCTCTAGGATTCTGCAACGCCGAAGGCGATGATGGAGGGCTGGAAGAGAGTCTTGAGGCTCCAGGGATCCAGCAGGGGCCGTTCGTTCAGGTGGACGAGACGGCGGTCGTGGCGTCATGGATGGACGGCGGCAACAAGATGGTCAAGCTCCTCGACGGTCTGGTATTTGAGGTCGTTCAGACGGTCGACATACCGGCTCCTCCGGCGCCGGAGGGTGGTAAGATCAAATTCAAGAGCTCCGACGGCGCAGAGTTCGAGATGGATCGGGTGGCGGCGAGGAAGTCGCCGACTATCATGTTCCTGGTCAAGTCCAGCCGTACCGGCAGCATCCCGATCGTCGAGGTCAAGTCCAAGATCCTCGAGAAAGTCTTGGATTACTGCTACAAGCACCTTCCCAGCCAACACCGAGGCTTCAGCCGAGGAACTGAAGAGCTGGGATGCAGATTTCGTCAAGGTTGACCTGAACACACTTTACCACCTCACCATGGTACGTAGGCTACAGCACTCCAATCCTGCCCGTCTTCTCCCACTCTTAGCTTACATCACAACTTCATTTGATTCACGTACCTATATATATATACAACATGATACACGCTCAATGAAATAGCTTTCTCCTCCTATCCAACCGAAGAGACCAGAAATTCTATTAGTGGATAACCTAAGAAATCTATATAAAGTTGCTCTTGGCAGTTGTTTCTGTAGCTACAGTTGCGCTGGTAGTTGATTCCAATATAAGTTTTCACCGTAATACATGTGGATTGGATGGATTAGAGTGCAGCCAAACAAGACCTAATAAGTACTTGCATTGTTTGGCTGCACTCCAATTTATGAGAGGGATTCACTACTACAGAATGTTACTGTAGGGACGGCTCTAGAGCCTCTGTAGGGGCGGCTGCGCCAGCCGCTCTTCCCAGGGTGTTTCTACAGAGGGTGCCTCTGTAGGGGCGGTTTCCTGACCGCCCCTGCAGTGCCCTCTGTAGGGGCGGCTGGTGTTTTTAGCCGCCCCTACAGTGGACTTCTGTAAGGGCGGCTGTATCACCAGCCGCCCCTGCTGTGTGTATTTGTAAGGGCGTTCCAATCAAGAACCGTCCCTACAGTGGATTTTCCAGCAAAAAAATAAATAATTCAAATTTAAATCTGACCACATATATATATATATATATATATATATATATAATTCAAATTCGAATCTAACCGCCACAAATATACATATATACATCCACAAACACAAGACCATTATTTAGAACATCATCACAAGTCATAATTCACAAAAGTATCAACTACAGCGCTAGTCGTATGTCACAGTTTCACAAGTGTGACGTGCATATACAAATTACACGCATCAATTGGTTGATCAATGCAATCATACAATGGCAGTGTTGAGGAACTCTTTCCAACAAAATAGATGAAAACTTTCGACATATTAAACGAAAGATCCAATAAACACTTCAGACACGGATTAGCACAATGGTTTACCACATAAATTTTTAGATCCAGACTCCTGTGAGGAAAAAAGTTCAGAACTTCAAAATACTAAAGTACAATCAAGTACATAAGCCAACATAGCAGATAACTTTGTCTCGGGTACAAATCACAAGCAAGAGAGTCCACCGGGCATGTTAAGTAGATCCATTAGAAGCATTGCCGTAGGGTTCTCTATCTTCTCCTCGAACCAACACTTGAGCTCACAGCAAGCCACAAGCACAGGCAAACGATACAGATAGAGTCAAGGGATAAAAGGCATTACCTGCCGGATACACAATGCCACGGGTTCCTTTTACCTGACGCGTCTAGGGGAAGGTGAACTGCTGCTTCGGCTGTCACTGGAGATGCTTCTTCCTCTAGGAGGCCTGCAAGCAAGAGATATTTTCAGTTATGGAATACTCTTGGCATATGCAAAAACACCAGAAAAAACTATCATTACAAAACAAATACATATGTTACCTTCTAGGGCTGCGGCTCCTTGATACCCTTCTTGGACCCTATACAAGAAACACATTAAAGCACTTAGTCAATATTACCATGCATGCATGACCAGTAACAGAGGAGGGGAAACAACATTACTTTGTGTTTGATACTACAAATACCATATCAGTTGTAGCACTCACCTTTCTTGGCGGTGGAGTAGGTGATCGAGAATATGATGAGTCTGACCTACCACGCCTCAATGGAGGCCCTCGTCCCCTGCGTTATACAAGAGAATCAGAATTGTCAGGGTGCAAAAGAGGAACAACATCAGCTGGTAGATTTTGGCAGATCCACTACCTTCTTGGAGAAATTGATCTGGAGTGGGAGCGAAGGGGTCGGCGAGGAGGAGAGCGGCGTGGAGGTGGTGGCCTTCTTGGTGGGCTCCTCAACCGCCTTGGAGGTGGCGAGCTAGAGGGGGAAAAGAAGGAATGAGCACAGCAGTTAAGCAAGCATAATAAGGCAGAGGACTAAAAAGTCAACAAAACTTGAATACTGAACCCAAGACATGAAAAATAAAAGGCAAAACAAGTATCCAAATACTAGAAGTGTAATGAGTACAAATCTTAGAAACCAATCACAGGATCATGCGTAGAACAGCAATTAATTATAAACATGGGATACATATATCTAATCCACTTGTATTATCTAAAAAGGTACATCTAATCCACAGCTATGAAATATAAAATAGAGAATACTTGATACATTTAGCAGGGATAGGCACGTGTAGTCCACAGCTATGGAATATAAAATCATCATGAGCTGAACAATTAAATCATCATGAGCTGAACAATTAAATCATCATGAGCTGAACATGCACCTTCAGGGGGAGTTCTTTGATACTGAGCAGAAGTAACAAGCGAAGAAAAGGAATAGTGATTATATAGTTTCAAAGCTTCAGAAGCTTACATTCCCTAGGACACTGCTGGGCATCCTTTTCAGCACTGCTAACACCTTTTCAATCTGGGGAGCGTCTCTTTTTGGAGGAGGGGCGGAGCTTTCATAGGTGATGCAGCCCTTTTGGCGTGGTTGAAGAGTGAATCTCAACTTAACAACATTTCCGTCAATTTGACCCTGGACAGATTTTTAGAAGAACTTGTTGGTCATTTACTTTTCAACAAAAAAGACACAATAAGCATAGGGTAGAATGCATACACCATCCATGTAAAGAAGAGCCTTCTCAGCATCATCTCTCTTCTTGAATTCAATATATGCATAGCCACGAGGAAGGTTAACCTAAAAAAACAAATAGTAGGTGTTAAGGAGAGCACAAGGCACAGATCCCAGAATAAGAGAATAAGAGAGCAACACATTCACTTACCATTCGGTCCATTGATAGCTCCACATTCACAACTTCGCCAAAGTTTCCTGAAAATACAGATAATTACTCGAATATAGTGTTTGGATTCATTTGGCAACATGACGACTTTTCAAAAGCACTTGTTTATTTTTAATTTGTATGTAAGAGTTTGTTAAATGCACATTATGTCTGGAACAACAGTAAAATCCTACTAGAATCAGCAAGCCAGTTGGCCGATTACTATAGAAAGAGGATCATCCCCACCGCATGAGGCTACCAAAGGGGAAGATCAAGTGTTTAACCAACCTAACATGTGTACATCATGCAACACATGATTGTTGGAGTTAGATACAAAAATATATAATGGCTGCAACCATAATGTAGACCGTAGAAATTTGAATACTAAAATGCATATTATCAACATTTTCCCTAAACGCTAAGAGGCTACCTGGTTTGCTTTGTCTACCCTTGAGTGAAATTACAATCAAATGAAACTACAAGTTCCAACAAAAAGCAAATGGAAACAGCCACAGTGATATCACAAGACATCTAATGAATCTATCGGAGCCAATGAACACCAGGCCCAAGTGTACAAGTAAATGGGCACAGAATTGTTACAAAGGCACATAAAGTAGCTGGACCAATTGTTTCACCTAATCAAGATGATTACAATCATTTTAAAGAGATTTTATTATCCTGTACAAATCAAGAGATGGACAAAAGAAGGGAAGAGAGCGCTACCACTGCAATATTTGCAGCATAAAAAGTTTTGGTTAGTTCATTTACAAAGTACAATCAAACAGATCAGGCCAATTCTATATAGTATAAGGGTTCACCATCTATGACAAACAACTCTCATTTTTTTCCTAGAAAAGAATGTCCATCTATAGAGTGAATGAACTCGACTAGTCAACGGCAAGCATTGTATTATTTAGAAGAAAACCAAAAGGAAACGAGAACATCCCCATATACACCAAGGCCGTTCTCGTCCCAACCTATCAACCAACCAAGCGCTAATCCACCAAAGCTAAAAAAACCATCCAAACCGCCTTATTTCCCTCGTGGTAGGAAATCTAACCCTAATACCACGCCGCAGATATAAAAACAATCTAGGTCAAGATGACATTCACATGAGCAAGAGGGATATGAACAGGCGGCTCACTATGGAGGTGATGTACTCCTCGACGACTCCCGATACTTGTCGTAAAAAGCCTGCAGCGAGTAGTCGTGTGGCGGCTTCTGCGTGCACATGTTGTATATCGTCCTGCGACAAGGAACCAAAACCCTAGATTAGAACCAGATCGAAGCGGATCGAGTTGGGAAACCCTATGCGGCCACCGCCCAAGGCGACGGGCGGCGAGGAGGAGGAGGAGGAGGAGGGAGGAGAGAGACGACGCGTGTAAAGCATCATGTAGTCCTCGGAGCTGAACTGCGGCTCTCTTTGCCCTCGAGGATGTTCTTCACCTTGGTGATGCCCTTCGCATGACCGCCCATCCCTCCTCCAGATCGATTGTCCCACGCCCAGCCCGCCATCGCCGCTAAGCGGAGGTTGCAGTGCCGATGAGTGGAGAAGCAAACCTTCTAGGCGGCCCCCTCCTCGTCGTGTGATTTAGACTCTATCCCCGTCGTCCGATCGCGAGGTGGACGGCCCAGATGATGAGCCTTACGCTAGATGTGGATCATTGTATGAAATCAAATCAAACTATAAAAATAATTTTGAGACACCAAATGATCTCAAATAAAAATTTGATAAACATCAAAGTTGTAGAGGTCATGAAGATCTACAACTTTTATTTTGGTCATCTTGTCATTTGATAAAATTTGAACCTTTTAAATTTGAACTTTTAAAAAATGACAAGTTCGAACCAAAATTTGAGACCCAAAATGATTTCAACATAAAAAGTGATGAATACCAAAGTTGTTCAACTCATTAATATCTACAACTTTTATTTTAGTCATCTTGTCATTTGACAAAATTTGAACCTTTCAAATTTAAAATTTGAAAAACGACAAGTTTGAACCAAAATTTGAGACCAAAATTGATTTCAACATAAAAAGTGATGAATACAAAAGTTGTTCAACTCATGAATATATGCAACTTTTATTTTGGTCATTTCTTCATTTGACAAATTCTTAGCACATATTGTTCACTAATCTTACACATGTCTCATATAGTTTATAAAACCTTATGAGAGATGTGTCACATTTGTGAACAATGTCATTACCACTTTGTCATATGAAGAAATGACCAATACAAAAGTTGTAGATCTTGATGAGTTATTCAACTTTGGTATTTATCACTTTTTCAGCTGAAATCATTTATGGTACCAAAATCTTGTCTGAAGTTACATTTTTTTTTGAAATTCAAATTTTAAATTGCTCAAACTTTTCATACGTATATATTGACAAAACCAACAAAATAAATTGATAGAGAATGATTTTAGAAAATTTTAGGAAAAAAATCATCAGATTTGGAGTTAGTATGAGGAAGAAAAACTAGTTACAAAGTTGACCCACAGATTAAAAATAGAAATCACACTGTTCACTATGATCATGTAAGTATCATCTAGAACAGTATGATTTATCTTTTTAATCTGTGGGTAAACTTTGTAACTAGTTGTTCTCCCTCGTGCTAACTCCCAATGTGATGATTTTTTTTCCTAAAAATTTCTAAAATCATGCTTCAGCATTTAAGTTTGATCAAACTTGGATGTGACAATGTTTTACGCATTTTAAATTTTGAAATTTGACAAGTTCAAACCAAATTTTCAATCCCTAAATGATTTCAGATGTAAAAGTGATGAATACAAAAGTTGTTCAACTCATCAAGATCTACAACTTTTATTTTGATCATCTTGTCATTTGACAAAATTTGAACCTTTCAAATTTGAAATTTTAAAAAATGACAAGTTCAAACCAAAATTTGAGACCCAAAATGATTTCCACATAAAAAGTGATGAATACCAAAGTTGTTGAACTTATTAATATCTACAACTTTTATTTTAGTCATCTTGTGATTTGACAAAATTTGAACCTTTCAAATTTGAAATTTTGAAAAACGACAAGTTCGAACCAAAATTTGAGACCCAAATTGATTTCAACATAAAAAGTGATGAATACCAAAGTTGTTCAACTCATGAATATCTGCAACTTTTATTTTGGTCATTTCTTCA
This sequence comes from Miscanthus lutarioriparius, assembly GCA_904845875.1. Lineage (NCBI taxonomy): Eukaryota > Viridiplantae > Streptophyta > Magnoliopsida > Poales > Poaceae > Miscanthus > Miscanthus lutarioriparius. The sequence continues at coordinate 85,304,130 of CAJGYO010000008.1, read as the reverse complement.
TTTGACAAATTCTTAGCAAATTGTTCACTAATCTTACACATGTCTTATATAGTTTATAAAACCTTACGAGAGATGTGTCACATTTGTGAACATGTCATTACCATTTTGTCATATGAAGAAATGACCAATACAAAACTTGTAGATCTTGATATGTTATTCAACTTTGGTATTTATCACTTTTTCAAATTGATATCATTTGGCGTACCAAAATCTTATCTCTGTTGCATTTTTTTGAAATTCAAAATTTAAATTGCTCAAACTTTTCATATGTATATATTGACAAAACCAACAAAATAAATTGATGGAGAATGATTTTAGAAAATTTTAGGAAAAAAAATCATCAGATTTGGAGTTAGTACGAGAAAGAAAAACTAGTTACAAAGTTGACCCACAGATTAAAAAAAGAAATCACACTGTTCACTATGATCATGTAAGGATCATCTAGAACAGTGTGATTTCTCTTTTTAATCTGAGGGTAAACTTTGTAACTAGTTGTTCTCTCTCATACTAACTCCAAATGTGATGAGTTTTTTCCCTAAAAATTTCTAAAATCATGCTTCAGCATTTAAGTTTGATCAAACTTGGATGTGACAATGTTTTACACATTTTAAAATTTGAAATTTAAAATTTGACAAGTTCAAACCAAATTTTCAAACCCTAAATGATTTCAGATGTAAAAGTGATGAATATAAAAGTTGTTCAACTCATCAAGATCTACAACTTTTATTTTGGTTATCTTGCCATTTGACTAAATTTGAACCTTTCAAATTTGAAATTTTTAAAAATGACAAGTTCGAACCAAAATTTGAGACCCAAAATGATTTCAACATAAAAAGTGATGAATACCAAAGTTGTTCAACTCATTAATATCTACAACTTTTATTTTAGTCATCTTATCATTTGATAAAATTTGAACCTTTCAAATTTAAAATTTTGAAAAACGACAAATGGGCACAACAGGGGCGGCTGGTGATTGAGCCGCTCCTACAGATCAGCCCCAACTGTAGGGGCGGCTCAAGTTACCAGCCGCCCCTACAGTGCCATCTATAGGGGTGGTTGGGCTGCTGGGGCCCGAGGTCGCCCACTGTAGGGGCGCTCCCAACCCCAAATTACCTACAGTAAAAATGCCCCCGTTCCTATAGAGGGAATCTGGCGTAGTGATTTGGGGTCCCTCTCAACTGATGATGTGAACTGGGGTATATCGGAGTGCAATCAAATAAGCCCTAAGTTTGGTAATGTATCGAGGTGATGTTTAGTTTGTCATTATATGTATCGTACCCTTGTGTTCAAATGTGTACATATGCACAATGCAAATAGCTCTGCCTGTAACGGTGCGAACGCATAATGATCACTTCATATTTGATACATACTCTGCTATATTATGTGTGGTATGGATCGTGCCTCTTGCATGCATATGGGCTGAGCTAGTACTAGCTGTGTTTACAATTCTCAGCATCAGTGCGCTGTTAGTTAAACTTTATACATATATATGAACGGCTTGAATGCATATTCACTGGTCCTTCTTTCTGACACCCTGGCCTTGTCATCTTGGATCCGTAACTTTCAGGCTGCGCGCTATCTGGAAATCCAGGGGCTAGAGGACCTCGCTTGTCGGGCTGTCGCCGACGTAATTGAGGGCAAGACGCCTGAGGAGATCCGCGCGACGTTCAACATCAAGAAAGACATGACCCCTGAGGAGGAAGAGGTGGCCGTGAGGGAGCTGCACGCGTGGCAGCGAGCCACATCCTCATCGGAGAACATGGAGCTCACCCCTGAGGAGGCTAGAAGGGACTGGATGGACATAGTAAACAGCAAGTTCTGCACTGTTAGATTTCTAGGCAAATTCAGGGAAATTTAATCTAGAGATTGATTAACAAAATGGCTGTCACATCATATATGTGCACGTATGATCTCTTCGTAATATGTGACATCTAGAAATTGAGGTAGTGGCGTAGCTTGCACTTAGCATGAGAATGGCGTATAGCAGCATCTGAACAAGCGGGTAGCGAATTTTGGAGTCGGAGAGTACCTCGCTGATCAAGTATACTAGCCATTGGACCTTCAGGGCATGTCCTTCCTCTTCTCGCTCAACCCCAAGAGCCGTGCTCACCACGAGCGTTGTCGCCATCGCTAACTGTGCACTCTAACAGGCCCACTCTTCTGTAGGCGAACAATAATTCTCCCAAGTCACACGAAGCATCAAGGACCAAATTGCTTTTACCGGTCATCCAGGTGTTGTGGCGATTGCGTTCCACCACTTTGAAACATCTTGATGGTTCTGTCACTGATATGAATGCATTCGGTAGGACGCCCGATGTCTGTTGCCTCTTAATAATGCATGTATTTTTTTTATAATGGAAAATCATTACTTTAGATTCTTTTTGCATTTTCATCATCTTTACCCCTTTACCAACCTATTCGCACTAGTTTCTTTGTTTTATGATTGTAGTAAACTTTCTTAGCCACATACATCCGTAAATTGTTTACCTAAGAGAAGAAAATCTGTGCATGATCATGGACGTTCACTCAATGCATGGAAAATAGAGCCAAAGATTATTTAGTGGTAAATGCCAACATGCCCTTTTATTTATTTAATCAAACAAAAAAAATTACAAAACCGTGTGACATTACATTGGACGGCCCTGTCGAGCAGCCGATGAAACCATATATATCAATGGATCCTTTGATTGATTGCGATTTGAACAGGACCAAATTAGATAAGAAAATACCAAATTAATAGGTAGTTTGGTCCATATCCATCAAATGATTAACCATACATGGTGGGTGTGCTGGGAGCACATGCCCTTAAGGGCAAAAAACCGCCTTCTAGACATGTGGCCAGCCGGTGCCCGGTGACGTGTATAGATAGCTCAATGCAACGCCTCCCGAATTTTTCAAACGTAATTTTCCATGCATAGATGAATTCAAAAGAAAAAGTGGTCTATTACAAAATTGCATAGACCTACAACTTTTTTTGGTGATTTCTCCATCTAAAGTCGTTTGAAAAATTCAAATTTTAGTATGCAGCTCCTATTTTGGAGGCGGCTCAAATCAATTTCTATAGATCCATTTGTAGAGGCGATTGGGAATAGAGCCGTCTCTAATAGTGGTATTTGTCGGTTTAGAGGTTACTCTGAGGCGGCTGTATCTTGACCAATCTCTAAAAAAAGCCTCCATTGCTGAATTTTTTTAATAGTGTTAGCACCTTCTGGAAGAAAAGAGTTTAGCCACAGCTCCAAAATGGAAGTGGTAGAAGCATGGTTTACTTTTTCCAAATAAAAATAAGATATCCTTTAAACAAATCAGAAGGGGGCAGGCAATCACTCTAGTTTCAAATGAGCAAGAATCGATCACAAGAACACAATCATTTTGGTAAAGAGAGACCATATTACATTATTCCGGAGCTTATTAATTATTATTGTCTACTACAAAACTACTCACATGGATCAAGTAAGCTCGAACTATAAATGCAAATGACATTCCAGAACCTGAGTCTCTCTTTGGATATTTCACGGCCAAGACTAAGAATTTAGCTCAAATTTGGACCGCTAATATGTGGACGGCTGTGTCTAGAGGCCGAAGCCAAACAGGAACAATGGATCGTAGTGCGCGTCACCGACGTTCATTGGCAGCTAATCCACCGAGCGGAACCACGTCCTCGACAGTTTCCCCGTGAACCCGTAGTCGCCGAATAGCACGTCTCTGACGCCCTGCCCCTCCGTCCCCGGCAGCCACGCCGCCACCAGCGCGTCGATGATATCGATGAACGGCCCAACCACCAGCGGCCACTACGTGAAAAACAGTTTGTAGCAATGGGACTTTTTTTCTTTAGGGGCGGCTAGCATTGGAGCCGCCCTTACAGTAACGTGCTCGGGCTCCAGCACAGCAGCCGCCCCTACAAATGGTACAGTAGGGGCGGCTGGTAATACGAGCCACCCCTACAAACGCGTCGATTTGTAGGGGTGCTGGTTGCTGTGTCCATTTGTAGGGGCGGCTGAATCACCAGCCGCCCCTATAAATGCCCGTTGTATATATAGCGGCCACCTTCAGAAAAATTCTCTCCCCTCCTCTCTCTCTCAGTCTCTCTCCTCTTCGCTCCCTCTCTCCCTCGACGCGGACAGGGCAGCGGCGGTCAACGTCTGCTTCTGTGCTCCACAAAACCCTAGCCTCTCTATCTCCCTCCCTCTCCTCTCCTCCCCTCCGTCACCTCCCCTCTCCTCCCCTCCGCCGCCTCCCCTCCTCGATCGCTCCTCGCCGCGGCGCGACGGACGTGCACCATCGCGACCTCCTCCCTGCGATGTGCGCTGTCGGGCTCCAGCGCACGCGCCGCCCCTCTCCATCGCCAGTGCCGCCTCTTCCCGTCACCGGCGGCACTTCTCCGCCTTCTCCACGGTCACAATCTAATTGGCAGCCTTCTCAGTTCGTGATTTTTTTGTTGTTCAATTTTTGTTTTGGCTTTATCGAATTCTTTGCTTTGCCTTTGCTAGGGTTAGGGTTTTAGGCGGTGGCACACAGGGCCCCTCGGCGGTGGCGCACCTGGGCCGCCGGCGCCACTTGCCCGCTGGAGGTGGAGTGCCGCGACGACTCCGAGGAGATGAGCTCATCTGTAGATCGATCGCCTCTTCTCATACCACTGCTACCAGCTCCAACTCCAGGCACGTCTCTAGCTCTCCTCTTCCTACTCCTCAATCCTGTAACTCTAGGCATGTCTCTAAATTTTTGTTCAGCAATATATATTTGACTGGATACTAATAGAATAATGCAATAATTTTTACCTGGTCATTGCTTCTATTTGATTAGCGACTTAATATAATGAGGATGCATTTACTAAAACCGTGTACAGATTTTTTTGCATGCTTTTAGAGGAGATTCAAATTGCAGAGATAAAGTGCATAATGACGCGTACAGAAACTGACGCTCTTATTATGGCTTCGATAGATTTCAGGTTTCTTACGTGTACATCTTTCCAATGTTTGCCTCTTTGGTACAAAGTTTAATTATAGAATTGGTGCTCTTGCCGTTTCCTGAATATGTTTCAGGTTCTTACATGTTCTCTGAATTTTGGTTCGGCAATATATATTTGACCGTGACTCATGGACACAAGAGAAAGGATAAAAGATATGTCATATTGGGACTGTCAAAGTGTTCATTGAGTAAACTTTTCTTTCAGCTACAGATTATCAGAGTGGTCTTAACTTCCAATTGTAGATTTCAGCTACATGTTATAAATTTTATAGGTTTATATTAGTGGTTCATCAATCAAACAATGAAAAGAGCATGGTGATGTTCTCAACGAATGCAGTGAGGAGGTATTATATTCTTAGTGGTCATTGAACCTCATGATTTTTTTATTGCCCTGTCCTGGCCTGGTCATATTTCCTTAGATCTTAATGGCTTCCAACCTTTTGTTGAATCACATTGGTCGTATCTTTTCCCTTGATTTTGATCTGTATTCCTTGCTCCTTACAAATTACTTAGCTAGATCCTGCGCACATGCATACACATGTAAAAGGAACTTGGTGGCCCCATTTTACAATATGTACAAATGATCCTAACTTATCCAAAAAAATATAAACTGCTACACGGTAACATATTCTATTATCAATGTTTATCCATGGATCCTGTTTGATACATGCCAGATACATGGCCTCTCTGCCACATGATATTAATTTTTTTGTAGGTGCAGTCATGGTTTCAAGTTGCATCATTTGTGTTCCCTCAAGAATTCTAGTTATAACCCCAGCTCCCAGCCTCCTTAATGGTAAATATGTATTAGAAAATGTGTGAACCTGCATCGTTTATGTTTTGAACATCATAATTCTTCTAAAATAGTAGAGGGAGCTTCACCATTAAAGTTTCCTACATCTGCCTTTTCTGTCAAAATTATTAAAGCCTAGTGATTTATCATTTCATGCAGCCCTAAAATCTATAGCTACTTTCGTTTTAAAATAGATTTTGTGGTGGTCGGTTGCAGTTGTATCTTTTTTTACAGGTTGGAGTCTGCTGCAGCTCTGTTAAGTCTACTTGGTGTCAAAGCACGAATCAGCGTGCTAGGTTTCATAATAGTTCTGTCAACAGCCAGGATTTCATGCTTCTACTGTTGTTTAGGTCCGCAGCTCGTGCTTTCACCCTCCTTCATATTTTTCTGGCCGACGGTGGTGACAGGGCTGCGTTCTCGGTCGGTCGGAGGACCTAAATCACAAACGGAGAAGACGGAGCATCTCTCGACGGCGCGCGCGTCATCTTCGCTGCCACAAGCAAGCAGTGCAGGCCACCGTCATGGCCACCGCCAGCAGCAGTTAGTAGACAGAGAGTACCACTGCTCGCTTCAGCAGTCCAGCAGATTATGAATTCCATTTTCAGTGCGCTTTAGTGCTACAATGACCTGATGTGTGACTACAACTCAGCAAGTGGAAGGAATATTAGAAGCTTCTGATTTTGTGATTTTCGATTGCTAGATCTGATGGTCGACGTGTGTATATATACTACCGCCACACATAATTAATAAATTTTTATAGTTATTTTAAGTCAAACATTTTTAAATTTAACTAAATTTATAGAAAAGTTGAAAAAAGATTTATAACATCAAATTAGTATCATTACATACACCATAAAATATATTTTATAATTTGGTTATTTGGTTTCATAAATATTTATGTTTCTTTCTATAATTAGGTCACACATATGAAAAAATTGACTTCAGACAACTTTAGAAATTGATTTATTCAGGAGTATGTACTTATCTTTCTGCTATCAATTTTCTAATACAAGGACATGAGCCCTTAGCATTTTGTACTTAGCTAACCTAGCTACGTGCATGGACATGTGTGGACTCCGCGCACAAATGTGTACTAGGTAACGATGTTGCTTGCTTGCTTGCAGTAACACATATCAGTGACGATATGATGACGAGGCTTGGTCGCCACCAATCTTGACATCTGGGGCCTCCATGTCAAGACTTCTTTAAGCAATGTTGTGTATAGAAATAGTGATATACATACTATTCCTTTTCGTTCGAAATTATAAGTTGTTTTTGGATTTTCTAAGTACTGTCCTTTTGCTATGTGTGTTTAGATATACGCATGTTCACATACTAACAAAAGCTATGTACCTAGAATTACAAGGCATCCACATCTCTAGGGCAGAGGGTTTGGTTGGCGCACGAGGGAGATCCGCAGCAGCCTGCCGGTGAAGACAAAGGGTGGTGTGTCCCACGGAGTGGCCTTGCGGCAGGTTCGTAGTTGCGCTTTTCACAAGATAGAAGGGCTGCTGTTAAAGATAAAGTGTAGAACAGCATCCTCTATCATCAATATTGGCGACAACAATAGGGAGTAAGGGCAAATAGACCAAAGGTGAAACTGGGCAACTTAATAAGCAATACAATGTTATATATCATTGATCGATTCAAAGTAAATAATGAAATAAACTTTTCGCGTTGACTGATTCACCCTCACTGCCTACCACATTTCTACAATAATCACCCCCACTAAATATAATGACTATTTTCAATATATAAGAAATATTTAAGGCATGCATATTTTGTTATTTGATTTATCGTTCCATCATCTTATAATCCAATCTAATTCTTTTATTTTTTTATTGAATTCTTTCATTGCCATGCCCAATTTCGATTTTGATGCAAAGACATATAGATCTAATTCATACATGCAACGATTCTGTTTTAAAGGGAGTCCCACAGCAACGTGCGGTGTATCCTTCTTGTTTATTAAATCCACCAACTTATTTGCACTAGTTTCTTTGTTTTATGATTGTAGTAAAATTTCTTAGCCACATACATCTGTAAATTGTTTACTTAAGAGAAGAAAATCTGTGCATGATCATGGACGTTCACCCAATGTGGAAAATAGAGCCAAAGATTACTACTTAGCGGTAATTGCCAACATGCCCTCTTATTTATTTGGTCAAACGAAAAATTACAACCGTGTGACATTACATTGGACTGCCTATCGAGCGAGCAGTCCATGAAACCATATATCAATGGATCCTTTGATTGATTGCGATTTGAACAAAAGCAAATAATTATTAGCTAAGAAAATATCAAATTAATAGGTAGTTTGGTCCATATCCATCAAATGATTAACCACCATATATGGGCAGACATGTGGCCAGCTGGTGACGTCCGCCTTATTGCAAAGCGCGTTGGAACGCCTCCTCCAAGGCCTTCAGGATGAGGGCCGGGGTGCATATCTCCTTGCATTTTTCAATACCATGCGGGTCCTTCACCTTACTACAAACCGCGTCGCAGCTAGCAGTGACCTCCGCCGCTTCAGCCTCGTACTTTTTTATGCATCCTTCTTCACAAGACCTGGTGGCTGGAGAGCCTAGGCCGTGCTGCTCACTGCATTTCAACGAGCATTGAGAATTCTCGATCGACACCGTTTTGAAACGCTGGTTGAGGGCGCAGGACTCCTTGCAGGCCGGCTCCTTAAGCTTCTTGTCTAGACATAATTTTTTGCAAGTGTCTTCTTGTACCTTCTTTGCCTCGGCCGTCTTCTTACCGGCAGCAGCTCCACCGATGAGTGTGAGGACCAACACGAAGAGGACCACCACGGTCTTCATTTTCTTGGTGATGGACGTGTTTGCTATTGGGATTGGTGATGATGGAAGGGGATGGCAGCTTTGCTTATAGAACTAATGACATATTTGTTGGTCATATATATAGGACATCATATCGCCAAAAGGACATGTAAGTGTGTGGCCATGAGAGCTTCCCTCTCTACCTCTCGGTTCTGATTGCATGCATGCATGTATCTATATGTGCATGCAATACCCTAGCTCCTTCTTGGTTTTCCGTTTCACCTGGGCTACCACAAACTCATAAAGATGTGGTTGCCATGCATGGTGCACAGTAAAAGAAAAATATAATATGCAGTGCTCGTTACAGTGCTCATTACATGGATTTTCTGCACGGATCACTGTTACAAAGATGTGGATGGATATTGTAACACCCTAAAATTTGGATTTTTGGAAATAGAGTTAAAATGATTTAATTTAGAATATTTGTGCTCATGAAAACATAGGAAAATAAAATTTTCATTAAATTAAAATTAATCATAAGGTTTAGCAACATGTTTGAGCATACATGCCCTTGCATTTGATTTATTTGGTTGAGTGGTTTTGATTGAAAATTTAAAAATAAAAGAATTTAAAAAGTTGTAAAAATTATTTTTGAAAACTTACTAAAATCTGCTCACTTTTATTATAATTGAAAAGAATATTCAAAACTTTATTTGAAGTTGCATTTGATTCATAATTGAAATTTGGTTTTGAAATATGAAGTAGAAAATGAAAAACAAAATCTAGTCACTGCTCTCTCCCTCTCCCTTTTTGGCCCAGCAGCCGGCCTGTACTCCCTATTCCGCGCGCCGCTTTCAGTTTTCCCGCGCAGGTCTGCTCCCGCTTCCCGCAGTCCAGCCGAGCGTACCAAGTCGTGGCCCAGCTGCCCGCGCCACGTTTTCCCTCCTTCCTCTCTTCTCTCTATTCGACCGCAGGTCCAGTTCGCCGAGGCCCGTCCAGCGGCAGCTGCGCCCGCACGGCCTTCTCTTTTTGGTTCACTGACAGCCCGGTTCCCCCACGCCTTGTGTCACCGCCGCCTCGGGTCCGCGCGTCAGCATCGTCTTCCCCAGCTCGTGTCCAACACGGACACTCCGTCGCCAAAGGAGTCCGTGCTCGTTCCGCCCCGCGCCGTTGTCTTGCGCCGCAAGCCGCCTCCGCCCCATATAAACCGGATGCCCGCGCCTGTGCCTCCCCAATCCGAGCTCCAGGGTCGCATCTGATCTCGCCGAGACGCCGAACAGCCCCGAGCTAGCTAGCGCCGCCGTCCAGGTTTCGCCGAGGAGCCAGTCATCCGCCGCCGCAGCTGTGACCATCGCTGGAAGCCATCACTTGGTGGTAGTAGATCTCCCCGATCCGTTTTATTGTTTCTCCTTGCTTTCTGGGCTGCTCACCCCGTCGCCGAACTTAGCAGGAAGTCGCCGTCCTCCTCGCCAAGCCCCACGCGGTTGCCATGATCTCACCGCCGATCTTAAGTCCCTTGGTGAGTTCTCCATAGTCCCCTCTACCTCTCTGTTCTTTTCCCATTAAAAACCAAGGTCTGGAACCCGATTCCATGAACTCCGGCGAGCAAGTAGCCGGCCGTGCATGCGTCGCCGTGAATCAATTTGCTTGTTAGCTTGTTGACGTCATGGTGACATCACTCGTATTTATGGCCGTTTTCCTTTGGAAAAATAAATCTAGAAATACGACTCCAAATACACCCTTGTGGACATGGTCCATGGTGGACTGCTCTCACAGCACCTCCACCGGTTCACGGGCCGCAGACTCGGTCCACAGCATAGTGCACGCGCACTTTGCGTTCTAACCCCTATACTTTTCCGTAATCGATCTACAATTTTGTGAGTCTTGTATATCTTTCAAGCTAGCCCCTGCCATCTACGGTTATTTCTATTTTAGCCCAATCAGCAACCACAGTCAGGTTATTTAATTGTTTTAATTCAAGAATAAGCTCAGTTTATTTATAGAAATACCATTGCACCTTATTTCATGTGTAACTTCTCCGTTTTAACTCCGATTTGACCCGTTCAACTTGCGCTAGGCTCGTAACTTCATAATCTACATGTTCATACTACTGTTAAGTATGTTTTCAACTTTTAAAATTCATGAATTGATTTAATCTATTACTTTAACAAAGGAAATCTTGCTTAAATCACATCTTCTACGTTTTAACTCCGTTTTAGTCCATTCAAGTTGGGCTAGATTCATAGCGACGAGATCTATGCGTTAATAACAGTGATTATCATGTCACTAATACCAGAATTTCATGGTTTAAATCATATCTTAAATAACAATTATGCAACTGGGTTTTATAAATAAAATATGATTTGTTTTATTTTAGTTTTATAACTCAAATCTAAATTTAATTCAATCCAATTTATATAAGCTTTTATATAGTTAAATAAATGAAGCCTATAGTTTTCTTTTTCGCGTATAAAGTAAATCTTTCGGTAGTTGTATCTTTTCAACCGTAGCTTTGATTAGCGTGCTCTTGGCGTCTGTGTGTTCAGAAGTAGACGTAGATTCGCTTTTACAAACTTTTCATCTTGATTTTATGTTTGGTGTACTGTTCTAATTTAGATCTATTGTTTGCTTCGTCTATGATTGTATGGATGCTTGCGTGGTGCTTTATGATTAAGTCCAGTCGGTGAGATATACGTGGTGATCTAGAAGAAGAAGAACAACATTGAAGATTTAAGCATACCGAAGGATCGGTGTTTTAAGGCAAGTATAGCATGGGATCTTCCTTGCTACCTATTCACCTTTAATCACTTAATTCATACTGCATGTGTCTACCTTGTTGTCAATAAGGATATCCTAGTTATTTGATACCTTGTTCCTTGATACCTATGGGGTATTGCATTGGGTATTATGATGCTAGTGCTCAACTACAACCATGATCTTGTAACTTGACTAATGGTATATGCAATAAACATTAAAAGATGCTTTTTAGCAACATAGAACCAGGGGCTAGAGCATTGGGCTGTTTTATGGTGCTATAGATTCCTCTCCATAAGGACTTATCTGTAAGTGATCATCCGGGACTTACAGTACAGCTGTGAGGGCTATATGGCTCTGGCTTTGGCTCAGTATGAGGATCTTTTGTAGCTTGTTAGTGGTTACCTTTATTGGTGTAAGAATGGCTTGCCGAATCGGGTATAGTGTGGCCTCTATCCCCATGTGTATAGGCTACGTGTCAATGTGCCATCGGAAAGGGGGGCTCTACATCTGTTTGCCAAGTGAATCTAATGGCCCTAACTTGTTAGACGAACCTTTGAAAGGCTTCATAGTGAACCCTACCGACCTTCCTTGGTAGTGGGTCAAGAGGCTGATCACCTCGAGCGAAAGGGTAAATCACGACTCACAGTGAAAGTGTACAACCTCTGCAGAGTGTAAAACTGGTATATCAGCCGTGCTCACGATCACGAGCGGCCTTGGAACCCTTACGGAATAGATGATGAACACTGATGATATGGATGTTGAAGATACTCACTAATGGTTAATTGTTTATGCTATTCATTACTCATGTTTACCTGATCATGTGTTTATATGGGCTGGTGATAAACTTGTTGCTACTCAATTGCTAAAAGATGACTCATTAAAAGTTAATCGCAGTTAAACCAGTATCAGCCTTTTGAGCCTCATGAATCCCATGTTATATTTATTGAGTACGACATGTACTTACGCTTGCTTTATTTTTCACATATTTGGATAAAAATCCCAGATGGGTACCAGATTGATAGAGTTTGGAGGAATTAGGCTTGTGGTCAACCAGTCAGTTGTCCTTGTGGATTTAGAGTACTCGCATGAAGATCGGAGTTGTCTTTCCGCTATCTATACTCTGAGGTTATACTCTTTCTACTAATACGCTATCTATTTAAGCATTGCATTTTGATATTACCCTTATTTGTAGCTATATGTGAGATTTGACTTCCTAGGCTCACATATGGTGTGTATCTGGTTTTGTTCTTAAAATCAGGTGCTACAAAGTGGTATCATAGCAATGCTGACTGTAGGACATAAGCCTAGTAGAAACTGGTCGTTCTAAGGTTTAGAAGTTGCTGTAAAAACCCTTGATCTATGAACCTTGATATTTTCTTCTCTACTATATCTCTACCTTGGTGCTTATTTTAAAGTCTTTGTTCTCATCTTCACTTATTGGTTTGATATGCTTTTAGAACTGTTCCTCATCACCTTCTTGCGTAATCTGAAGATAAGTCTTAGGATTGTTACCCCTAGTACAATGAGGACGATAGTATCGCAAGTTGAGTCAATGCTTGAATTGCGCATCTTTATTGCTTGTTGATTTGTCATTATGCTTATGATTGTTTTGAATCTTTGTAATGATTGCAGTGATCTTGTTGGGTGTTCCCACAATTTCATTTAGCTTATAGGCCTAAGGTATAAAGATTAATGAAATAAATAGTCTGGTTTTGGTTATCTCCTGTTTCCTCTATTCTGTATTTTCGGAGCAGCCTGCACTCTTTGGCTTATATCTCTGATTTTGGATGATCAAAACTCATGGGAAAATTCTGGACAATAGTAGTCTTCAATATCTTTCTCTGAGCGCAAGAATCATCCTGATAGCTATTTTGGTTATGGAGATACGAAAATCACAAGACGAAGCATCTGTGCTGTTTGGAACCCAGAATAGTTTTGTTGTGCACTATTTTTGACCAAGTTAACTATAGAATTTGGAAAATTGTTCTATAAGGAAGTTGTAGGTGATTTTATAAGCTTTCCAACGGTATAAGATACAACTTCATTGGATTAACAGAATGGGGGTTACAGCTGTTTTACTGCACTGTTGTTTTTCTGCTCGCGAGGAATTTTAGATTTCTTGTTCTTGCCCATATACAAGAGTACCATCAGGATGCCAGAATGACTTCATACTAGTTAGCTAATCTAAAGGAATGTGCAAGTTATGTTTGGTGTCCCCTAGTTTATCTTTTCTTAAGGGGGTAGCCAAGTTGAAGAATTTACAAGATGAAGTATCATGCGTTCTAGTTTGCGCAGCGGAAGCGTGGTGGTACCCAAAGATGTGTGAGAAGGAAAAGTAGTACCTTGTTCATTAAGTCAACTAAGGAAGCGTGAGTTAAACTACCCAACATGCATCTGGAGTTATCCGTCAGTGGGAGCATGGAAATAATATCTTTTGGAAGTAAAAGTGTCATCTTGGTGGATCACAAGAATCTACAGGACATCTTCACTAATTTGGTTTTGAGCTTGTGTTATCCTCGTTGGAATGAAATTGATTATGACTTGGAAAAAATGCTATCACTTGGAGAAGCAACAATATGGCGATGACCTTAGCAATGGAGAGTCATGCTAAGAAGGTTCGGGTGACACCGAGGATTAAGAATATTATTCAAAGTTTGAGCAAATTGACCGGAATCATTAATGTTTTGAAGATTGGTAGTAGAATTTCCTTCTAACTAAGAGAATCGTCAGGCTTCATTAGAGAAGGTGGATATTTTAAGGAAGAGAATTGGTACTAAAGGAAAGGTGGCCCAGTAATTGGAGTTACCTAGAAATTTCTCAAGGTACCTGTCATAATCTTGGAGTTAGTTTGACAAGTTACTTGGAGTAAGATCAACATGTATGCAAGGTAAAGTGGGATCCTTATCAAGACGATGGAACTACACGATGAAGCAAAGAAGAATCTAGAGACGAAGTATCCAGAGAAGAATCTAGAGACGAAGTATCCCTATCTCCTAGTCGACGTCGTCCGAATCTCGAGGACGAGATTCATCTTAAGGGGGGTAGAATTGTAACACCCTAAAATTTGGATTTTTGGAAATAGAGTTAAAATGATTTAATTTGGAATATTTGTGCTCATGAAAACATAGAAAAATAAAATTTTCATTAAATTAAAATTCATCATAAGGTTTAGCAACATGTTTGAGCATACATGCCCTTGCATTTAATTTATATGGTTGAGTGGTTTTAATTGAAAATTTAAAAATAAAAGAATTTAAAAAGTTGTAAAAGTTATTTTTGAAAACTTACTAAAATCTGCTCACTTTTATTATAATTGAAAAGAATATTCAAAACTTTATTTGAAGTTGCATTTGATTCATAATTGAAATTTGGTTTTGAAATATGAAGTAGAAAATGAAAAACAAAATCTAGTCACTGCTCTCTCCCTCTCCCTTTTTGGCCCAGCAGCCGGCCTGTACTCCCTATTTTACAATATGTACAAATGATCCTAACTTATCCAAAAAAATATAAACTGCTGCGCGGTAACATATTCTATTATCAATGTTTATCCATGGATCCTGTTTGATACATGCCACATACATGGCCTCTCTGCCACATGATGTTAATTTTTTTGTAGGTGCAGTCATGGTTTCAAGTTGCATCATTTGAGTTCCCTCAAGAATTCTAGTTATAACCCCTGCTCGCAGCCTCCTTAATGGTAAATAAGTATTAGAAAATGTGTGAACCGGCATCATTTATGTTTTGAACATCATAATTCTTCTAAAATATTAGAGGGAGCTTCACCATTAAAGTTTCCTACATCGCCTTTTCTGTCAAAATTATTAAAGCCTAGTGATTTATGGTTTCATGCAGCCCTAAAATCTATAGCTACTTTCGTTTTAAAATAGATTTTGTGGTGGTCGGTTGCAGCTGTATCTTTTTTTACAGGTTGGAGTCTGCTGCAACTCTGTTAAGTCTACTTGGTGTCAAAGCACGAATCAGCGTGCTAGGTTTCATAATAGTTCTGTCAACAGCCAGGATTTCATGCTTCTGCTATTGTTTAGGTCCGCAGCTCATGCTTTCACCCTCCATATTTTTTTGGCCGGACGGTGGTGACGGGGCTGTGTTCTCGGTCGGTCGGAGGACCTAAATCGCAAATGGAGAAGAGGGAGGATCTGCTGACGGCGCGTCATCTTCGCTGCCACAAGCAAGCAGGTGCAGGCCACCATCATGGCCACTGCCAGCAGCAGTCAGCAGACAGTGAATACCACTCTTTCACTTCAGTCCGGCAGATTATGAATTCCATTTTCAGTCTGCTTTAGTGCTACAATGACCTGATGTGTGACTAGAACTCAGCAAGTGGAAGGATTATTTGAAGCTTCTGATTTTGTGATTTTCGATTGCTAGATATGATGGTCGTACGTGTATATATACTACCGCCGTTCACATAATTAATAAATTTTTATAGTTATTTTAAGTCAAACTTTTTTAAATTTAACTAAATTTATAGAAAAGTTGAAAAAAGATTTATAACATCAAATTAGTATCATTACATACACCATAAAATATATTTTATAATTTGGTTATTTGGTTTCATAAATATTTATGTTTCTTTCTCACAACTGGAAATAGGGACTTTGCCGAGTGTCTACGGCACTCGGCAAGGGCTTAAAAACACTCGGCAAAGGCTTTGCCGAGCGCTGCACTCGGCATAGGCCACTCAGAGAAAAAAAGTCGGTAAAGCCTTCTTTGCCAAGTGTCATTTGTCGGGCACTCGGCAAAGCCTTTGCCGAGTGTCGACCGAACACTCGGCAAAGAAAAGTGGTCGTTAACCATGATGGTTGCTTTGCCGAGTGTCTCAAGGACGACACTCGGCAAAGAATTTATATAATTTTTTTCCCAAAATTGTTTGCCGAGTGTCGGCTCTTGGCAAAGAATTTTTATTTTTTTTTAAAAAAGTCTCTTTGCCGAGTGCCGTGGCCTGACACTCGGCAAAGCCTTCCCCTTTGCCGAGTGCTGTGGCCTGACACTCGGCAAATCCTCCCACTTTGCCGAGTTCCCTAGCCTGACACTTGGCAAAGCCTTCCCCTTTGCCGAGTGCCGTGGCCTGACACTCGGCAAAGAGCCCAGCTTTGCCGAGTGTCCTTGCAATTACACTAGACAAAGCTGGGGAATCTGGTGTTTTCCTCCAGTTTTTGCCAGCTTTGCCGAGTGCAGTGGCCAGCGTCTATAATTGCCTATTTTTTTCTTGGTTTTACATTCCAACACTTCCATCACACATTCAAACAGAAAATTTCACAGATATTCATCACATTCTTCAAATCCATGACATTCATCACTTACATATCACAAACACCATTTAGAAGTCACAAACATAAGTGTCTGAATATATCACATCGAAATTCACAAGTTCAAAAGTTGTTCATCATCTAACATCCAGTTTGTTACCACAATTCCATGAACATGGACAAGTTCAAACTCATTACCAAATACGCCTTTGATCGGGCGGTGATCGATATGGATCCTAAGGATTAGGTGTATTATTGGAACCCGCCGACTGAGGCGCCGACTGAGGCTGCACAAAGGAGTATATATTCTATGTGTTAGACATGTACTTGGCTAGCTAATTAGAAATTACTTGCATGTAAGAGACTGCAATTAACTTTCATACTCACAGGTGTAGGTCCATCCCAGGGTGAGGCTGCAGGTGGAGGTGGTGGAGCGAGCAGCTCAAGTGGCAAAGCAAGACTCGTATGTTGCCCAAGGCTTTGAAGAAAGGCCGTGATGCTCAACAACCGAGTCTCATAGGTCTCCGTGATGCCCGTCAACCTACTCTCATAGTTCTGACGCTGGGACATCAGCTGCTCCTGCAGCTCTTGACGCTGCCGAGCTTCTTCTTCGAGCCGGGCCTACAACATTTCACTCCAATGTTTCAGTAATGCATAACTAATTACGGTGTGTAAAAGTCAATATACGATGAGTCAAACTAAAATTACCTCGAGGACGTTGACCCGCTGCTGTGCAACGGTCGGCCGTGTGCGTATGGCCGGGCTCTCGCTCATGCTCCGGGCTCGAATCGTGGAGAGGTCGGGGACAGCGGTCGAGTCGATTGTGCCATCGGCAATCCACATGCGGCCGTGCTTCTTCCCTCCTCCCAACCTCATGATGAGCTCCATATCAATCTCCTGTGTGCACGGGTCGAAGTCTGGCCCATGGACTGACCTTGCCGCCGATGTGTACTCGCTGATGCGGGTGTGGACGCTCGGGTTCGTGTACTCCTAGGACCCGTCCTCTAGGCTGAAGGAGACGTCGGACGTCGCCTTTCCCTTGTAGGACATGCACCATGCCTGGAAGTCCGAGCACTCCTGGCCTTGATGTGCCACCCTCTACGAGAAAGACATCAAGAAGATTAGAAATCAGTCATAATTGAGCATCAGACTAGATAAATGAATTTGTGTACCCATGCGTCTCTGTATCCGGCGAGGTTGCGGCTGCCTTGATGGTGTGCTGGTCCTTGCATCTCCAAACGCCGTTCCCTTACAGCGTTGTGCATCGAGGCATACCCCTCCGTAAACCAGTTGTCCACGATCTTCTCCCACGCCTCGGGATACGATCCGCACCACCAGGGAATCATCTGCATGTCATCCGGTAATTGACATATAAGATGATCGAATTAAACCTACTTATTCTCAAAATGAATCAATCTGGATGTTCCCATGTACCTCAATGTACTGCTCCCGGGTCAGGTCCATGGTTCTGGCGTCAACCTTTTTGACCCTCTATCCAAGCTTCTACCCGTAGTAGGTGACAACGGCCTGGATCTTCGCCTCGTGAATCATGTCGACGACGAGCTTTTTGCAGGCTTTGGTCGCCACCTAATCCTTCCTGCCCTCAAATCCCTCCTCGCATTTGAAATAAGCATGCAGACAAACACGATATTTGTATGGATATTTTTTAAAGAAAAAGTTCAATGAAAGAAGCAATGCTATGCGAGGAGACTTACCCAGAACTCCCCAATGACCCGTGCTGCCTTGTTGGGATACGGCTCCATATCAGCGGCGATGGCGGGACCTTGTAGGTACACCCTCGAAGCAGAGGAAGAGGAACCCGTGCCTCCCGCCAACGCCTCCTGCTCGTCGAAGGGCGCCTCCTCCTCGTTGCCCTCAGGATGCGTCTGCGAAACCTCCTCCTGCTCCTCCTCCTCGTGCGCCCTCTCCACGGGCGTCACCGGCTCCGCCTCCTTCGACACCTGGAGACGTGCCAGGGGCCTCTTGCTCCTCAGGTTCCTCCTCCTCCTTGTGTCCGACCCCTCGGCCTCCTCCCCCGCTTGGTAAAGCGACCTGACGAGCCTGTGACGCCCACCCGCCATCTTTGTTGAATCACCTGAAAAAAAAGAAAAGTATTACATGTATTAGAAATAATATTCATGCTTAAAAACACTTAATTAGAAATAGATGCAAAATGATAATCAACTTTAGTATTACATTTATTAGAAATAATCGTCATTATTTGGATTAGCTGGATCATAGGTCTCATCATCGCTATCAACATTGTCCAAATCATCAACACTAATTGAAGGAGGAATGTTGTCTTCATTGTCATTGCCTAAACGTAATCGCTCAAGCATTTGTAGGTCATCCACATTTTGGACCTCATCTCCAGCATCCTCATCATCAACCCTTTCATTGTCTACTTCCATTTCTGTCGCTTCGGTAAGTCTATCATAAAGCTTCCTTGTAGCCCCTCTTCTTGAAAGAACTCTTCCTCATATGTGCTTGGATTGAAGTTGTAATCTTCATCATTTAGGGCAGGTAGTTTACCATGTGGTGGTACCTTGTGCACAATAGCCCAACCCTTAAGCTCTTTGTCTTGGCACGCGTATGGCATATAATACACCTAGTAGGCCTGTTGAGCCACAATATAGACATCTTTTCCTGGGTAGACGGAATATGGTTGAATCTCCACTAGCCCAAGATTAGGGGTCTGTCTCGTTGCTCTAGGATCAAACCAGTGGCATTTGAATATGACAGGATTAAGAGCTTTGGAACCATGAAATGAAAGTTCATAGATTTCCTCAATTCTTCCATAATATTGGACCTCATCAGTGCTTGGTGTTAAAACTCCGCTATTTGTGGTGTTTTGATTGGGCCAACTCTTCTCGTAGCATGTTGTTTGAAAGCGATATCCATTCACGTCGTAGCCGTTAAATGACTTGATCGTAATGGCATAGCCGTTTGCAACCTGTCTTAACTCGTCACTTATAGTAACATCAGTTTGGGCCTTCCATTTGAACCAAGAAATGAAATCGGGCCTCCCTGGTCCCACACCCTTTGAAAGAAGGGTATCAGTTTCCTGCGGGGTTGGATCCCTTCGTCCTTGCCAGGTTTGACGAGTGAATTCCCTGTACCAAAGAGAAATCAGGGGTTTGGATGCAAAATAGTGTGACGGCGTATCGAAACAAGGGGGTTGAGAACTTACCCAATGAATGGCTACACCTCGACAAGGTTGGTCAACACATACAGCATGATACTGCGCCACTCTTCATTTTTCAATTGCTTAGTGGTCGATGCACTTGCGCTTCCGAGCTGCCCTTGGAAAAGGCTGAGCTTCGATTCATTTTTGCCAGCATTGTAACGAGGGGGTGGATTATGCACGCTAGGAAGGAGGTTCGGTTTGTAGTATTTATGTGCGAAGGTTCCCACCTCCTCCCTAACGGTTTCCTCTGCAATGGAAGCCTCAATTTTGGCCTTATTTCTACATTTTGTTCGAATAGTCTTCAGACATCTCTCGATTGGATAGCACCACCAGGCCTGCACGGGCCCCCCATATGTGCCTCATAGGGGAGGTGCACAATCAAATGCTGCATCGGCAAGAAGAAGCCGGGTGGAAAGATCTTCTCCAACTTATAGACCAACACAGGTGCCGCTTTTTCCAAGTCACAAACGATCACTGGAAGAAGCCACTCAATCCAGATGTGGAAGTCATGACTCTTCATCCCGTTGACTCGCAGAGTGCCTAAGTTGACTCCCCTCCTCAGATTCGCTGCATACCCATCAGGGAACATTAGCGTTTGGATCCATTGAAGTACTTCCCTCCTCTGATCCCTGGTCAAGACGAAATCGACCTTAGGCCGCCTCCATGTCTTGTTGCCTCTAGGAGGCTGCATCTCTTGCTTTGGTCTATCACATAACGTTGCCAGGTCCACTCTAGCCTTAGTGTTGTCCTTAGACTTTTCAGTGTCCATGAGTGTTCCCCAAAGTGCCTCGGCGACATTCTTCTCGGTGTGCATTACATCGATGTTATGTGGCAGAAGAAGGTCATCGAAATAGGGGAGCCTCGTCAAGCCTGACTTATGTGTCCACATATGTTGCTCACCATATCCCACAAACCCACCATCTAGAGCGGACACGAGAGCATCTATCTGTGAATGAACCTCGGCACCAGTCATCATCCACGGTGGAGGGTCTGTCACTACGACACCTTTCGTAAAGTTCTTGATGTCTTGTCTAAATGGATGCTCAGAAGGGAGGAATTGCCGATGTGTGTCGAACGATGAATACTTGCCACCCTTCCATAACCAGATGAACCTCAAAGCTTCCTTGCATACTGGGCATGGGAACTTCCCGTGAACACACCAACCGCTGAATAACCCATACGCTAGGAAGTCATGCATGGAGTACTGGTACCAAACGTGCATTTTGAAGCTTGTCTTTGTAGCTCTGTCGTATGTCCATACCCCTACCTCCCAAGCATGGATCAATTCATCAATCACCGCCTCCATGAACACACCCATATTACTCCCCGGGTGTCCAGGAATTATCAACGACAAGAATATGTTATGTCATTCAAAGGAGACACTGGGGGGGAGATTGAGGGGGATAACGAACACGGGCCAACATGTGTATGGGGCAGCCATCATTCCATAAGGATTGAACCTGTCTATTGCCAACGCAACACGTACATTATGAGCCTCTCTAGCTTTTTCACGATATATGTCATCGAAGTGTTTCCATGCTTCACCATCGGCTGGATGCACCATCTTCTCTGGACTGTACCGTTTTCCATTTTTGTGACATGTCATCTGTTTCGTGGATTCCTCGTTCATGAATAGCCGTTGGATCCTCGATAGGAACGGAAGACGCCGTATGATCTTCACTGGGACTGTCGTCTGACTCTTCTAACCATCACCAGAGTCTGTCTCCAGGTACCTAGATGATTCACACTTTGGACAGTACTTTGCGTCCACATGTTCTTTCCAGAATAGGACGCACCCCTTCGGACAAGCATGTATCTGCTCATACGGCATCTTAAGTGCCTGAAGGAGCTTCTGTGAATCATACATGCTCTTTGGCAGAATGTGGCCCTCCGGAAGCAGGGTGCCAATCACGATCAACATCTTATCGAAACCGTCTTGACTGATGTTTAACTTGGACTTCAACGCCATCAAGCATCCAATGGCGTCAAGTTCAGACATCGAGGACCGATCATAAAGGGGCTTCTGAGCAGAGTTCATCATCTCGTAGAAATCCTTTGTGGCTGCCTCCATCTCCTCCTTCTCGCGTTCATCAACGCCAAGTGCTTGGTGAACATCATCTAACAAGTCTGGTACACCGGCATCATCATCAAAAGCTTCGACGCATGGTCTCACCACCTCCTCTCTCGTACGATGGGCTTCACCATGGTAGATCCATCGGGTGTAGCCTGGCATATATCCATTCTTCACAAGATGTTTACCCATGTCGACCATGTTTATCCTTCTCCTGTTTGCACATTTGGAGCAGGGACACGGCTCTAGCAGATGTGATGACGAAGCCTTGCCAAATGCCTTGTTCAAAAAAGCCTCGGTCTTGCGAAACCATTCATCTGTGTACTCCATGTGACTTTTCTAGCCCATGTACATCCACTGACGGTCATCCATCCTCTAAAATGCCAGCGAGTAATGCAACCATCAACTACATCTACACGACATTCATACTGTCTAATAGGTGAGGATAGGTCCTAATCCCACCCGCGGATGCATAGATGAGGTTAGTTACCATGGTTTGCTCCTATCCCAGACATAATTTTGGTAGCACCTCCCCGTTGTTCTCCTGATACACGTCCTAGTAGGGAGAGCGTGTATCCAGAGAACAACGGGGAGGTAATGCCGAAACCCTGTCTCGGATCAGAGCGGACCATGGAAACTAAACTCATCTACGCATCTGTGGGCTGTCCAAATAACGTGGACAATCTGAAAAAGATACGGCCGTAGATATTCAAAGATATGCATACCACCAACCGTATCTCTTTCGGACGGGAGACGCCTAACTTGGTTACACGATCTACGACCAAGGTATGCAAAAGACGGGTTATACCTAGGGTGTCGGTGGAGTCAGGTTAGAGAGGCGGTGGCGAGTCGGTGCAATGGCGATGCAACGCGGTGCAGGCAGACCCGCAACGCCGAGGAAGACGATCGGTGTAGCCAAGGTGCTCTGGCTCTGCTCAGACAGTTCCTTCACCTGCATGAAAAATAAATAGATTTTGGTTAATTCTAAATTTTGGCAGCACCTCCCCTGCACGGGGAGGTTTCCAAAACCTGCAAAAAACAACGGTACGAAGGCCGACAATCACAACGGCTCGAAGGCCGACAATCACAACGGCTCGAAGGCCGACAATCACAACGGCTCAAAGGCCGACAATCACAACGGCTCAAAGGCCGACAATCACAATGGCACATCATTATACCTTGGCGGCAGAGGCGTCGACAAGACGGGAACACGGGGAAGATGGCGCCGGGAATGGAACGGGAAGGCAACCTCCTTCCTCCTTCCTCCTTCCTCCTTCCTTTCCTTTCTCCTTCCTCTCCCCCTTCTTCCTCCTTCTGCGCCGGTCGTTCGGTGGAGCGTGGCGGGGCAGCAGCCAGCAGGGCCGGGTGCGGCGCTCTTCGCCGGTCGCGGTGGCGGGAAGCGGGGCCGGACGCAGCGCGACGCAAATCGGCGGCGGGAAGGGTCGGGGCAGGGCTTGATGCCGGCGTCGGGGCAGCGCAGCGTCTGCTGAGATGTCGGTCTTGCGGCGCGCGTGGCGTTAGGGCAAGACGGGTCGGGCGCGATGGCGGCAGCAGCAGCGGGTCATGCAGTAGTCCTTGGCGGCATGGCAGCAACCTTATAAGCGGTGGGCCAGCATGGGCGGGCGTGCGGGCGGTAACGGCGGCGTGAGGCGGTTAGTGGGGTTTGGCCGGCGTGGGCCGGCCGGGGCCCATTTTGATGTTAGGTCCTTTGCCGAGTGCCATGGGCCGACACTCGACAAAGGTTTTTTTTTATTTTTTTTGTTTATTTTCTTTGCCGAGTGCCCTGTCTCTGGCACTCGGCGAAGATTTTTTATTTTTTTTGTTTATTTTCTTTGCCGAGTGCCCTGTCTATAGCACTCGGCAAAGGTTTTTTTTAATTTTTTGTTTATTTTCTTTGCCGAGTGCCCTGTCTCTGGCACTCACCAAAGACCCCCTTTGCCGAGTGCCAGGTTTGGCACTCGGCAAAGAATTTTTTTTATTTTTGCTCCCAGATTTTTTATTTAGGGTTTATACAGTGCTTTAAAGTACATGTTAAAATTTGGTTGAATTTTGTGACTTTTTACTATATTTTTAGAATTGTTTTTTGTTTGTTGATTTATTTCGCAAAAAGCAAGTTTGAACTGCAAGTGCATCGAATAATGAAATCTAATCATTTGAAAAATGATTGCCACGCTAGTGAGTGTGTTTTGAGGTCGTATCCAGGAACTTGCGGGATATTTTTCACATCTTGTTAACGAAACATGAGGACAAAGTTGCGGCCAAAGTGTTTTTAAATTATATAAAATTCAAACGAATTCAGAAAATCACGAAACTTGTGGATGCATCGTTATATAGCATGTGGAGCCTATGGTAAAAATTTGAAAAAGTTTCGTGCACGTTGTCACGTACAGTAGAAATTTCTGTGCAAAGTTGGTGCGCGCATAGGGATTTACAATATTGGTGGATTTTAGGCCTGTGGTCACATAGCTCCTACTCCAAGTAGAGCTGAACTGTAGGAAGAAATGTACACTGCTACTTTCTACCCTCTGTTTTGCAAGGTGACCTCAAATTCCCAATGGACATGGTGATGTTCTCAACGAATGCAGTGAGGAGGTATTATATTCTTAGTGGTCATTGAAACTCATGATTTTTTTATTGCCCTGTCCTGGCCTGGTCATATTTCCTTAGATCTTAATGGCTTCCAACCTTTTGTTGAATCACATTGGTCGTATCTTTTCCCTTGACTTTGATCTGTATTCCTTGCTCCTTACAAATTACTTAGCTAGATCCTGCGCGCATGCATACACATGTAAAAGGAACTTGGTAACATATTCTATTATCAAATTACAATATGTACAAATGATCCTAACTTATCCAAAAAAATATAAACTGCTACATACACGGTAACATATTCTATTATCAATGTTTATCCATGGATCCTGTTTGATACATGCCACATACATGGCCTCTCTGCCACATGATGTTAATTTTTTTGTAGGTGCAGTCATGGTTTCAAGTTGCATCATTTGAGTTCCCTCAAGAATTCTAGTTATAACCCCTGCTCGCAGCCTCCTTAATGGTAAATAAGTATTAGAAAATGTGTGAACCTGCATCGTTTATGTTTTGAACATCATAATTCTTCTAAAATATTAGAGGGAGCTTCACCATTAAAGTTTCCTACATCGCCTTTTCTGTCAAAATTATTAAAGCCTAGTGATTTATCGTTTCATGCAGCCCTAAAATCTATAGCTACTTTCGTTTTAAAATAGATTTTGTGGTGGTCGGTTGCAGCTGTATCTTTTTTTACAGGTTGGAGTCTGCTGCAGCTCTGTTAAGTCTACTTGGTGTCAAAGCACGAATCAGCATGCTAGGTTTCATAATAGTTCTGTCAACAGCCAGGATTTCATGCTTCTGCTGTTGTTTAGGTCAGCAGCTCGTGCTTTCACCCTCCATATTTTTTTGGCCGGACGGTGGTGACGGGGCTGTGTTCTCGGTCGGTCGGAGGACCCAAATCGCAAATGGAGAAGAGGGAGGATCTGCTAACGGCACGTCATCTTCGCTGCCACAAGCAAGCAGGTGCAGGCCACCGTCATGGCCACTGTCAGCAGCAGTCAGCAGACAGTGAATACCACTCTTTCACTTCAGTTCGGCAGATTACCAGCCTGTTCGGGAGGCCGTATCGTATCGTGGATTATTTACTGCTGGCTGGTTTGGTGTGAGAGAAAAACACTGTTCCCGGCTGGAAATTTACGATCGTTTACGAGCAAGACGAGCAAGCGAACAGGCTGTATGAATTCCATTTTCAGTCTGCTTTAGTGCTACAATGACCTGATGTGTGACTACAACTCAGCAAGTGGAAGGAATATTAGAAGCTTCTGATTTTGTGATTTTCGATTGCTAGATCTGATGGTCGTACGTGTATATATACTACCGCCGTCACATAATTAATAAATTTTTATAGTTATTTTAAGTCAAACATTTTTAAATTTAACTAAATTTATAGAAAAGTTGAAAAAAGATTTATAACATCAAATTAGTATCATTACATACACCATAAAATATATTTTATAATTTGGTTATTTGGTTTCATAAATATTTATGTTTCTTTCTATAATTAGGTCACACATATGAAAAAATTGACTTCAGACAACTTTAGAAATTGATTTATTCAGGAGTATGTACTTATCTTTCTGCTATCAATTTTCTAATACAAGGACATGAGCCCTTAGCATTTTGTACTTAGCTAACCTAGCTACGTGCATGGACATGTGTGGACTCCGCGCACAAATGTGTACTAGGTAACGATGTTGCTTGCTTGCTTGCAGTAACACATATCAGTGACGATATGATGACGAGGCTTGGTCGCCACCAATCTTGACATCTGGGGCCTCCATGTCAAGACTTCTTTAAGCAATGTTGTGTATAGAAATAGTGATATACATACTACTCCTTTCGTTCGAAATTATAAGTTGTTTTTGGATTTTCTAAGTACTGTCCTTTTGCTATGTGTGTTTAGATATACGCATGTTCACATACTAACAAAAGCTATGTACCTAGAATTACAAGGCATCCACATCTCTAGGGCAGAGGGTTTGGTTGGCGCACGAGGGAGATCCGCAGCAGCCCGCCGGTGAAGACAAAGGGTGGTGTGTCCCACGGAGTGGCCTTGCGGCAGGTTCGTAGTTGCGCTTTTCACAAGATAGAAGGGCTGCTGTTAAAGATAAAGTGTAGAACAGCATCCTCTATCATCAATATTGGCGACAACAATAGGGAGTAAGGGCAAATAGACCAAAGGTGAAACTGGGCAACTTAATAAGCAATACAATGTTATATATCATTGATCGATTCAATGTAAATAATGAAATAAACTTTTCGCGTTGACTGATTCACCCTCACTGCCTACCACATTTCTACAATAATCACCCCCACTAAATATAATGACTATTTTCAATATATAAGAAATATTTAAGGCATGCATATTTTGTTATTTGATTTATCGTTCCATCATCTTATAATCCAATCTAATTCTTTTATTTTTTTATTGAATTCTTTCATTGCCATGCCCAATTTCAGATGCTCCACCCGCCCTCTGTGCCACCATTGCCGCGCCCACCCGCCCTCTGTGCGGTCGTCGCCGCCGCCCGTGCCGCCCCCACCCCTCCCTTTGTGCACCGCCACCCAGCTCCGCGTTGCCGGTGAGCTCTGCGCCGCCGACGAGCACACAGGTCAGCTCCACACATCGTCCCACCGTCCTTTGCGCCACCGCCGCCTGTGCACGCACTGGCTCTCTCCATCGCCAGCGCCGCCTCTTCCCGTCACCGGCGGCACTTCTCCGCCTTCTCCACGGTCTCAATCTAATCGGCAGCCTTCTCAGTTCGTGATTTTTTTGTTGTTCAATTTTTGTTTTGGCTTTACCGAATTCTTTGCCTTGCCTTTGCTAGGGTTAGGGTTTTAGGCGGTGGCACATAGGGCCCCTCGGCTGTGGCGCACCTGGGCCGCCGGCGCCACTTGCCAGCAGGAGGTGGAGTGCCGCGACGACGCCGAGGAGATGAGCTCATCTATAGATCGATCGCCTATTCTCATCCCACAGCTACCAGCTCCAACTCCAGGCACGTCTCTAGCTCTCCTCTTCCTACTCCTCAATCCTGTAACTCCAGGCATGTCTCTAAATTTTTGTTCAGCAATATATATTTGACTGGATACTAATAGAATAATGCAATAATTTTTACCTGGTCATTGCTTCTATTTGATTAGCGATTTAATCTAATGAGGATGCATTTACTAAAACCGTGTACAGATTTTTTTTGCATGCTTTTTGAGGAGATTCAAATTGCAGAGATAAAGTGCATAATGACGTGTACAGAAACTGATGCTCTTGTTATGGCTTCGATAGATTTCAGGTTTCTTACGTGTACACCTTTCCAATGTTTGCCTCTTTGGTACATAGTTTAATTATAGAATTAGTGCTCTTGCGGTTTCCTGAATATGTTTCAGGTTCTTACATGTTCTCTGAATTTTGGTTCGGCAATATATATTTGACCGTGACTCATGGACACAAGAGAAAGGATAAAAGATATGTCATATTGGGACTGTCAAAGTGTTCAGTGAGTAAACTTTAATTTCAGCTACAGATTATCAGAGTGGTCTTAACTTCCTATTGTAGATTTCAGCTACATCTTATAAATTTTACAGGTTTATATGAGTGGTTCATCAATCAAATAATGAAAAGAGCATGCCTTTTTTACTGTCAAATACAAAGGTAAAACGGTCATATCATTTCCTTTCTTTCAGCATAGTTTTTTTATATTCCTTTTACAACGCAGGTAGAAATTTCTGTGCAAAGTTGGTGCGCGCATAGGGATTTACAATATTGGTGGATTTTAGGCCTGTGGTCACATAGCTCCTACTCCAAGTAGAGCTGAACTGTAGGAAGAAATGTACACTGCTACTTTCTACCCTCTGTTTTGCAAGGTGACCTCAAATTCCCAATGGACATGGTGATGTTCTCAACGAATGCAGTGAGGAGGTATTATATTCTTAGTGGTCATTGAAACTCATGATTTTTTTATTGCCCTGTCCTGGCCTGGTCATATTTCCTTAGATCTTAATGGCTTCCAACCTTTTGTTGAATCACATTGGTCGTATCTTTTCCCTTGACTTTGATCTGTATTCCTTGCTCCTTACAAATTACTTAGCTAGATCCTGCGCGCATGCATACACATGTAAAAGGAACTTGGTAACATATTCTATTATCAAATTACAATATGTACAAATGATCCTAACTTATCCAAAAAAATATAAACTGCTACATACACGGTAACATATTCTATTATCAATGTTTATCCATGGATCCTGTTTGATACATGCCACATACATGGCCTCTCTGCCACATGATGTTAATTTTTTTGTAGGTGCAGTCATGGTTTCAAGTTGCATCATTTGAGTTCCCTCAAGAATTCTAGTTATAACCCCTGCTCGCAGCCTCCTTAATGGTAAATAAGTATTAGAAAATGTGTGAACCTGCATCGTTTATGTTTTGAACATCATAATTCTTCTAAAATATTAGAGGGAGCTTCACCATTAAAGTTTCCTACATCGCCTTTTCTGTCAAAATTATTAAAGCCTAGTGATTTATCGTTTCATGCAGCCCTAAAATCTATAG
The DNA here is from genome assembly GCA_904845875.1 of Miscanthus lutarioriparius. Taxonomy (NCBI): domain Eukaryota; kingdom Viridiplantae; phylum Streptophyta; class Magnoliopsida; order Poales; family Poaceae; genus Miscanthus; species Miscanthus lutarioriparius. The sequence continues at coordinate 85,275,169 of CAJGYO010000008.1, read as the reverse complement.
CTACTTTCGTTTTAAAATAGATTTTGTGGTGGTCGGTTGCAGCTGTATCTTTTTTTACAGGTTGGAGTCTGCTGCAGCTCTGTTAAGTCTACTTGGTGTCAAAGCACGAATCAGCATGCTAGGTTTCATAATAGTTCTGTCAACAGCCAGGATTTCATGCTTCTGCTGTTGTTTAGGTCAGCAGCTCGTGCTTTCACCCTCCATATTTTTTTGGCCGGACGGTGGTGACGGGGCTGTGTTCTCGGTCGGTCGGAGGACCCAAATCGCAAATGGAGAAGAGGGAGGATCTGCTAACGGCACGTCATCTTCGCTGCCACAAGCAAGTAGGTGCAGGCCACCGTCATGGCCACTGTCAGCAGCAGTCAGCAGACAGTGAATACCACTCTTTCACTTCAGTTCGGCAGATTACCAGCCTGTTCGGGAGGCCGTATCGTATCGTGGATTATTTACTGCTGGCTGGTTTGGTGTGAGAGAAAAACACTGTTCCCGGCTGGAAATTTACGATCGTTTACGAGCAAGACGAGCAAGCGAACAGGCTGTATGAATTCCATTTTCAGTCTGCTTTAGTGCTACAATGACCTGATGTGTGACTACAACTCAGCAAGTGGAAGGAATATTAGAAGCTTCTGATTTTGTGATTTTCGATTGCTAGATCTGATGGTCGTACGTGTATATATACTACCGCCGTCACATAATTAATAAATTTTTATAGTTATTTTAAGTCAAACATTTTTAAATTTAACTAAATTTATAGAAAAGTTGAAAAAAGATTTATAACATCAAATTAGTATCATTACATACACCATAAAATATATTTTATAATTTGGTTATTTGGTTTCATAAATATTTATGTTTCTTTCTATAATTAGGTCACACATATGAAAAAATTGACTTCAGACAACTTTAGAAATTGATTTATTCAGGAGTATGTACTTATCTTTCTGCTATCAATTTTCTAATACAAGGACATGAGCCCTTAGCATTTTGTACTTAGCTAACCTAGCTACGTGCATGGACATGTGTGGACTCCGCGCACAAATGTGTACTAGGTAACGATGTTGCTTGCTTGCTTGCAGTAACACATATCAGTGACGATATGATGACGAGGCTTGGTCGCCACCAATCTTGACATCTGGGGCCTCCATGTCAAGACTTCTTTAAGCAATGTTGTGTATAGAAATAGTGATATACATACGACTCCTTTCGTTCGAAATTATAAGTTGTTTTTGGATTTTCTAAGTACTGTCCTTTTGCTATGTGTGTTTAGATATACGCATGTTCACATACTAACAAAAGCTATGTACCTAGAATTACAAGGCATCCACATCTCTAGGGCAGAGGGTTTGGTTGGCGCACGAGGGAGATCCGCAGCAGCCCGCCGGTGAAGACAAAGGGTGGTGTGTCCCACGGAGTGGCCTTGCGGCAGGTTCGTAGTTGCGCTTTTCACAAGATAGAAGGGCTGCTGTTAAAGATAAAGTGTAGAACAGCATCCTCTATCATCAATATTGGCGACAACAATAGGGAGTAACGGCAAATAGACCAAAGGTGAAACTGGGCAACTTAATAAGCATTACAATGTTATATATCATTGATCGATTCAAAGTAAATAATGAAATAAACTTTTCGCGTTGACTGATTCACCCTCACTGCCTACCACATTTCTACAATAATCACCCCTACTAAATATAATGACTATTTTCAATATATAAGAAATATTTAAGGCATGCATATTTTGTTATTTGATTTATCGTTCCATCATCTTAGAATCCAATCTAATTCTTTCATTTTTTTATTGAATTCTTTCATTGCCATGCCCAATTTCAATTTTGATGCAAAGACATATAGATCTAATTCATACATGCAACGATTCTGTTTTAAAGGGAGTCCCGCAGCAACGTGCGGTGTATCCTTCTTGTTTATTAAATCCGCCAACTTATTTGCACTAGTTTCTTTGTTTTATGATTGTAGTAAAATTTCTTAGCCACATACATCTGTAAATTGTTTACTTCAGAGAAGAAAATCTGTGCATGATCATGGACGTTCACCCAATGTGGAAAATAGAGCCAAAGATTACTACTTAGCGGTAATTGCCAACATGCCCTTTTATTTATTTGGTCAAACGAAAAATTACAACCGTGTGACATTACATTGGACTGCCTATCGAGCGAGCAGTCGATGAAACCATATATCAATGGATCCTTTGATTGATTGCGATTTGAACAAAAGCAAATAATTATTAGCTAAGAAAATGTCAAATTAATAGGGAGTTTGGTCCATATCCATAAAATGATTAACCACCATATATGGGCAGACATGTGGCCCGCTGGTGACGTCCGCCTTACTGCAAAGCGCGTTGGAACGCCTCCTCCAAGGCCTTCAGGATGAGGGCCGGGGTGCATATCTCCTTGCATTTTTCAATACCATTCGGGTCCTTCACCTTACTGCAAACCGCGTCGCAGCTAGCAGTGACCTCCGCCGCTTCAGCCTCGTACTTTTTTATGCATCCTTCTTCACAAGACCTGGTGGCTGGAGAGCCAAGGCCGTGCTGCTCACTGCATTTCAACGAGCATTGAGAATTCTCGATCGACACCGTTTTGAAACGCTGGTTGAGGGCGCAGGACTCCTTGCAGGCCGGCTCCTTAAGCTTCTTGTCTAGACATAATTTTTTGCAAGTGTCTTCTTGTACCTTCTTTGCCTCGGCCGTCTTCTTACTGGCAGCAGCTCCACCGATGAGTGTGAGGACCAACACTAAGAGGACCACCACGGTCTTCATTTTCTTGGTGATGGACGTGTTTGCTATTGGGATTGGTGATTATGGAAGGGGATGTCAGCTTTGCTTATAGAACTAATGACATATTAATTTGTTGGTCATATATATAGGACATCATATCGCCAAAAGGACATGTAAGTGTGTGGCCATGAGAGCTTCCCTCTCTACCTCTCGGTTCTGATTGCATGCATGCATGTATCTATATGTGCATGCAATACCCTAGCTCCTTCTTGGTTTTCCGTTTCACCTAGGCTACCACAAACTCATAAAGATGTGGTTGCCATGCATGGTGCACAGTAAAAGAAAAATATAATATGCAGTGCTCGTTACAGTGCTCATTACATGGATTTTCTGCACGGATCACTGTTACAAAGATGTGGATGGATATGGTCTCCTCACTAGTAGAGAAACGACCTTTGATCCAGCTCAAAATTTGGCTTTAGTCCCGGTATTTTTCGCTCCCGGGACTAGAGAGACCTTTAGTCCCGGTTTGTAGCTCCAACCGGGACTAAAGGTCCCTGCCCAACGGCTACTACGGCAGGTTTTTGCTGCAGGGGACCTTTAGTCCCGGTTGTAGCTACCAACCGGGACTAAAGGTTAACTTTTACTCCCGGTTGGTCCCTCCAACCGGGAGTAAAAGTCTACTCCCGGCTGGAGGCTCCGTCCGGGACTAGAAAGGGATCTTTAGTCCCAGTTGTTGTCTTCAACCAGGACTACAGTTCCCCTCCTATATAGCCCTTCTTCCTCCCCGAGCCTGAGCCACTTCGAGCTTAGTCATCGCCGGCCTCTCTTCTTCCTCATCGCCGGTAATCACAAGATTTTCTTCGATTCCTCCATCGATTCTTCGGTTCTAAAGGTTACCAACTTTATACTCTCATGTTTCATCAGTAGCATATCTCATTTTGTGGACTAGATATATGTGGTTTTTTATGGTGGATTTTTTTATTTGTAAGCCATTTAAGCTCAAAATCACTTTAAAGTTTGCATATTTGGATGAAGGAAGCACCACACCAGATCATTTCTTTCCCTACGGCTAGGACTAGTCCCCTCGGCTGGGAACATCCCGTCAGGAGCGCTCCCTCTTCCCTGGCGTGTGAGCTAAACCGAGGCAGAAAGCTGCCCGCACTGTCAGGGACACTGCATGCGCTGCCGAAAACCAAACTTGCGCGCTCCAGTCCACAGCATGGCCCACGCATAAGTGAGGTGTGGCAAAAAGAAGGGCGCGAACGCAAGGCGATGGGCGGGCGAGGTAAAAATTTCGCGACCTTATCCTATCACCTCACCTACCCGACTTCTCCCCATCCCCAAATTTATTTTCTCTCTCTCCTCTCTCTCTCGGGAGATGGCGGTGAGCACGGCGCGGCTCAGGCGAGGACGTTGCCGCCGCCGCCGCGCGTCCTGGGATCCGGTGAGATGACGTCCTCTCATGGCTTCTGCCCTCCCTTCCTCTCTCTCTCTCTCTCTCACGGCTTCTCCCTTTCCTTCCCACTTAGGGTTGCCATCGCCGTCGCATCCCCAAGATCCAACGAGATGAACTCCTCCCCATGGAGATCCACAGCATGGCGGCGGCGCGGCGCTGCACGAGCCCCTCCTCCCCACGTAGATCAATGGCATGACAGCATCGCGCGAGGCCCTAATCCTCCCTGCTCAAGTCCAAGGCATGTTGGCGCTGTAGGAGGTATGTACCCCAGCCATGGATGAGAAACTCAAGGCCTGGCAGATCCACATCTCATGAAGGAGAAAAATGTTTTTAGATTTTTTAGGTAATTTATTTACCCTTTCATGAAGGAGAAAAATGTTTTAGATTATTTTAGGCAATTTATTTACCCTTCCATCGAGGTGCTAGAACACTGAACGTGAACAATAGTCACTTAATTTTATTTTGGGCAGCTGCATTTTTCACTCATTTGCTGAACTGACATGCAGTCTATTTGTCCTTACTGAGTTGTGCGGCCCGTGCCTTATTACATACATATAGGATAATATATTTGTTAACATTTGCGCATGCATTTTTTGTCAATTTACATTGGGCAAGTACTCTGCATAGAAATCTGAGGACTTTTGTTTCTAAAAATATGCCTGTACACTTTTGTTTTGGAAGATAGTTTTGCTTGGATGAAGTAGCATTGTTGAAATCTCATATGTTGATTCAGCTAAATATTCTGCAATACATGTCAGCTGCTGATAATCTTTACAATTTTATAGAATTGTGCTTCTTTCTAATTCCAGCCTTTTTATGTTGTACAAGAATGCATTACTATTATGAAAAAGGAATGTTCTTATGTGCATAAAAGCAAAATTTATAGTCAAAAGGAAGTATTTCGGACCTAGTTACATTCTTTTCTGAAAAATTACAACGTTTCAGTCAGTAGGCAACCATAGTGCTTAGTCAGTAGGCATGCTGACAATGAATTTTGGCATTTCCAGGCATTGTTGACAGCGCTTGAAGGTAGTGGTGATTTGCGGCAATCATGTGAACTAACTAAGGGTGCGTGTCCGCATACTCTTTGTTCAAGAATATTTTCACTTATCACTACTAGCTGTTTAACTGGTCTGTAAAAGAATTGTTTGAAACAAATGTGCAGATGTGGAACACTAACAATTAGTGTTGCCGGGTCTGGATGTGCAGTAGCAGGGCAGGTTGGTTGGCAGCTCCTAGATGTGCTACGGCAGCATGGCAGCTTCAGGATGTGGTGCGGCAGCGCAGAGGCTCTGCACTGATAGCGTGTGCTGCAGCAAGGGTGGTGAGCATCACCCTATACCCTCCCATCCACGGCTCTTCTTGCTTGTATCTGCAAGTTATAGAAACTCAGATCGTTCCAACTCAATGTTCTTGGCACTGATCCTACTAGAAGACAACTAGCTCTGCTCATCTGCTGTAGAAAATGACTTTGCTATCATGAGCTATTTGTGCAGGAAACACTTTTTGGGTTATTTGTTTCCATCTTCTTTCATGCCATTTAACATTGACCGAATAATTTCCAAGATTTAGTATGTCCACTTAGAAAAGAATGATTTCCAAAAACATTGACAGTATTATCTATTCACTCACAGAGGACATTACTTGAGATGATCGATTTCCAAGATTTAGTCTGTTTGCAATTATAAACGTCCAAGAAGCATCCACCATGTTGATACAAATTTTTTGCAGGTCATTGCTGACAATAAAAAACAAATAGAGATACTGCCTGTCATGCTTAATGAAGAAGAAAGTAAACATGGTAAGATTACCGGCTCACATTATTTTTGCTCTTAGTTGACCTGTTTAGGATCTGACGCTTATGCAAACACAAGATCTGACTGTAGTGTTATAAAAAAAAAGATTTGACTGTTCTATGATTCATATAGATTTTCTGTCCTTGCATCACTAGTGGAATAATATACTCAAGGGCAGTCCTGAATTTAATTGATAATAAAGCATACACAAAGCTAGTGAGTTTCATTCACTTGCCATCTTCCCTGCTTCTATCTGTCCCAGGTCTTCCCCTACCTCTGTAACACAATGGTGAGATCCCTTACTGTGTTGGCTCTTACTGTATGGTACAAAATTATTTTTGGTCTGGTGCAACTATTGTTATTTACATGCATTGGACCGAGGTGCTAGATACATGTTTTATTAGGACTGTTCTAGTGTTTCAGACAACACTACAAGACTGTTTTAGCATTTCAAACTACACTGCACAAAGTGCACGTAAGCTTTAGTGTTTTAGTGCTCTATTTGTATCTGAACTGCAATTAGAAGATTCTACTTACACTTGCTGTGAGTATAATCTCATGGCTACATCCATGACATATGATGATCTCATGAATGGTTCTATATATCTTGTTTTGATTGTAGAGAGGGACCGGACATGTGCAGTAGCTGCTGCATTGCCATCACAGGGCCTGTAAGGATAGTTACTTGACTTCTATTTTTTACATATGTAGCACTGCAGCTTCCCTCTTCTGAGTTTATTTTGCAAGACAACTAGAATGTAGCTCAAGATTGATTTGTTGAACATTGTACTATCTGATCTATGTACAATGTTAAGATATGGTTATATGTACCAAGACTACTGAGTGTAACATTTACCACTTGTGTGGATGCATGATTAAATGATGAGTATTTGATTATATGTACCAAGACTACCTAGTGTGACATATAGGATGCATGATTAAATGAGCTATGAATCACTGATTTGAATGGTTAAATGATGGTTTATGGAGCCCTGACGGTTGGCAACTGACAGGGAAGATCCTACGTTCTCCTGACGGGTTGTAGCCTACGGGAAAGATTTAGATTTTCCCTGACGGTTTCGAGACGACAGGAAAGATTTGGATTTTGCCTGATGGTAGGTGACCGACGGGGAAAGTTTCCGTGACAGCAGATGAAAAACTGACACCGAAGATCTTCCTTGACGGCTAGAGCCGTCAGGAATCAATCGCTGACGGATCTTTCCCTGTCAGTTCATTCTTGACGGCTTATCCCTGACGGTTACCGTCACGGATCACTTTCCCTGACGGTATTAGCCACTTTCCCTGACGGTGTTGGCCGTCAGGAAAGAAATTTCCTGGGGTAGTGAAGGTTAAAGTAGTTATTCAAAACTAGTATTTAGTTTTCATTTCTAGCATGTATAGCACACTTCATGGTTTAGAGATATAGAGAATTTTAGAGTTTTTTTTTTAATTTTATTTGTTTATAAAATGAGAAATTTATATTATATTAAAAATGAGTATAGAGAGTAGATGGTAACTGCTTTCGGGTCCTCGGCCTCTCATCGGGTTCCAAAGCGACTGAGGCCGAACCTCCCTCTCATTGCATGCGGCAAGTGTGAGGAGAAGATTGTGATGGAGTATCGGGTGAGGAAGGAGTGTCCCAACAAGGGTCGTATCTTCTACAAGTGTCCGGATTGCAATGTGAGTTATTTGTCACATTTGATGATTATGATTAATTTATACTTTTTTCATGATGATTGTGATTAAAGTTCTAATTTTTTGTTTTAATTTCAGTGGGATGGCACTAGATGTTCAGGCTGGTACTGAGAGGAAGAGTATGTTGAACACGTGCAAAACTCTCTTGCATAGGCGGCTACGGCAGCTGATGAGGCAGTGATCCTGCGGAAGAAGCCCATAGATATTGAACAAACGCATGATCTGTCTATTTTAGTTGGGATTGGTCATGAAATCCTTATGCTGCTGAAGTGCATTTTAGCTTTAGTTTTTTTAGTAGTAGTTGGGATTGTCTACATTGTAGCGAGACTTTCATAAATTAATACCTTGTGTGGTGGCATGCATGTCGTATAATTAACTAATTATGTTCTAGGTTTTAATATGGTATGTATGTCATGTAATGGAGATGAGCCGGCATTGAATGTACAATGCTGATCGCCGCTCCCAAGAGTTCATTGAGGGCGTGCATTCTTTCTTATGTGTGGCCAAGGCAAACAAACGCGGTGGTTTCATGTGCTGCCCATGTGCCATATGTAAGAATTTGAAGGAATATGCTAGCTCAAGGAGTCTTCATTCACACTTGTTGAAGTCAGGTTTCATGCCAAACTATATTTGTTGGACGAAGCACGGAGAAACTAGGGCTGTAATGGAAGAAGGTGAAGAAGAACAATGGGACAATGATGACATTATTGCTGAATATGGTGCCTTCAATGATACTGCAATGGGGGAAGCTGAAGAAGAGGTAGTGGCAGAAGATGAGCCCGCTGATGATCTTGGTCAGGCCATTCGTGATGCACAAAGAGAATGCGAAAGTGAAAAGGAGAAGATCAAGTTCGAGCGCATGCTACAGGATCACAAGAAATTGCTATACCCAACTTGTGATGCGGGGCAGAAAAAGTTGGGTACCACACTGGAATTGCTGCAATGGAAGGCAAAGAATGGTGTATCTGACAAGGGATTTGGGGAGTTACTGAAAATCCAAAAGAAGATGCTTCCGAAGGATAACGAATTCCCCGTCACTACGTACGAAGCAAAACAGGTAGTCTGCCCTTTGGGATTAGAAATCCAGAAGATACATGCATGTCCTAATGACTACATCCTCCATAGTGGCGAGGAGTACGAGAAGTTAGATGCATGCCCAGTATGTCATGCATCACGGTATAAGATCAGGCGAGATGACCCTGGTGATGTTGAGGGCAAACGTCCCACGAAGAAAATCCCTGCCAAGATTTATGTGGTATGCTCCTATAATACCACGCTTGAAACATCTATTCAGAAACAAAGACCATGCAAAGTTGTTGCGATGGCACAAACAAGACCGTAAAGTAGACAATATGTTGAGATACTCTGCTGATAGGCCCCAGTGGAGAGCAATCGATAGAGAATTCCCGGAGTTTGCAAATGACGTAAGAAACTTAAGGTTTGCTTTAAGTACGGATGGTATGAATCCTTTCGGGGAGCAGAGCAGTAGTCATAGCGCTTGGCCTGTTACTCTATGTATCTACAACCTTCCTCCCTGGTTATGCATGAAGCATAAGTTTATTATGATGCCAGTGCTCATCCAAGGCATAAGGCAACCTGGCAACAACATCGAGGTGTACCTAAAGCCACTAGTTGAAGAACTTCTACTTTTGTGGAATAGACCAGGTGTACGTGTGTGGGATGAGCACAAACAGGAGCACTTTGACCTACGAGCATTGTTGTTCGTAACAATCAATGATTGGCCTACTCTAAGTAATCTTTCAGGACAATCAAACAAGGGATATAATGCATGCATGCACTGTTTTGATGACATTAAAGGTATATTCTAGAAAAAATATCGAAAGGTCGTGTACCTTGGCCATCGTCGATTTCTTCCTGCGAATCACCCCTAAGAAAGAAAGGCAAGCATTTTAAAGGTAAGGCAGACCACCAGGCCAAGCTGGGCAACCGAACTAGTGAGGATGTACTCAATATGGTCAAGGATGTGAAAGTAGTATTTGGAAAGGCACATGGCAGCGAACCTGTTCTGAACGACGTCGACGATCACGCACCCATGTGGAAGAAGAAGTCCATATTTTGGGAGCTACCCTATCGTCAAGTCCTAGAGGTCCGTAGCGCGATCGACGTGATGCACCTGATGAAGAATCTTTGTGTGAACCTGCTAGGCTTCATGGGTGTGTATGGGAAGCCTAAGGACACACTTGAAGCACGATAGGACCTGCAGTGTTTGAAAGAACAAGACAACCTACATCCAGAGAAGACAGATGATGGACGCCATTACTTAAGTCCTGCCAGCTACACTCTTAGCAAAGAAGAGAAGGAAAGCATATTTGAATGCCTAGGAAGCATCAAGGTACCATCTGGATTCTCCTCGAATATAAAGGGTATAATAAATGTGCCAGAGAAGAAATTCCTAAACTTAAAGTTCCATGACTGCCACGTGCTCATGACGCAATTGCTTCCAGTTGGATTAAGAGGAATTCTACCTCCAAATGTACGTCTAGCCACCGTGAAGCTATGTGCATTCCTCAATGCAATTTCTCAGAAGGCAATCGATCCAATGGATCTAGCTAAACTACAGGGAATGATGTGGTTCAATGTCTTGTCAGTTTTGAGTTGGTGTTCCCTCCTTCCTTCTTTAATATCATGACACACCTCCTAGTTCACCTGGTCAAAGAGATTAGCATTCTCGGTCCTGTGTTCCTGCACAACATGTTCCCCTTTGAGAGGTTCATGAAAGTCCTAAAGAAATATGTTCACAACCGTGCTCGACTAGAAGGAAGCATCGCCAAGGGCTATGGAACAGAGGAGGTCATTGAGTTTTGTGTTGACTTTATTCCCGACCTTGACCCAATTGGTGTTCTTGAATCGCGACACGAGGGGAGACTAAGTGGAAACGGGACATTAGGGAAGAAAACATATATTGGTACGTAAGACAATTATTTTAAAAAAGCACACTACACAGTTCTACAAAACTCCTCCTTGGTGGATCCGTATATCGAGACACATAAAGAGTTGCTCCGATCCGAGTTTCTAGGGAAGTCTGTAGCTTGGATTACATGTCAGCACATGGAAACTTTCAGCGACTGGTTGCGAAAAGAATGTTAGGGTGATGAGAGTATTGATGAGCAACTGTATTTGTTGGCTAGGCAGCCATCGTGGCATATCCTCACATACAAAGGGTACGAGATAAATGGGAATACATTTTACACAGTAGCCCAAGATAAAAGGAGCACCAACCAAAACAGTGGTGTCCGCATAGATGCCACCGACCCTAATGGAAATAAGCAAACATATTATGGCCGCATAGAGGAGATATGGGAACTAAACTATGCACCTACTTTTAAGGTACCTTTGTTCAAGTGCCAATGGGAAAAGGCGATTGGAGGCGGGGTAGCAGTCGACCACTAGTATGGAATGACAACCGTGGACCTCAACAATATTGGGTACAAAGACGAACCGTTCGTCCTTGCCAAGGATGTGAATCAGGTGTTCTATGTTAAGGACATGTCTACAAAACCGAAGAGAGGGATAAACAACAACGACCCAATCAATGAGCCAAAGCGCCACATAGCTCTTTCAAGGAAAGGAAACATCGTCGGAATTGAAGACAAATCAGACATATCAGAAGATTATGAAAAGGATGACCGAATTCCACCCTTCACAGTGAACAAAGACCCAAGCATCCAGCTAAATGATGAGGACACTCCATGGTTACGGCGCGATCATAATCAAGGGATATACGTTAAGAAGAAGTTCACTACTGTGCCCGCTTGATATATATAGTGATGTATTAGACCTATTATGTAATAATTGTGACTTCGGATTTTTTTGTCGTGTTTTCATATTTTCTACGGTTTAAATGAATTTTCTGCTTCACGGTGGATTTCCCGTGGAGAATGTGTGATGAAAAAACAAATGATCAACGTTAATAAGATGTGAAAACTTATTTCCTATCGAAAAGCAATAGTTTTAATGATTTTAATCAAGTAGTATATTTTTGCATGGTGCAAATTATAATTATTATTTACACTATGTTAAATATTTATACAGTAAAACAAAGGAGTTTAGGTTACAAATTTTTGTTGTGTATAATAATGCAAAACCAAGTTCAGGAAATTTTTTTATAATTTTTTGGATAATATTTTATTTATTAGGCAATTAATAACTCTCTGCATATTTATATAAAAGAAATATAAAAAAAGGAAGAACTTCTGGAAACTGGCACGAAGCCAACTGCAGCCCACCTTTACTCCCGGGTCGATCAACCACCCGGGACTAAAGGTGGGCTACGTTTTCGCGGCCCACCAAAAAATAACTTTAGTCCCGGGTCATGGTTGCACCCGGGACTAAAGGTTAGACCTTTAGTCCGGGTTCTTACCATCACCCGGGACTAAAGGTCCTTTAGTCCCGAGCCGTGGCTTCACCCGGGACTAAAGATTCGCCAAATATATATCGCCTCGTCTTCTTCTCCCCATCCATCGTCTTAATTCTTCGCCCGAGAGCCACCACGCCGCCGCCGCTCCCCATAGCCTCCAGCTGCCTCCACGCACCTCTCCCGTCTCTTGCCATCTCCGCCAGCGGCCTGGCTCGTGCCTCTCCCATTCGTGCGCGGCGCCTAGACCCGGATCTACCGCCATCATCCTTGCCCTCGCCAGATCTGATTTGGATCCACCGTGGCCTCATCGCCGTCGTCGATCATCGTCCTCGTCATCGCCAGCTTTGTCCCCAGTTCCACGCGCTCGCACGCCTCGCCGTGCGCTCGTCGTGCCCTTCACCGGAGCGCTCGTTGTCGTCCCCTTTGTCAGAGCGCTCGTCGTCGTCCCCGTCGCATCCTCGTCGTCGAGAGATCACCTCCAGCCATCCTCGTCGTCCTCCACCCTCGTCGTCCTCGTCAGCAACAGTGTGTGTATGAGTGCGTGCACATATAAAAATATAGAAAAATTAGATAGATTTTATTTGTAGATTTTCTTTGTGTATGAGTGTGTGCTTGGACCGACGGCCATGGAGAGGGAGCAGGGGAACGGGGCGGCCATGGAGTACAGCTCGGGAGGACTTCATCTCCAATGACTCGAGTGTTGTCATGTGTCTACAGCAGCTCCCACCGGCGTCCAAATCCTAACCCTGTCATCCCATCCCCCATAGCCCAAGCTTGTTCATTTCGGTTACTGAAATTGGAGTAGCTAGGAAAAGGACGCCAGCAGGCCCAGCACAGGCATTGGCTTGGCAATTCCCCCGGCAATTGTAGCAGTTGCTCGCTGCTCTCGGACGACTGCAGGTTCTCCACGGACAAGGGCATGTGTGGCTTGACCTTCAGACGCGCAGTCAGGCAAGCGCTTGGACCGCGTCATGGGGCTCATGGCCAGGGAGGCAGCGCTAAAATTAATCGATATGTTCATCACAAAATTGTCTTATTGCGCTCTAAAGTGAACAAAAGGAGAGACTGAAAATATTAGTAATTTTAGTTAGTTGTAGATACTAAATACAAACTTCTAATACCTATATATGTCCTAAGATTTTAGGCCGTGCAGAAACATGGATTGATGAACTAGTTATAATAGTTATAATAAATATTAAGAATGTAGTATAAGATTTAGAATCTATATTTTAAAATATGAAAATACAGAAAATTGTAGAAAATCCGTATTAGTTACAACTTGCGGACCGTGTTCATCTTGGCTAGCATGTTCTCTGCCGAGCGGTAACGGACGTCAAGGAGGAGCTTTGATTCTACGAGGGAGAGTGGCAACGGTCGTGGAAGACCGTGTTCCCTTCCTCGTAGAATCGGAGCTCTTCCGTGGCCAAGTACGGTGCCATCCCGTGGAGAAATGCTCGCCGAGATGATCACGTAAGCAAGGTCAACTAGTACGGATGGTTATTTATTTAAACATGTTTTTCAGCTAGAATTTTATGGATATTTGATAACTTCAGACCTACAAATGTCATCTACAAATGTTACTATCCTCGAGGTGGCACGTCCTGCAGGAGTCCATTTTATAGATATAGTTTTTATTTTTTGTAGATATATCTAGTGGAGTAATTGCTAGATGGCTGCCCCGAGAGATAACATGGATGAAGAAATGATGGATATTATCAACACTGGCACTCAATTTGCCGATGGTGACCAGCAGGATGTAGATGACGGGAGTCAATACCTGGCTCTTGAAGATAACCAAGAAAATATTGTGCAAGAAAATACTAGCGTGGTATATATATTTATATATATATTTGAATATTATATATATATATATTTGAATATCTATCATCTATTATGTGTACACATGATATTTATTTATTCTTTTTTTATACGTAGCCCTCTGGATCGACAACCACAACGGCGAAAAGCAAAAATATTCGAGGCCCGAAAAAACATTCTTGGTATTACATATCTTACAGATTTATTTAATAAATTTATGTTAGTATTTATCCTTACAGTTTGTGGTGTTTATTTCCCCCATGTAATTTTGTTCAGCTAGCTCCATGATTTTGCATTGCTCACCTCAATGTCTCTACCCAATGCTGTTTTGACCTTTTCTTTGCAGGTTGGGTGCATCATTGCAAACTGAAAGAGCTACTGTGCTAGGAGCCTTTTGGAGATAAATCTAATAAAAGGTAATACAACACTGAATTGTTGAGCTAACTGCTTTTAAGAAGCTATCTTATTCATTGCTTGTCACTAGTAGCTATCTTATTGAGATAAATACTAGTTATGCATAGATCCGGCTTTGGCACTGAATTTTTTAGAATGCCCTTATACAGACTGCTAAAGCACTGAACAATAGATCCTGAATATTATGATTTGACTTATCAAAATGTTTGTTTTCAAATAAAAGACTGCAGCATTGAGGGTAAGATGTAGTCTGCCTTATGTTCTTCCTATTCTTGCTTTGTGGGAAACATGTTTTTTATGCGTAGACTATCAGATTTATAACTTGTCTGCAAATATGAATAGATAATGGATTACAATTTAGCAACACACCTGCTGGCCTCATCTATTACTACACACTGTGAAGCACTACCTGTACTGTGTGGACATTAAAAAATTACATTACCTCTGGTTTAGGTGCACAATATGAGATATAATCCAACAGTGCACAATGTACAAGAAGCAAATGCTTTTATATTGTTTTAGGCAATTTATTTACCCATCTATAGTGGTGCTAGAACACTGAATTGAACAATAGGCACTGAATTTGTATTGGGCAGCTGCATTTTTCACTGATTTGCTGAACAGACATGCAGTCCATTTGTCCTCACTGAGTTGTGCCTTATTACCCAGATATAGGTTAATAAATTGTTTTAACATTTGCATGCACTTTTGTCAATTTACATTTGGCAACTACTCTGCATAGATATCTGAACACTTTTGGTTCTAAAAATATGTTCCTTTTGACTTTTGTTTCTAAAGATAGTTTTGCTTGGATAAAGTTTTCACGTATGTTTCTAAGGACAGTTTTGCTTAGATGAACTGATGAAGTAGCATATGCTACTTTAATGTTTCCTTTCATCATATGATATTAAGGGAATCCTTTTCTTGCAGGTGAAAAGGAGTAAACTGCTTCTGTAGGACAAGACACTTTTCAGCTAGATTAGGTAAAAAATATTCATCAACTATCATATTCCTACTTTACCTTTCCTCACTAGAAGCATGCTATGCCTACAGTTTTTCACATGTTTCGGGTCATTGACCATATATGGACTGTTTTATTGCTTTACCAAAGCAAATTTTGCTACTTGTACAGAATGTGGGAAAGGGGAAGCATTGTCTTTACTTATATTTGCTTGAGCTCCAGCTGTCAATTAATCTCAGATTTGTACTGAATGCCATATAGAGTGACTTTGCTGCAAAATTTGGATCTGAATGCCATATAGAGCGACTTCGATACCATCACCTATCTCCGCAGGTTCCCTTCTTCCCTGCCTTTTAATATTGACCGAATGATTTCCATGTCTTATTTGGCTTCTTTGAAAATCATTTCTTTGGATCTGAATATAGTTGTCACTTAGGGCTGAAGGAATTTGGAGATTCTTTGGATCTGAAAATTATTTTTAAGAGTGTGATCAGATTGCCAAAACAATGAATTTGGAGATTATTGCAGTGTTCATTTATTCTGTACAGCATAAATGAACCCCAATATAGTATCAGGTAGCTTTGTGAACTGAAGTAAATAATTAGATTTGCTCTAGTTACTATATTCCTGGTTTTAGATATAGCGCGTGTAGCTCTTTCTTTCTCAGCCATCCCTGCTTGTAGTGCTCTCTATGATCACTCTTTTAATTCGGAGACGTTGGACAAGCAATCAGCTATATTGTTTTACTGCATATTTAACAAAATTTCTCATGTTTCATTATATTTTTCTTGTTTTGGCTGTAGGATATGGAGATGAATGGATGTGTAGCAGCTAATGTGTTGCTGTCTAAGGGCTTGTAGGAAGTAGTAATTACTAAACTTCTATCTATTTGCTGTATGTAAGTTGCATGAACTATAGCATTGTAACTTGGGTCTGTGTTATTTTACGAGGCCTTTAGAATGTAGCTTAAAATTTATTGACTATTCAACTATCTAATGTATGAACACCTTGAATGATGATTATATGTATGACACTTGAGTGCAACATTTAATGCTGGCTTGTGTGTGGATAAAAGGATCGGCTATGATTTGAATAGTTCAGTTAGCGTTTATCCACATTAACTTATTTTTTTTCTTTGGAAAATAGGTTTGTCAGAGTGTAATTCCCCAAAACACTCGGCAAACAATAATGGTATGCTGAGAAAAAAATATTATTTTTTCTTTGGAAAATAGGTTTGCCGAGTGTAATTCCCAAAACACTCGGCAAACAATAATCCTTTGACGAGTGTATTTTAGAAAACACTCGGCAAATCATTTGTTTTTTGCTGAGTGTTAAATTTGACACTCGACAAACCATTTGCCGAATGCGCGATAAAAAACACTCGGGAAATAGTTGTTTGCCGACACTGTAGATGTTGTGTGCTGTTTGCCGAGTATTACACTCGGCAAAGCCTTTACCGAGTGTTTTTTAGTCTTTGCCGAGTGTCTGTGGTACACGGTAAAGTCACTGTTTCCGGTAGTGCATTTGAAGTCCTCTACGGCTTCCCTCCACGGCACATGGGCGTGTCTTCATCAGCTGCCGCCCTGCCTGAGATTTCTCGATGGTTGGAGGAACGCGAGCTTATGCATCAGTTGGTGGGCCAACATCTGCTCCACGCCCAAACTCGCATGAAACGCCAAGCTGATAAGCGCCGTTCGCAGCGTTCATTCTCTATCAGCGATATGGTCTTCGTCAAGCTTCAACCTTATGTCCAGTCCTCGGTGGCTCGCCGCGCCCACCAGAAACTGGCATTTCGCTTCTTCGGCCCCTGCTGAGTGCTGTGCGGATTGGCTCTGTGGCCTACCGGCTAGAACTTCCAGCCTCTGTGGCTGTTCATCATGTATTCCATGTGTCGCAGGCTCGCAGCTAATAAAGGCTTCGGCGGCCGATCAGGTGGTTTCTTCTTCACTTCCAAATGACTTGGTTGAGTTTCAGGTTCCTGCTCAGATCCCACAGACTCGCTGGACTGCTGGCTCCCACCCAGTCCACCATGTGCTCGTTAGGTGGTCACAAATGCTGGCGTCGCTCGCACCATGGGAGTCTCTGGAGGAGCTCCATCGCCGTTTTCCCAAAGCTCCTGCCTGGGGACATGCATGTTCAAAAGCGGGAGGGGATGTCAGCAGCCCAACTCCTTCACCGTCGCCTGTTACTGAAGAAGACTCAGCGGATGCTGACGGCCCAGAGTGCTCCGCGCAGCTAACCACTGCGACTCGGCCCAAGAGGAACAGAAGGCCCAACCCGTCCGTGATCGGCCCGGAGTGGTGCGCGTGAATGATATTTTTGTACTGTGAGAGAGAAGAGAAACAATAAGAAATTTGTAAACTCTAAAATCTATCAAGCACTCATCTGAGATTCTTCCCCAGCTATTCTTCCCTTCTTCCCCAAGTTGCTGCTCCTCGCCAGACTCCTTGCTAACACAGACCAGCTCCAGCGCCCACAACACGAAGACCGGGACCAAACCTACAACTCTCTTGCTCAGCGCACGCCGCTAACCTCACAACCAGAATCCTCAATTTTGCCGAGTGTTTTTATGTTTGCCGAGTGTATTTCCTCGGGCACTCGGCGAACAAGTTCTTTACCAAGTGCCGCGATAAAAACACTCGACAAAAAAAAAACACTCGGCAAATAGGACGTTTTGCCAAGTGTAAAAAAAACACTCGGTAAAAAGGTGGTTTGCTGAGTGTTAAAAAAAACACTCGGCAAAGAAATATTTTTTTTTGGAAAAGAAAAAAAGAAGAAAAAAATAATTTTTTTTGCCGAGTGCTCCGATCTAGAACACTCGGCAAACAAAACAAATTCATACTTAACCGAGTCCCCAGCAACCCCCACGCCCCGTCCCCACCCCTTCTCTCTCCTCCCTTCCCCCAGCACCACCTCTCCTCCCGACGGCGCCCTCTCCTCCCTCACTCCCTCCGGCGCTCTCCTCCCTCCCTCCGGCCCTCTTCTCCCTCCCTCCCTCCCTGCCTCTAGCCCTCTCCTCTCTCTCTCCAGCGGCTCCTCTGAGCTACGTGGCTCCACCCCTCCCCGTGCAGCGCCGCCGCCCTCTCCTTCTTCCTCTCCCTCTTCCTCGCTCGGCTCTTCGGTGCGGTGGGCGCGGATCTCCTTCGGTAGCGGCGTGGTGGGTCCATGGTGGGCGCGCCCCCGGCGGTAGAATCCAGTGGAGGTAGGCCAGATCCATGGCGGGCGTGCAGATCGGCGGCGGATTCCGGTGGAGGGCGGCTGGATCCGGTGGAGGGCGGCCGGATCCATGGCGGACGCGCCCCCGACGAATGGATCCGGTGAAGGGTGGCCGGATCCATGGCGGGTGCGCCCTCAAGCGGCGGATCTAGCGCCGACGCGCTTCCCGGCAGTGGATCCAGGGCGGGCTCGTCCTCCGGCGGTGGATCCAGGGCGGGCGCGGTCTCCGACGGCGTATCCAGGCGGATCTGGCCGAGCAGCACCTCCAATGGCTTCTCCAGGCGGATCTGCGACCATGGTGGTCAGATCCACAGGCGAGGTGGCCGCTCTTGGTCGCGTGCAGGGGCAGCAGTGTGGATCTGGGCGTGGGTGTGCTGGCGGTGGTGTGGTGGCGGATCTGGGCGCTGGAGGAGGCGGCGGCCATGGTGGGCGGCGGTCGGTGGCAGCCGTGGTGGGCGGCGGCCGGTGGTGGCAATTGTTTTTTTTTTGCCGAAAATGTTTGCTGAGTGTTTTTTGGCCACTCGGCAACGTCTTTGCCGAGTGCATGACAAAAAACACTCGGCAAACTAGCGTTTGCCGTAAAAGGGTTTGTCGAGTGCCCTTTGCCGATTGTTTTTGGGGATTCGCCGAGTGTCCCTGGCACTCGGCAAAGTTCCTGAATCCGGTAGTGCCTTCCTGGTGCATACCCGCCCATCTCGCCCTCTGCGCACTATTTGTCATCTTGATCCTCTCGACCCTTCCCACCGCCATCTCCCACCGCCACCCCCACGGCCAGCGACGTAAACGCCCCACGGAGGACAATCAGCATGGGTCCCATTATATTTTGGAAAGGTTACAAAAACCAGATTTTTGGGAGTACTTTTTTATATAGTTAGAGATGCACTACCGGAATGCCCAGGTTTGCCGTGTATCCACGGCACACGGCGAAGCCCAAAAAACACTCGGCAAAGCCTTTGCCAAGTGTTACACTCGGCAAACGGCACTCGGCGTACACAGTGCCAGCAAAGGTTTCTTTAACGAGTGTTTTTCTATCGTGCATTCGGCAAAGACTTTGCTGAGTGCTAAACCGACACTCGGCAAAAAAAAATTCAAAAAATATATAAAAAAGCCGCCCACCCCGCACACGGCTCGGTCGCGCCGCCGCCCGCCCGTGGCTCGCCGCCGCCACCATGCCACCAGGACGCCACCACGCCGCCACCACCACGCCGCTGCCACCACCACGCCCGCCACCACCACGTCTGCCCTCTCCCACCGGATCCGGCCTCCGGCCTCCGGGATCCGCCCTCTGCCGCTGAGATTCGGCCTCCGGCGTGCAAGAGAGAGAGAGAACTGCACCGCTAACCGGAGAGAGCTGCACTGCCCGCCGTCGAGAGAAGTGAGGGAGAGAAGAGCTGTAGGGCTCTCGCCGTCGAGAGAAGTGAGTGAGAGAAGAGAGAGATGCACGAGTGACGACGCCAGGAGGGAGGGTGGAGAGGGAGAGGGAGGGGAGGGGGCAGCGCCGGGAGAGCGAGGGGAGCGGGCGGCGGCATCGGGAGAGGGAGGGGAGGGTGGGAGGGAGGGGGCGACGGCCGGGAGCTTTTATAACGTGCCGAGTTTGCCGAGTGTCGGATCGAGGACACTTGGCAAAGATAGCTTTGCCGAGTGTCAGATCACGGCACTTACACTTGGCAAAATAAAGTTGTTTGCCGAGTGCTACAGATTTACACTCGGCAAAATGAAGTTCTTTGCCGAGTGTTTACCTTTGCCGAGTTTTTTTTCCTCTTTTGCAGAGTGCAGAACTTTGCCGAGTGTTTATGCGCTCGACAAATAGTTTGCCGAGTGTTTTTGTGTTAACACTCGGCAAATATAGCTTATTTGCCGAGTGCCGTGTAGAATACACTTGACAAAGAACTTGGCACTCGTACAATTTCCGGTAGTGATGCTCACGAAATTAAATTCCTGGTGAGGTTTATATCATCCCTCTTCCCTCCCTTGACCATTAAAAAAGAAGAAAAGTTTGACTTGGAATAAAGCTAGAACTGCAATCTTTGAAAGGAATGGAGTACATCTTTTACATTAACAAAGTATTACTACTTGGCTCCATCCCATTCTATAACAGTTAAAATATTATCTCTTATATTATCATGGACGCAACCCTTAATAATTTATAAGGTGGCGTTCTTCGTTCCAAGCAGCTGTTGTCCATCCGCCGTTGTTCCATCCGGGCACGTAGGGTTGCAGACAGGGCATTTGGCCTGGCAGTCCTGCAACGTGTCGTAGCAACCTTGCCCAGGCTGGCAGCAGTAGCAGACGTCTTCCTTACGATCGCTATGGCAATAGCATTTCGCGGTGCAAAATATTAGTGTGATCAGCTTCGTCTTCGTCTCATCATCTAAAGCTTCAAAGCAATTATCCTCGGTATGGTAGGCGCTTGTTGTGTTGCTCCCACTGCTAGCTAGATAGAGTGCCCTTGTTGTGCGCCGTCCCACCTTGCTGAGCAGCTGATGAGGAGAACGACATGTATATATTTTGCGTTCGTCAGTAGTCAAATATATATGAACAACTCATTTTCGCAGATTCACGACAAGAGATTGAAGAAGATGCATGAGGACGATGTAGACTACTTACCTGCTTGTGCAGTCCTTGCTAGGCATCCGAAGAAAATAACCACACATATGGCATTGGCAATGGCAATCCCATAAACCAAGCTGCTACCGCCACCATTGCTGCGGCCCTTCATACTGAATTGACTGCTCATCTCTTGCTTTCTAATCAGTTAAGCCTCTCCGTTTGAGAGGGGTTTAGAATGGGCTTGAGCAATGACCTCGCAACTCGGATCAGTATATAAAGGGAGTAAACCTGCCTTCCCAGCGAGACGATGACCTCATTTGCTAATTTGGAAATGAATAATCGATTAGAATCAGTAGATATCAACAAATCAGCAAAGATTGTAAGAATTTATTGACTAGCTAATTTGGAAATGAATAATAGATTAGAATCAGTAGATATCAACAAATCAGCAAAGATTGTAAGAATTTATCGGCACTAGCTGTGGTGGATATGTGAGATCGTGTATATATTGAAACCATTCCTTGTTTTGCTATATATATGCAGTATGTAATGAATATATGACGTACGTGTGACAGTTATCGTTTGCAATCTTCCAGGCCAGACTATTGTCGTGGACACAATAAGCTGACACGGCTAAATGATTTGGAGATCCCACAGCTAGTATCATTATTATTTTTTCCTTAACGCAATTAATACAGATGCAGCCTAGCTTATGAGTTATGAACGGGCGCCATTGAACATCTATGGAAACTAGACAGTACATCTTGAGTTTGCAAATGTCACAGCTGGCATCGCATTGTCGGCAAGCATATATATGTTTGCCTACTATATTGACAGAAATGGCTATGATACACAAGGATTGAATCTGGAGTTTGACCCAGGGGTGGATAGGGATTATTACTAATTATGTCCTTTAGCTGACAAGGTCCTGTGGTCATTTACCAATGCACATATAAACTTCTTCATACTACTAGGTAAATGCCCGTGCGTTACAACGGGAACACATAATACCACGATAATATATGTATGCGCGTGTGTTATACTGTTATCTAAAATAGATACCGCAATCATAATATTCCAATCAATATTACATAAGTCTCCACGAAAGATAGATAGTTAAAATATAACTTTAAATTTGAATGCAAAACTAAAACATCAACTTCAATTATCGCATCATTTCATACCTACAATACGCAAAAGATAAGCTTGCACTTCTTTAGGAATCAAGTGTTACGAAAAGATAATCATAACAAGTTTGTGTTTCACAATACATGTTTTAGAATCTATTCTACAATTAAGAATCTAAACTCTTAATAGTTCGACTAAGAGACCAAGCTGCAGTTGGTCACCAATCAATGATGATCCAGAAGATTTTCTAGTTCAAGATGCGGCGTCTGACTTCTTGCAGCTGAAGCATACAGACGGTTGAACCTGTAGTTAGAAGTATCCTGCATATAAGTTGTTTGTTAATTTTTAAAGTTAAAGTACCATTTGATATCTAAAAAAATATGTATCAACGTGTGATGCATTACCTCTTTTATAGAGTTAGAACATCTTTATATACGATATTCTTTGTGAACATATCCTTTGTCGCTTTCTTCTTCCCCTTCCCTTTCCCTTTCCCTTTCCCTTCCCCCTTGTTCACGTCCTTCTCAGCAGCCGGCACAGCTAGGATCCTAATGTTCGATCTTGCATAGCTCTTGATAGCGCCACATACAATTGGCCGTGTGAGAACACAAGTTCCGGCAAGTATACCCCGACGTTAGGGGTAGTCTGCCCCTGCGACTTGTTAACGGTCATCGCGAAGCTGAGCCAGAGAGGGAACTGCTTTCGCTTAAATTGGAAAGAGAACATCTCATCATCCGACAGGCATAAGGGTATACGAGGCAGAAAAAACCCGCTTTCCAGCGTGCAGTCCCAACACAATTTATGTGTCTATGGTATTCTTTTGAAACCCCCATATGATAAGCCTGTTACCATTACAAAGTCCGTTTGCAGGGTCAATGTTCCTAAGCAATATGACCGGACAACCAATCCTCAGCTTCAACACATGTGGAGGTAGACCATTGGGTGTCAAACTGTTAATGAATTCCTCAGGGTAGTAGTTGTGCGGATCATCCACCGCACAGTCAAAACTATGGTACACCATCTGTTTCCCATGGAAACGACCTATCATCTTCATATTAATCATATCAACCCAGTCGTTCCACGTAGACAAGATCATTCGAGAGGTGATATAATCTTTGCTTGACATATTCGCATTGAGGTTAGGGAACATGCAGTCAATTAGAGTATAAGGTCACTATCTTCCCCGGTGTGCGGTATGCATATATCATGAGGAAGACGGATTTCATCATCAACAGTCGCCTCCTCAGATCCTCCACCGACGCGGAACAAGTATTCTGCAAACCACGGGTCACTCTTTGCCCTCATGTTGCGCACCAGTTTTAGATGTTGCATGGAATCCCAAAGGTACGACATACGTAGCGAGGCACCAACCACCTGAGCCCTCAACCCTCTCCTAACAACGGGAAGAACCTGTCTGAAATCTCCACCGAACACCACGGTCTTCCCACCGAACGACAACTCTGGTCGGTCCATTATATCATGGAGAATGTTGTCCAGCGCCTTGACAGACTGCCTCTTTGTCATGCTAGCCTCGTCCCAAATAATGAGAGATGATGCTCGAAGCAGCTTGGCAGTACCACTCTATTTCATGAAGGTGCAAAAGGCCCCATTATCAATGGTGAGGGGAATCTTGAAGTGCGAGTGGGCGGTTCTACCACCAGGCATTATTGAGGCTGCGACACCAGATGTAGCTGTTGCCACATTAATCTTTTTCTGACTGTGTATAGTAGCGACAAGTGCTCTGTACAGATAAGTCTTTCCGGTCCCGCCAGGACCATCCACAAAGAAGAGACCCCCATCCTCGGTATTAACTGAGGACATGATCTCATCATATGCAGCCCGCTGCTCCTTGTTAAGGGTGTCTAACAGAGCCACACCATCCTCGTTAGCCTCAATGCTAGCCTCCTCAAAAATCTTTCTAGGAATATCATGAGAGGCATCATATGTGTCGTCGATATCAGAAAGTGGGTACATCTTTATATCCTTCTGCATTGATTGTAGCAATTTTTTAATATCCATGAGGACCATCTACTCTACCATGAAGGTGGATTGATTATGGCGCCTGTAGTCCTCTGACATTGCCTCCTTGTGTTTCTCCCACAGTCCAAACACATCACTGGGCTCACAAAATACCAATATTGTTGCAAAGAGCCTTCGCAGCGCATATGGCATCATCCACCCGGTTGCCTCAGCGAGACTCTCGTTCAGCGTGTTGCCCTCTTCGATTAAGCCCCTTCTTTCTGCAGCTTCACAGAAGGTCGATAGGATTTTGCCATCCACGGTCCAACAGCTTCTGCTCTACCTTCACCGGCATGTAGGCTATCAACCAATCCTTGGTAGAGGTCGGCCCTAATATCATCTTGATGGTTGCGTATATAATCTAATCGAGAACTCTCGATCTTGATGTACGTGTCAACTGCAAATTGCTGGAATAGACGCTTGCCATACAGTATGGGGTTAAATATTCCTGGACACATCTAAAACTTGTAGCAGTAGTAGTCACGCACAGACACGCATAGTCTACCAGGGGAGTCTACAAAAAATAGCCATGAATTAGAGTTGTTTGTAGAATAACCACTGAGGTACACGTATGCGAAATATTTAAATAAGAATAACAAACATATTTCTTCTTCTGACCCACTACAAGCCTTCTGTAGGGCACGATACTCGATGACTTCTTCCATACTAACTCCTTTCTTTGGAATATCCATGTGCCACCCAAGCTCACCCTTAGGGAAGAATAGAGGGTATGAAAGAGCATCATAACGTCCATGCTATGAGTGGATGCCATGTCTGCTTCTATCCTTCCCATGCAGGACAACACTATTCTGGAACTAACCAAGGAGTTCGCTTCCCTCGATCCAAACAGCAGCCACGTCTGAAGTTGACGGTACATTGTATGTTCTCTGGTCTAACCTCTGGTCAAGGTTTAGTGTGACATGATAGTCCTCGAGGTGGTGAGCTTGGCCCACACTCCTAAGATGTTGTGAGTATGGGTTGTCACGAAGGATGGCCACAATCCTCTTAATGACTTCCTTGTCTTTTTGGCACTTCTCTTCACGACATCGTCGATAGCAGTGCTCAAGGCTTGGATCATCGTCGTAGAAGTAAAGCTCGAGATGTCTTGGCTCATTACCCTCTTCTCTGCCAAATGACCTTATGTTGTGATAGATCTGGCCATGTGCACGAAAGGTGTATATGCCACTGTTCTTCCAGCTTGCAGTAGCGCTATCGAGGCGACAATATAGAGAGGTGGAAGAGAAATGGCCATTAAAAAACCTAATGTTGTTATGAAAGTGCCTAGCATCTGCGTCATTATTTGACCAAAGCCTCATAATCTCATTAGGTATGTTCAGTTCATTGAGCTCGACCTTTCTGTCGCGACAATAGAACCCACATGGTTCATGCTCAAACCTTTTCGCATCGCAGTGCTCGCAATTTGCAACATGTTTTAACATATGGGTATCTGTAGGCATGTTACAATACACCTCATCATATTGGTCAGGTACTTTAGGGACATAAGTCATGTCTTCCTCAAGGTCATTGTCTTGGACATCATCATCATCTTCCTCTTCTGAAATAACATTTAAGCCGTAATAATTTAGATAAAGTAGTGGAAGATTTGATTTATATTCGGTCTTTCATACAGATATGTTGCCTAGCAAACAGGCATCCCTCATCCTCTTCGTCATCCTAATCAAATATATCTCCCTCATCATCATCTATGGCCATCAAAGATTTGTGAGTTAGTAGAGCTATGGGTAAAAATAAACAAAGGAGTTCAAATAGTTTAAAGAATGTTACAAAATAGTGTAAATTACCACTGTCATCAAATAGTGGTGTCATCGGTGCATCTAATGCAGGCTGAGGCCTAGGTATTGTCCTTTCTAATAATCATGTAATGACCATGGTTGAGTTAGGTATAATATGCACCTGAATGGGGTCATGAGGCATTAGTATTTACCGTTGTTGGTCAGGACTGGTTGAGGCAAGGGTGTGTTATCATTCGGGTATTCTTCAGCCATGCATTCACAATCATCAAACAGTGGTGCCATCAGTGTGGATAATGTAGCCTGAATGTTGGGTCCTACTCTTTCTGTTAATCATGGAATTACCATGGATTGGTTAGGTATAATATGGTATATAGGTCCCCTAAATGGGATAATGAGGCATTAGTATATGCCTTTGTTGGTCACGACTGATTGAGGCAAGGGTGTGTTAGCACCCACTCAGTCTTTAGCCATGAAGTCACCATCTTTATTAGATGCTCTTGTGTTCAAACCAATGCGACGCTCAAACATCGTGTTACGATGCGTTAACAATGCATGTCTTTATCCAGATAGAACATGTGATCTTTGTGTCATATGGCCAGACATCAACTCATTGCATCCTTCATCATCGGCCTCCTCATGAGGTGGAGGAATATAAAGAGGTGTTGCACTGGACTCTGGGATAACCCAATCACTGGATTTCACCATGGATCCTTGAGCTCCAGATGCGCCTACAGTGGGCCACACGAGCTTAGGAACAAATAACGGGTTCTCCATGGTGATAGAATCCTAGTGTAGGGTGTCCTTTTGCACCTCCCTTCATCTTTTATTACTTGATACTTTGACCTCCTTTTGTCTAGGCGCCCTATAACTTTTTCATTGTTGTTCACGTCTAGCCTCCCTCTCTTCTAGTGTCATATTTACATACCGTTCCCTAAAGTACTGTTGACGTGGTTTATCAAAACTAGCAGGGGTACCACAATCATGACTCAGATTGGTGTCCACAGTCTTTTGTACATGGTGTTTTATTCAAGTCAATGATGCTACTGTTATCTACACTCATCACCGAGCATTCACCTACATAATAAATTTTGTTCATTATTATGAGGTGACATCATTATCCAACACAACACCACACACACACACACACACACACACACACATATATATATATATATATATAGATTGCAATATTGTGTTCTCCTTATCAATTCACACAGGTTGGTACGACTGGTTACTATGGAGCCAATCATTATTCTCGGTGTCAACTGTGTTTTCAATGTCGGTTGCAACGTCACCATCTACAAACAAGTTGCATGCTATTTTAGATTATTCATATTAAACACACGGGCATTACAGGTAGTTCGACATAATAAAGGTAAGAATGTCACCTATAGATAGTTTATCGTTTTTAGAATTGTCTTTTTTCTTGTGATATGCTTCACGTTGCTTTCTATTAATTTCGCTCTATTGTTCTTCAGTCATTGCCGCACGACGCTCCGCAAGCCTTGCTCTGTCCCTTTGCCTTTTAAGTTCCCAAAAATCGGAGACTTGTGTAAGTGCATTAGATCCACTTTCACCGCCTGCTTTTTTTAGAAGACAGATTTACCATAATTAATTATCAGATGTTAAAATTTTCATATACATATACACATCGGCATCAGTATTTACCTTCATTTATCTAGTTTGACAAGTCTCTCAATGGCATGCGACAACTGTGATTTTCATTAGGCTCCATGTAGGAAAGAGGTCTAAAAATACATGAAGACGGTTTTAAAAAAAGAAAATAGTCTTTCAGTTATAGAAATAACGATCTTCTAAAAATGTGGTCATTCTTACCGTTGTAAACAATAAACTGTGAAACCAAAGTGGCTATAAATTATTTCATGCTACCAAGTTAAACAAAAGGATAACATATTTTCTCAAACGATAAACAAAATGATGATATACCCTATTTTGCTAAATTAGAAATAATATTTTATGCATGTACCTATGAACTCATATGTACCTAAACAATCAAACTATTGTCATTTAGCCCAGCAGCTCAAAAACACGGCCCACGGCCTGCTCTGCAACCGCGCGCCTGCTCATTCTCCGCGGCCCAGGAGCAAACGCCCCTCTCCACCGCGTCGATGGCCCAGTTGGCAAAATCGGCCCATGGCCAGCGTCTCGCGGCACGTGCCCCGTGCCCTGGCCATAACCTAGGCCTAGGACGGCAATCTCGCTCCCCGCCTGGGCCTGTTCTGGCCCGGAGCAACGGCGGCCATGGATTTGCATCCGACGGTCAAGAATCCATTTTGGAAGATCAAAACCCTGGCCGCGGCTCCCCCTGAAACCCCATCACCCATTTCTTCCCTCCCGTTCTCTATCTTCGCCGCACCTAAGAGCCGACATAGCCAAACTCGAGAGCGGACGCGATGAGGTGGTGGCGCCGCCGTGGCGCCCTTTGCCGGTGCACTCGTGCGGCCGGAGCCACACGTGGCACCACGGTGGTGCCCTTTGTGCCTCGCACGAAGCATCAGAGGTGCCGGCAAGCCCACGGCTCGGCCGTGCTTCCCGCGGCCTTTAAAACGACGGTGCAGTTGTTCTTCCCACGCGCGGTGGTATCGACGGTGGGAAGGAAAACTAGGTATGTGATGGCGGTTCCATGACGTCTATGATGGGGCATGAGGTTCTAGGGTTCGGACTGCTCACCATTGCCGTGAAGGATGCAGAACGCCGTGAAGCAGAGCAGGGACGTCAGAGCGGCGTCCTCGCTTCCACGTGGTGGTCGTGGCCATGGAGGGTGGCTCGAGGACGACAGTGTCGGAGCACAATGTGGTGGCCGTGGATGGTTGGTGGCGCAGACCGTAGCGTAGGGACGCCGTGGCGGCAGCGTCCTTGATTCGGTCGTGGTCGTGGAGGCTGGGTCAAGGACGACAGCGACATCGGACGAGGCAGCGCCGGATCACGGGCTTCTGGCTTAGGACGATGCTGTTGCTGAGGACGAGTGGCAGGCTACAGGTGAGGGCAGTGCGCAATGGGGCCGGGGCAAGTGGCGAGGGCTGTGCACGAGGTTGAGGTGATCGTATGATGTATTAATGCTCGCATGATTGGTCTTGGGGGCGATGGTGATAGGATTGATTGTGTTGATGAGGGTAGTTTCCTTTTGTCATAGTGGGTTCCTGATTCTGCGTGATGGTCATGATTTGGAAGGAGCTTGATCGAAGGAAGTGTGATTGGAGGCGCAAGAGATCACGGAGGTTGCCGCGCGGGTGGATGCATGGGAGCGAGCAGCTTTGGTGTCGCACCGAGGGATGCATGGGAGCCAGCGGCTTTGGTGTCGCATGTGTGGACATAATAGTTATGAATGTTTTAGTTGTAGAAATACCACTCCTAAAACAACAGAAACTATGGGATCATCTTATGCTACATGAAAATAAAGTGGCAGGCGATAGCACTCAAATCTGGCTGTCACACGAGATGAGATGTGCCACTAATAAAGAGTAAAAATGGATGATGGACTTGGTTTTACCGGTTGTTGGAAATTGGACTTCTTCCTCTCTATGATTTTATGAATTTACCGTAAAAGAGCACCAACCAGAACAATAGTGTTCATTTTGGTGCCTACGATGAAAATGGACATGTGAAGATGACATAGTTTGGTTTCATGAGGAGATTTGAGAGCTAAACAATGGTGCATTGAATGTGGCTCTTCTTCGTTACCGGTGGGTTCTACTCCATGGGGGGTCTTCACCAACTAGGATGGTATGACTTTGTGGATCTCAACAACAAAATTGCGTAAAAAGAAAATATGTTCGTTCTTGCAAAAGATGTACTACAAGTATCTAATCAAAGGACAATGCCCATGGTGACAACCATGTGGTGATCCAAGGAAAAAGGAGGATCATGGTGTTGAAGGTGTGATAGCCGAGAAAGACTACAAGGGCTACGAGGAAATGGTTGCTTTTAGGGTGGATGTCGACCCAACTATATTTGAAGGGGTCATAAAGATGCTTACGTTCGATTTGATCTTGATGAGGTCCTAATCGTCAATCAAACACATAATGGTTATTTAGATTTTGTAATAGTTCAGTTATCTAATATCAGGATAAGGGCTTATTGATAGGAATAGAGAAGCATAGGAGGAAAACATGGCAGATGAGTCTATGACTTGTCAAAAATAGGGCTTCGAATTGGGAGGGCGATCCTCCTAGTGAACTGACCAAGTGAGGGCGTCCTTCTAGGGTGGGGCGCTTACTTGAAAATGACAACCGCCTGTTCCAGCAGTGGGGGCCTTGCACGAAAGCAAACCGCCTGATTAAGTAGCAGTTGCTTCGCTGAGGGCCCTGTGAGGGGGGCATTGTCCCTCAGTTCTTACCAACCTTAGGTGTGTAATCGACATCTAACTTATTATCTTCTATTTTTCATGCAAGTCTGACCTCAGCTGTCCATTTCTTATTCATTCAGGGCACCCCTGGATTCACCTATATAGGCTGTGGCTAACATTGCAAAAATAAGAGCTTGAATAGCGCTTGTAAATAATGAGAATTCATTGTAGAAGAAAGTCAATGACAAAGTACTCTACGAAACACCGTGAACCTTAACATGGCTGATGCCAAGGCTGTCTCAATGCCTATTGCTACTACTGAAGTGCCTTACCCCTTCGTTTTGAGACATGTGTAGGTAGAATCGGCAAGATTGAACCAAGGCCCGCCCGAGCACCGCTGGGGGGACAGTTTCCTTCTTGTGTTAGCTGTTTCATTCTATTGGGAATTGGTTTCGCCTGAAGCATCGGACCAATGATCACCCATGACTTCTGTGTACCTCAGGATTAGAAAGACTAAAGAGGCTTGGAGGGCCGACTACAAGACTACGACTACAATACAAGCCATGAGCGATAGCAAAGCCTTCAGCCTTACTTAGAAAAAGTGAGCCACCGGTTCAGATACAAGATACTATCATTACCGCCTGGACTATTAGACGGCCAACCCATAATCGCAATGACCCAATTGCAAGGGATATAGAGTACTTCGATCAACATCTTTGAAGTAAGCCCAGAAATTCATGTTCTGATCCCAAAAGTAGTAGTTATTTCTTCAAAAGCAAGCAAGCCCATTATAAGTAAGAAAGTTTGAGCAAAGCTTAACACAAGCAAGTTGAACTGACTTTTAAGTAGACACACTTATTGATTGGAACATGAGAATTCCACGAATTGGTAATTGATAGAATGTCCGGCCTTCTCTTAGGACCAACATACTCTCATATTCACCTTTGTCCCGCTAGCAACAACAACCCTTTCTTTTCGAAAGATAGATCCTCGATCCTGAAAAAATGGGAAAGAGGATTGGATGTTCGTAAAGACCTCTTGCAGAGCATCCCTATGAGGGTACGGTTCCTTCAGCTCGGGCTCCACCTCTGGTCATCCAATATTATAGGAAGGATTGCTAGTACTATAGGTAAGTCAGACAGGGTTGTGAAAGGAATAAAAGGAAGAAGATGATGCACCGGCTTCTGTTCAAACTACTCGATATAGCGCCTGTTTCTACATAACTTTAGAGGATTGATTTATCCTTCGGATAAAGACCTGCGTGTGCGCGTGTGATCTATTACCGTGCCCACGCGTATGTTGTACTATTTACGCACGTGCGCGTGTAGACTCACTCCGTTCGCTAAAGTCTACCTATACCACAGTTGAAGCACCTAAAGGTGAATTTGGTGTCTTTCTTGTCAGTAATGGGAGTAATCATCCCTACCGTTATATTCACAAGCATAATATCTCTATCGGGCGGGGTAACACCACCCACGAAAAATCCCCTTCATGGGTTTGAATATCAGAAGCAATAGAGATGGTTCTTTTGGGTCTGAAAATGTTCAAACTTATCCTCTCAAGGTAATGGAATTTTGATGATTTTGATCCTTTAAGAAATTGCTTACTGAAACTAAAATCGACCAATTTGCTTTGATATCAGATAATGAACATATTTTGAGCGAGACCCTACTAATAGTTTCAATTATTGTATTATTAACTTCTATGCAAGAAATTTTATCTTGTCTACCTTAAACTTTTTTGCATGTAATATGTGACATATATGTTATTGTCGGTGAGATTCAGAAGTTTGGAAGTTATTCTTTTTTTTATAGTTTAAATAAATTTATGTGTGACTATCAAAAGAAATTCAAAACTGAACTACAAGTAACCTCAATAAAATTCAAAATATTACATAAAAATATATTTGGTCTATTTTATAGTGATAGATGAAAGATTAAATTGTTTTGGATGATAATTGGACCTTCTACCTCCATATTACTACAAAATGATTCCAATAGTAACTAAAAGCGGTTAAGAAAAGCTAAAAATTCTCATGGAAGCATATTTTTTGTGTATATGCTTGACATAAATTTTCAAATCATTTTAAGAAAGGGAGCCTATACATCGTTCACAAAACGAATGCTACAGAACATACGTCCAGAATCTTAAAAAAATATGTATCAACGTGTGATGCATTACCTCTTTTATAGAGTTAGAACCTCTTTATATACGATATTCTTTGTGAACATATCCTTTGTCGCTTTCTTCTTCCCCTTCCCTTTCCCTTTCCCTTTCCCTTCCCCCTTGTTCACGTCCTTCTCAGCAGCCGGCACGGCTTGGATCCTAATGTTCGATCTTGCATAGCTCTTGATACCGCCACATACAATTGGCCGTGTGAGAACACAAGTTCCGGCAAGTATACCCCGACGTTAGGGGTAGTCTGCCCCTGCGACTTGTTAATGGTCATCGCGAAGCTGAGCCAGAGAGGGAACTGCTTTCGCTTAAATTGGAAAGAGAACATCTCATCATCCGACAGGCATAAGGGTATACGAGGCAGAAAAACCCGCTTTCCAGCGTGCAGTCCCAACACAATTTATGTGTCTATGGTATTCTTTTGAAACCCCCATATGATAAGCCTGTTACCATTACAAAGTCCGTTTGCAGGGTCAATGTTCCTAAGCAATATGACCGGACAACCAATCTTCAGCTTCAACACATGTGGAGGTAGACCATTGGGTGTCAAAGTGTTAATGAATTCCTCAGGGTAGTAGTTGTGCGGATCATCCACCGCACAGTCAAAACTATGGTACACCATCTGTTTCCCATGGAAACGACCTATTATCTTCATATTAATCATATCAACCCAGTCGTTCCACGTAGATAAGATCGCTCGAGAGGTGATATAATCTTTGCTTGACATATTCGCATTGAGGTTAGGGAATATGCAGTCAATTAGAGTATAAGGTCGCTATCTTCCCCGGTGTGCGGTATGCATATATCATGAGGAAGACGGATTTCATCATCAATAGTCGCCTCCTCGGATCCTCCACCGACGCCAAGCACAAGTATTCTACGCAAACCACGGGTCACTCTTTGCCCTCATGTTGTGCACCGCTTTTAGATGTTGCATGGAATCCCAAAGGTACGACATACGTGGCGAGGCACCAACCACACGAGCCCTCGACCTCTCCTAACAACGGGGAAGAACACATGCTGAAATCTCCACCGAACACCACGGTCTTCCCACCGAACAACAACTCGGTCGATCCATTATATCATGGAGAATGTTGTCCAAATACCTTGACAGATCGCCTCTTTGTCATGCTAGCCTCGTCCCAAATAATGAGAGATGATGCTCGAAGCAGCTTGGCGGTACCACTCTATTTCATGAAGGTGCGAAAGGCCCCATTATCAATGGTGAGGGGAATCTTGAAGTGCGAGTGGGCGGTTCTACCACCAGGCATTATTGAGGCTACGACACCAGATGTAGCTGTTGCCACATTAATCTTTTTCTGACTGCGTATAGTAGCGACAAGTGCTCTGTACAGATAAGTCTTTCCGGTCCCTCTAGGACCATCCACAAAGAAGAGACCCCCATCCTCGGTATTAACCGAGGACATGATCAAATCATATGCAGCCCGCTGCTCCTTGTTAAGGGTGTCTAACAGAGCCACACCATCCTCGTTAGCCTCAATGCTAGCCTTCTCAAAAATCTTTATAGGAATATCACGAGAGGCATCATATGTGTTGTTGATATCAGAAAGTGGGTACATCTTTATATCCTTCTGCATTGATTGTAGCAATTTTTTAATATCCATGAGGACCATCTACTCTACCATGAAGGTGGATTGATTATGGCGCCTTTAGTCCTCTGACATTGCCTCCTTGTGTTTCTCCCATAGTCCAAACACATCACTGGGCTCACAAAATACCAATATTGTTGCAAAGAGCCTTCGCAGCGCATATGGCATCATCCACCCGGTTGCCTCAGCGAGACTCTCGTTCAGCGTGTTGTCCTCTTCGATTAAGCCCCTTCTTTCTGCAGCTTCACAGAAGGTCGATAGGATTTTGCCATCCACGGTCCATAGACACTCAAAGGAGGTTGCACCTGCCACATGGTTCAGGAGAACCCTAAGATAATAACTCTCCCCCTTGGCTAGATTTGCAGACATGATTCTTCCAATCTATCATAATGTATTAGACGTACCCTATTTTGCCAAACTTTGCCCTGTGCTTGCCACATATAGAACTCAGGAAAGTCCCAGTACAATATACCTCAAGCTATTTCATCTGTCCTGTTCTTCTTGAAGTACGCTGTAAGCATTGACTTGTCAGCACCTAGATGATCAAGCACTCATCGAATCCCCTGGCACCGGTGAAATGACACCATGTGCATGTCTGGAAGATGTAGCTGTAAGGACAAAACAGAAGGGTACCTATCACTGAAATCAAACCCATATATCCTCCACAAGGCTTCTGGGGGTTACCCATCTAGCATCTCTGTACTACTTGATCTCATCAACATTCCCTTCACTATCCTCCTTGTTAGCCTCTCTCATAGCCACAGACGCCCAGTCATGACCCTTGTAAATGTACTTAAACAGATACTTGACTGCCTTGATGCTCCCACATGCCTCAGCATTAATGTGGTAGTTGAATAGACGGAGGAGATACGAGTTGTAAGGCATGACCCATCTGTTGTCAAGCTCGTGTCCACAAACTTTTTCTTTTTGGCCTTCTTCACGCCGTCTATAAACTAGATATGAATCCTTGCCTTGTACTGTGACATCGCAGAAAGGTCTAGGGTAACAGTTCTTGCAGGAATCATGACCCTTTGTACATGGACAATCATGATTAAGCAGTCCGCAAGGGCCATGCATCATATGTTTGGTAACCATCTTGTACAAGACTGGGTACTTCTTCTTGTTCGGGAGCTCAGCTGAGATGAGGCGATCATACTGCTCTAGACACATGATCTTGTACTTCCTATCCATGATTAGCAAAAAATGTGCATGCGGTAGACCCCTCTTCTAGAACTCCATAACATAAACATGTGCTCGCACCTTTCCAAGGATATCCTTTTTTAGTAGTCTATCCTTCAGCTCTTGTAGTTTTGCTCTAAAGATCCGAACAACGAGATCTAGACGATCCTATGGTGTCTGGCCAGGGTAGAGTTCACGCTTGATCTCATCCTAGTTTGGGTTACATGTCATAGTCAGGAAGATGTCCGGTTTACCAAACCTCCGTACCAGAGCCATGGCGTCCATGTACCGACGCCTCATGTCATGTGGGCCTCCAATAAATGATGTAGGCATCACTGTCCGTTTTCCAACAGCTTCTGCTCTACCTTCACCGGCATGTAGGCTATCAACCAATCCTTGGTAGAGGTCGGCCCTAATATCATCTTGATGGTTGCGTATATAATCTAATCGAGAACTCTCGATCTTGATGTACGTGTCAACTGCAAATTGCTGGAATAGACGCTTGCCATACAGTATGGGGTTAAATATTCCTGGACACATCTAAAACTTGTAGCAGTAGTAGTCACGCATAGACACGCATAGTCTACCAGGGGAGTCTACAAAAAATAGCCATGAATTAGAGTTGTTTGTAGAATAACCACTGAGGTACATGTATGCGAAATATTTAAATAAGAAGAATAACAAACATATTTCTTCTTCTGACCCACTACAAGCCTTCTATAGGGCACGATACTCGATGACTTCTTCCATACTAACTCCTTTCTTTGGAATATCCATGTGCCACCCAAGCTCACCCTTAGGGAAGAATAGAGGGTATGAAAGAGCATCATAACGTCCATGATATGAGTGTATGCCATGTCTGCTTCTATCTTTCCCATGCAGGACAACACTATTCTGGAACTAACCAAGGAGTTTGCTTCCCTCGATCCAAACAGCAGCCACGTCTGAAGTTGACGGTACATTGTATGTTCTCTGGTCTAACCTCTGGTCAAGGTTTAGTGTGACATGATAGTCCTCGAGGTGGTGAGCTTGTCCCACACTCCTAAGATGTTGTGAGTATGGGTTGTCACGAAGGATGGCCACAATCCTCTTAATGACTTGTCTTTTTGGCACTTCTCTTCACGACATCGTCGATAGCAGTGCTCAAGGCTTGGATCATCGTCGTAGAAGTAAAGCTCGAGATGTCTTGGCTCATTACCCTCTTCTCTGCCAAATGACCTTATGTTGTGATAGATCTGGCCATGTGCACGAAAGGTGTATATGCCACTGTTCTTCCAGCTTGCAGTAGCGCTATCGAGGCGACAATATAGAGAGGTGGAAGAGAAATGGCCATTAAAAAACCTAATGTTGTTATGAAAGTGCCTAGCATCTGCGTCATTACTTGACCAAAGCCTCATAATCTCATTAGGTATGTTCAGTTCATTGAGCTCGACCTTTCTGTCGCGACAATAGAACCCACATGGTTCATGCTCAAACCTTTTCGCATCGCAGTGCTCGCAATTTGCAACATGTTTTAACATATGGGTATCTGTAGGCATGTTACTATACACCTCATCATATTGGTCAGGTACTTTAGGGACATAAGTCATGTCTTCCTCAAGGTCATTGTCTTGGACATCATCATCATCTTCCTCTTCTGAAATAACATTTAAGCCGTAATAATTTAGATAAAGTAGTGGAAGATTTGATTTATATTCGGTCTTTCATACAGATATGTTGCCTAGCAAACATGCATCCCTCATCCTCTTCGTCATCCTAATCAAATATATCTCCCTCATCATCATCTATGGCCATCAAAGATTTGTGAGTTAGTAGAGCTATGGGTAAAAATAAACAAAGGAGTTCAAATAGTTTAAAGAATGTTACAAAATAGTGTAAATTACCACTGTCATCAAATAGTGGTGTCATCGGTGCATCTAATGCGTAATGACCATGGTTGAGTTAGGTATAATATGCACCTGAATGGGGTCTTGAGGCATTAGTATTTACCGTTGTTGGTCAGGACTGGTTGAGGCAAGGGTGTGTTATCATTCGGGTATTCTTCAGCCATGCATTCACAATCATCAAACAGTGGTGCCATCAGTGTGGATAATGTAGCCTGAATGTTGGGTCCTACTCTTTCTGTTAATCATGGAATTACCATGGATTGGTTAGGTATAATATGGTATATAGGTCCCCTAAATGGGATAATGAGGCATTAGTATATACCTTTGTTGGTCACGACTGATTGAGGCAAGGGTGTGTTAGCACCCACTCAGTCTTTAGCCATGAAGTCACCATCTTTATTAGATGCTCTTGTGTTCAAACCAATGCGACGCTCAAACATCGTGTTACGATGCGTTAACAATGCATGTCTTTATCCAGATAGAACATGTGATCTTTGTGTCATATGGCCAGACATCAACTCATCGCATCCTTCATCATCGGCCTCCTCATGAGGTGGAGGAATATAAAGAGGTGTTGCACTGGACTCTGGGATAACCCAATCACTGGATTTCACCATGGATCCTTGAGCTCCAGATGCGCCTACAGTGGGCCACACGAGCTTAGGAACAAATAACGGGTTCTCCATGGTGATAGAATCCTAGTGTAGGGTGTCCTTTTGCACCTCCCTTCATCTTTTATTACTTGATACTTTGACCTCCTTTTGTCTAGGCGCCCTATAACTTTTTCATTGTTGTTCACGTCTAGCCTCCCTCTCTTCTAGTGTCATATTTACATACCGTTCCCTAAAGTACTGTTGACGTGGTTTATCAAAACTAGCAGGGGTACCACAATCATGACTCAGATTGGTGTCCACAGTCTTTTGTACATGGTGTTTTATTCAAGTCAATGATGCTACTGTTATCTACACTCATCACCGAGCATTCACCTACATAATAAATTTTGTTCATTATTATGAGGTGACATCATTATCCAACACAACACCACACACACACACACACACACACACACACACATATATATATATATATATATATATAGATTGCAATATTGTGTTCTCCTTATCAATTCGCACAGGTTGGTACGACTGGTTACTATGGAGCCAATCATTATTCTCGGTGTCAACTGTGTTTTCAATGTCGGTTGCAACGTCACCATCTACAAACAAGTTGCATGCTATTTTAGATTATTCATATTAAACACACGGGCATTACAGGTAGTTCGACATAATAAAGGTAAGAATGTCACCTATAGATAGTTTATCGTTTTTAGAATTGTCTTTTTTCTTGTGATATGCTTCACGTTGCTTTCTATTAATTTTGCTCTATTGTTCTTCAGTCATTGCCGCACGACGCTCCGCAAGCCTTGCTCTGTCCCTTTGCCTTTTAAGTTCCCAAAAATCGGAGACTTGTGTAAGTGCATTAGATCCACTTTCACCGCTTTGCTTTTTTAGAAGAAGATGATTTACCATAATTAATTATCGATGTTAAAATTTTCATATACATATACACATCGGCATCAGTATTTACCTTCATTTATCTAGTTTGACAAGTCTCTCAATGGCATGCGACAACTGTGATTTTCATTAGGCTCCATGTAGGAAAGAGGTCTAAAAATACATGAAGACGGTTTTAAAAAAAGAAAATAGTCTTTCAGTTATAGAAATAACGATCTTCTAAAAATGTGGTCATTCTTACCGTTGTAAACAATAAACTGTGAAACCAAAGTGGCTATAAATTATTTCATGCTACCAAGTTAAACAAAAGGATAACATATTTTCTCAAACGATAAACAAAATGATGATATACCCTATTTTGCTAAATTAGAAATAACATTTTATGCATGTACCTATGAACTCATATGTACCTAAACAATCAAACTATTGTCATTTAGCCCAGCAGCTCAAAAACATGGCCCACGGCCTGCTCTGCAACCGCGCGCCCGCTCATTCTCCACGGCCCAGGAGCAAACGCCCCTCTCCACCGCGCCGATGGCCCAGTTGGCAAAATCGGCCCATGGCCAGCGTCTCGCGGCACGTGCCCCGTGCCCTGGCCATAACCTGGGCCTAGGACGGCAATCTCGCTCCCCGCCTGGGCCTGTTCTGGCCCGGAGCAACGGCGGCCATGGATTTGCATCCGACGGTCGAGAATCCATTTTGGAAGATCAAAACCCTGGCCGCGGCTCCCCCTGAAACCCCAGCACCCATTTCTTCCCTCCCGTTCTCTATCTTCGCCGCACCTAAGAGCCGACGTAGCCAAACTCGAGAGCGGACGCGATGAGGAGGTGGTGGCGTTGCCGTGGCGCCCTTCGCCGGTGCACTCGTGCGGCCGGAGCCACACGTGGCACCACGGTGGTGCCCTTTGCGCCTCGCACGAAGCATCAGAGGCGCCGGCAAGCCCACGGCTCGGCCGTGCTTCCCGCGGCCGGTAAAACGGCGGTGCAGTTGTTCTTCCCACGCGCGGTGGTATCGACGGTGGGAAGGAAAACTAGGTATGTGATGGCGGTTCCATGACGTCTATGATGGGGCATGAGGTTCTAGGGTTCGGACTGCTCACCATTGCCGTGAAGGATGCAGAACGCCGTGAAGCAGAGCAGGGACGTCAGAGCGGCGTCCTCGCTTCCACGTGGTGGTCGTGGCCATGGAGGGTGGCTCGAGGACGACAGTGTCGGAGCACGGTGTGGTGGCCGTGGATGGTTGGTGGCGCAGACCGTAGCGTAGGGACGCCGTGGCGGCAGCGTCCTTGATTCGGTCGTGGTCGTGGAGGCTGGGTCGAGGACGACAGCAACATCGGACGAGGCAGTACCGGATCATGGGCTTCTGGCTTAGGACGATGCTGTTGCTGAGGACGAGTGGCAGGCTATAGGTGAGGGCGGTGCGCAATGGGGCCGGGGCAAGTGGCGAGGGCTGCGCACGAGGTTGAAGTGATCGTATGATGTATTAATGCTCGCGTGATTGGTCTTGGGGGCGATGGTGATAGGATTGATTGTGTTGATGAGGGTAGTTTCCTTTTGTCATAGTGGGTTCCTGATTCTGCGTGATGGTCATGATTTGGAAGGAGCTTGATCGGAGGAAGTGTGATTGGAGGCGCAAGAGATCACGGAGGCTGCCGCGCGGGTGGATGCATGGGAGCGAGCGGCTTTGGTGTCGCACCGAGGGATGCATGGGAGCGAGTGGCTTTGGTGTCGCATGTGTGGACATAATAGTTATGAATGTTTTAGTTGTAGAGATACCACTCCTAAAACAACAATAACTATGGGATCATCTTATGCTACATGAAAATAAAGTGGCAGGCGATAGCACTCAAATCTGGCTGTCACACGAGATGAGATGTGCCACTAATAAAGAGTAAAAATGGATGATGGACTTGGTTTTACCGATTGTTGGAAATTGGACTTCTTCCTCTCTATGATTTTATGAATTTACCGTAAAAGAGCACCAACCAAAACAATAGTGTTCATTTTGGTGCCTACGATGAAAATGGACATGTGAAGATGACATAGTTTGGTTTCATGAGGAGATTTGAGAGCTAAACAATGGTGCATTGAATGTGGCTCTTCTTCGTTACCGGTGGGTTCTACTCCATGGGGGGTCTTCACCAACTAGGATGGTATGACTTTGTGGATCTCAACAACAAAATTGCATAAAAAGAAAATATGTTCGTTCTTGCAAAAGATGTACTACAAGTATCTATTCAAAGGACAATGCCCATGGTGACAACCATGTGGTGCTCCAAGGAAAAAGGAGGATCATGGTGTTGAAGGTGTGATAGCCGAGAAAGACTACAAGGGCTACGAGGAAATGGTTGCTTTTAGGGTGGATGTCGACCCAACTATATTTGAAGGGGTCATAAAGATGCTTACGTTCGATTTGATCTTGATGAGGTCCTAATCGTCAATCAAACACATAATGGTTATTTAGATTTTGTAATAGTTCAGTTATCTAATATTAGGATAAGGGCTTATTGATAGGAATAGAGAAGCATAGGAGGAAAACATGGCAGATGAGTCTATGACTTGTCAAAAATAGGGCTTCGAATTGGGAGGGCGATCCTCCAAGTGAACTGACCAAGCGAGGGCGTCCTTCTAGGGTGGGGCGCTTACTTGAAAATGACAACCGCCTGTTCTAGCAGTGGGGGCCTTGCACGAAAGCAAACCGCCTGATTAAGTAGCAGTTGCTTCGCTGAGGGCCCTGTGAGGGGGGCATTGTCCCTCATTTCTTACCAACCTTAGGTGTGTAATCGACATCTAACTTATTATCTTCTATTTTTCATGCAAGTCTGACCTCAGCTGTCCATTTCTTATTCATTCAGGGCACCCCTGA
Source organism: Miscanthus lutarioriparius (assembly GCA_904845875.1). Lineage (NCBI taxonomy): Eukaryota > Viridiplantae > Streptophyta > Magnoliopsida > Poales > Poaceae > Miscanthus > Miscanthus lutarioriparius. The sequence goes on along the minus strand of CAJGYO010000008.1, from coordinate 85,233,715 downwards.
ATTCACCTATATAGGCTGTGGCTAACATTGCAAAAATAAGAGCTTGAATAGCGCTTGTAAATAATGAGAATTCATTGTAGAAGAAAGTCAATGACAAAGTACTCTACGAAACACCGTGAACCTTAACATGCCTGATGCCAAGGCTGTCTCAATGCCTATTGCTACTACTGAAGTGCCTTACCCCTTCGTTTTGAGACATGTCTAGGTAGAATCGGCAAGATTGAACCAAGGCCCGCCCGAGCACCACTGGGGGGACAGTTTCCTTCTTGTGTTAGCTGTTTCATTCTATTGGGAATTGGTTTCGCCCAAAGCATCGGACCAATGATCACCCATGACTTATGTGTACCTCAGGATTAGAAAGACTAAAGAGGCTTGGAGGGCCGACTACAAGACTACGACTATAATACAAGCCATGAGCAATAGCAAAGCCTTCAGCCTTACTTAGAAAAAGTGAGCCACCGGTTCAGATACAAGATACTATCATTACCGCCTCGACAATTAGACAGCCAACCCGTAATCGCAATGACCCAATTGCAAGGGATATAGAGTACTTCGATCAACATCTTTGAAGTAAGCCCAGAAATTCATGTTCTGATCCCAAAAGTAGTAGTTATTTCTTCAAAAGCAAGCAAGCCCATTATAAGTAAGAAAGTTTGAGCAAAGCTTAACACAAGCAAGTTGAACTGACTTTTAAGTAGACACACTTATTGATTGGAACATGAGAATTCCACGAATTGGTAATTGATAGAATGGCCGGCCTTCTCTTAGGACAAACATACTCTCATATTCACCTTTGTCCCGCTAGCAATAACAACCCTTTCTTTTCGAAAGATAGATCCTCGATCCTAAAAAAATGGGAAAGAGGATTGGATGTTCGTAAAGACCTCTTGCAGAGCATCCCTATGAGGGTACGGTTCCCTCAGCTCGGGCTCCACCTCTGGTCATCCAATATTATAGGAAGGATTGCTAGTACTATAGGTAAGTCAGACAGGGTTGTGAAAGGAATAAAAGGAAGAAGATGATGCACCGGCTTCTGTTCAAACTACTCGATATAGCGCCTGTTTCTACATAACTTTAGAGGATTGATTTATCCTTCAGATAAAGACCTACGTGTGCGCGTGTGATCTATTACCGTGCCCACGCGTATGTTGTACTATTTACGCACGTGCGTGTGTAGACTCACTCCGTTCGCTAAAGTCTACCTATACCATAGTTGAAGCACCTAAAGGTGAATTTGGTGTCTTTCTTGTCAGTAATGGGAGTAATCATCCCTACCGTTATATTCACAAGCATAATATCTCTATTGGGCGGGGTAACACCACCCACGAAAAATCCCCTTCATGGGTTTGAATATCAGAAGCAATAGAGATGGTTCTTTTGGGTCTGAAAATGTTCAAACTTATCCTCTCAAGGTAATGGAATTTTGATGATTTTGATCCTTTAAGAAATTGCTTACTGAAACTGAAATCGACCAATCTGCTTTGATATCAGATAATGAACATATTTTGAGGGAGACCCTACTAATAGTTTCAATTATTGTATTATTAACTTCTCTGCAAGAAATTTTATCTTGTCTACCTTAAACTTTTTTGCATGTAATATGTGACATATATGTTATTGTCGGTGAGATTCAGAAGTTTGGAAGTTATTCTTTTTTTTATAGTTTAAATAAATTTATGTGTGACTATCAAAAGAAATTCAAAACTGAACTACAAGTAACCTCAATAAAATTCAAAATATTACATAAAAATATATTTGGTCTATTTTATAGTGATAGATGAAAGATTAAATTGTTTTGGATGATAATTGGACCTTCTACCTCCATATTACTACAAAATGATTCCAATAGTAAGTAAAAGCGGTTAAGAAAAGCTAAAAATTCTCATGGAAGCATATTTTTTGTGTATATGCTTGACATAAATTTTCAAATCATTTTAAGAAAGGGAGCCTATACATCGTTCACAAAACGAATGCTACAGAACATACGTCCAGAATCTTAAAAAAATATGTATCAACGTGTGATGCATTACCTCTTTTATAGAGTTAGAACCTCTTTATATATGATATTCTTTGTGAACATATTCTTTGTCGCTTTCTTCTTCCCCTTCCCTTTCCCTTTCCCTTTCCCTTTCCCTTCCCCCTTGTTCATGTCCTTCTCAGCAGCCGGCACGGCTAGGATCCTAATGTTCGATCTTGCATAGCTCTTGATAGCGCCACATATAATTGGCCGTGTGAGAACACTAGTTCCGGCAAGTATACCCCGACGTTAGGGGTAGTCTGCCCCTGCGACTTGTTAACGGTCATCGCGAAGCTGAGCCAGAGAGGGAACTGCTTTCGCTTAAATTGGAAAGAGAACATCTCATCATCCGACAGGCATAAGGGTATACGAGGCAGAAAAACCCGCTTTCCAGCGTGCAGTCCCAACACAATTTATGTGTCTATGGTATTCTTTTGAAACCCCCATATGATAAGCCTGTTACCATTACAAAGTCCGTTTGCAGGGTCAATGTTCCTAAGCAATATGACCGGACAACCAATCTTCAGCTTCAACACATGTGGAGGTAGACCGTTGGGTGTCAAAGTGTTAATGAATTCCTCTGGGTAGTAGTTGTGCGGATCATCCACCGCACAGTCAAAACTATGGTACACCATCTGTTTCCCATGGAAACGACCTATCATCTTCATATTAATCATATCAACCCAGTCGTTCCACGTAGATAAGATCGCTCGAGAGGTGATATCATCTTTGCTTGACATATTCGCATTGAGGTTAGGGAATATGCAGTCAATTAGAGTATAAGGTCACTATCTTCCCCGGTGTGCGGTATGCATATATCATGAGGAAGACGGATTTCATCATCAACAGTCGCCTCCTCAGATCCTCCACCGACGCGCAACAAGTATTCTACAAACCACGGGTCACTCTTTTCCCTCATGTTGCGCACCAGTTTTAGATGTTGCATGGAATCCCAAAGGTATGACATACGTAGCGAGGCACCAACCACCTGAGCCCTCGACCCTCTCCTAACAACGGGAAGAACCTGTACTACTTGATCTCATCAACATTCCCTTCACTATCCTCCTTGTTAGCCTCTCTCGTAGCCACAGACGCCCAGTCATGACCCTTGTAAATGTACTTAAACAGATACTTGACTGCCTTGATGCTCCCACATGCCTCAGCATTAATGTGGCAGTTGAATAGATGGAGGAGATACGAGTTGTAAGGCATGACCCATCTGTTGTCAAGCTCGTGTCCATGAACTTTTTCTTTTTGGCCTTCTTCACGCCGTCTATAAACTAGATATGAATCCTTGCCTTGTACTGTGACATCGCAGAAAGGTCTAGGGTAATAGTTCTTGCAGGAATCATGACCCTTTGTACATGGACAATCATGATTAAGCAGTCCGCAAGGGCCATGCATCATATGTTTGGTAACCATCTTGTACAAGACTGCGTACTTCTTCTTGTTCGGGAGCTCAGCTGAGATGAGGCGATCATACTGCTCTAGACACGTGATCTTGTACTTCCTATCCATGATTAGCAAAAAATGTGCATGCGGTAGACCCCTCTTCTAGAACTCCACAACATAAACATGTGCTCGCACCTTTCCAAGGATATCCTTTTTTAGTAGTCTATCCTTCAGCTCTTGTAGTTTTGCTCTAAAGATCCGAACAACGAGATCTAGACGATCCTATGGTGTCTGGCCAGGGTAGAGTTCACGCTTGATCTCATCCTAGTTTGGGTTACATGTCATAGTCAGGAAGATGTCCGGTTTACCAAACCTCCGTACCAGAGCCATGGCGTCCATGTACCGACGCCTCATGTCATGTGGGCCTCCAATAAATGATGTAGGCATCACTGTCCGTTTTCCAACAGCTTCTGCTCTACCTTCACCGGCATGTAGGCTATCAACCAATCCTTGGTAGAGGTCGGCCCTAATATCATATTGATGGTTGAGTATATAATCTAATCGAGAACTCTTGATCTTGATGTACGTGTCAACTGCAAATTGCTGGAATAGACGCTTGCCATACAGTATGGGGTTAAATATTCCTGGACACATCTAAAACTTGTAGCAGTAGTAGTCATGCACAGACACGCATAGTCTACCAGGGGAGTCTACAAAAAATAGCCATGAATTAGAGTTGTTTGTAGAATAACCACTGAGGTACATGTATGCGAAATATTTAAATAAGAAGAATAACAAACATATTTCTTCTTCTGACCCACTACAAGCCTTCTATAGGGCACGATACTCGATGACTTCTTCCATACTAATTCCTTTCTTTGGAATATCCATGTGCCACCCAAGCTCACCCTTAGGGAAGAATAGAGGGTATGAAAGAGCATCATAACGTCCATGATATGAGTGGATGCCATGTCTGCTTCTATCTTTCCCATGCAGGACAACACTATTCTAGAACTAACCAAGGAGTTCGCTTCCCTCGATCCAAACAGCAGCCACCTCTGAAGTTGACGGTACATTGTATGTTATCTGGTCTAACCTCTGGTCAAGGTTTAGTGTGACAAGATAGTCCTCGAGGTGGTGAGCTTGTCCCACACTCCTAAGATGTTGTGAGTATGGGTTGTCATGAAGGATGGCCACAAGCCTCTTAATGACTTCCTTGTCTTTTTGGCACTTCTCTTCACGATATCGTCGATAGCAGTGCTCAAGGCTTGGATCATCGTCGTAGAAGTAAAGCTCGAGATGTCTTGGCTCCTTACCCTCTTCTCTGCCAAATGACCTTATGTTGTGATAGATCTGGCCATGTGCATGAAAGGTGTATATGCCACTATTCTTCCAGCTTGCAGTAGCGCTATCGAGGCGACAATATAGAGAAGTGAAAGAGAAATGGCCATTAAAAAACCTAATGTTGTTATGAAAGTGCCTAGCATCTGCGTCATTACTTGACCAAAGCCTCATAAGCTCATTAGGTATGTTCAGTTCATTGAGCTCGACCTTTCTGTCGCAACAATAGAACCCACGTGGTTCATGCTCAAACCTTTTCGCATCGCAGTGCTCGCAATTTGCAACAGGTTTTAACATATGGGTATCTGTAGGCATGTTACTATACACCTCATCATATTGGTCAGGTACTTTAGGGACATAAGTCGTGTCTTCCTCAAGGTCATTGTCTTGGACATCATCATCATCTTCCTCTTCTGAAATAACATTTAAGCCATAATAATTTAGATAAAGTAGTGGAAGATTTGATTTATATTCGGTCTTTCATACAGATACCTTGCCTAGCAAACAGGCATCCCTCATCCTCTTCGTCATCCTGTTCAAATATATCTCCCTCATCATCATCTATGGCCATCAAAGATATGTGAGTTAGTAGAGCTATGGGTAAAAATAAACAAAGGAGTTCAAATAGTTTAAAGAATGTTACAAAATAGTGTAAATTACCACTGTCATCAAATAGTGGTGTCATCGGTGCATCTAATGCAGGTTGAGGCCTAGGTATTGTCCTTTCTAATAATCATGTAATGACCATGGTTGAGTTAGGTATAATATGCACCTGAATGGGGTCATGAGGCATTAGTATTTACCGTTGTTGGTCAGGACTGGTTGAGGCAAGGGTGTGTTATCATTCGGGTATTCTTTAGCCATGCATTCACAATCATCAAACAGTGGTGCCATCAGTGTGGATGATGTAGCCTGAATGTTGGGTCCTACTCTTTCTGTTAATCACGGAATTACCATGGATCGGTTAGGTATAATATGGTATATAGGTCCCCTAAATGGGATAATGAGGCATTAGTATATACCTTTGTTGGTCCCGACTGATTGAGGCAAGGGTGTGTTAGCACCCACTCAGTCTTTAGCCATGAAGTCACCATCTTTATTAGATGCTCTTGTGTTCGAACCAATGCGACGCTCAAACATCGTGTTACGATGCGTTAACAATGCATGTCTTTATCCAGATAGAACATGTGATCTTTGTGTCATATGGCCAGACATCAACTCATCGCATCCTTCATCATCGGCCTCCTCATGAGGTGGAGGAATATAAAGAGGTGTTGCACTGGACTCTGGGATAACCCAATCACTGGATTTCACCATGGATCCTTGAGCTCCAGATGCGCCTACAGTGGGCCACACGAGCTTAGGAACAAATAACGGGTTCTCCATGGTGATAGAATCCTAGTGTAGGGTGTCATTTTGCACCTCCCTTCATCTTTTATTACCTGATACTTTGACCTCCTTTTGTCTAGGCGCCCTATAACTTTTTCATTGTTGTTCACGTCTAGCCTCCCTCTCTTCTAGTGTCATATTTACATACCGTTCCCTAAAGTACTGTAGACGTGGTTTATCAAAACTAGCAGGGGTACCACAATCATGACTCAGATTGGTGTCCACAGTCTTTTGTACATGGTGTTTTATTCAAGTCAATGATGCTACTGTTATCTACACTCATCACCGAGCATTCACCTACATAAGAAATTTTGTTCATTATTATGAGGTGACATCATTATCCAAGACAACACCACACACACACACACACACACACATATATATATATATATTGCAATATTGTGTTCTCCTTACCAATTCGCACAGGTTGGTACGACTGGTTACTATGGAGCCAATCATTATTCTCGGTGTCAACTGTGTTTTCAATGTCGGTTGCAACGTCACCATCTACAAACAAGTTGCATGCTATTTTAGATTATTCATATTAAACACACGGGCATTACAGTTAGTTCGACATAATAAAGGTAAGAATGTCACCTATAGATAGTTTATCGTTTTTAGAATTGTCTTTTTTCTTGTGATATGCTTCACGTTGCTTTCTATTAATTTCGCTCTATTGTTCTTCAGTCATTGCCGCACGACGCTCTGCAAGCCTTGCTCTGTCCCTTTGCCTTTTAAGTTCCCAAAAATCGGAGACTTGTGTAAGTGCATTAGATCCACTTTCACCGCCTGCTTTTTTTAGAAGACAGATTTACCATAATTAATTATCACATGTTAAAATTTTCATATACATATACACATCGGCATCAGTATTTACCTTCATTTATCTAGTTTGACAAGTCTCTCAATGGCATGCGACAACTGTGATTTTCATTAGGCTCCATGTAGGAAAGAGGTCTAAAAATACATGAAGACGGTTTTAAAAAAAGAAAATAGTCTTTTAGTTATAGAAATAACGATCTTCTAAAAATGTGGTCATTCTTACCGTTGTAAACAATAAACTGTGAAACCAAAGTGGCTATAAATTATTTCATGCTAGCAAGTTAAACAAAAGGATAACATATTTTCTCAAACGATAAACAAAATGATGATATACCCTATTTTGCTAAATTAGAAATAATATTTTATGCATGTACCTATGAACTCATATGTACCTAAACAATCAAACTATTGTCATTTAGCCCAGCAGCTCAAAAACATAGCCCACGGCCTGCTCTGCAACCGCGCGCCCGCTCATTCTCCGCAGCCCAGGAGCAAACACCCCTCTCCACCGCGCCGATGGCCCAGTTGGCAAAATCGGCCCATGGCCAGCGTCTCGCGGCACGTGCCCCATGCCCTGGCCATAACCTAGGCCTAGGACGGCAATCTCGCTCCCCGCCTGGGCCTGTTCTGGCCCGGAGCAACGGCGGTCGTGGATTTGCATCCGACGGTGGAGAATCCATTTTGGTAGATCAAAACCCTGGCCGCGGCTCCCCCTGAAACCCCAGCACCTATTTCTTCCCTCCCGTTCTCTATCTTCGCCGCACCTAAGAGCCGACGTAGCCAAACTCGAGAGCGGACGCAATGAGGAGGTGGTGGCGCCGCCGTGGCGCCCTTCGCCAGTGCACTCGTGTGGCCGGAGCCACATGTGGCACCACGGTGGTGCCCTTTGTGCCTCGCACGAAGCATTAGAGGCGCCGGCGAGCCCATGGCTCGGCCGTGCTTCCCGCGGCCAGTAAAACGGCGGTGCAGTTGTTCTTCCCACGCACGGTGGTGTCGACGGTGGGAAGGAAAACTAGGTATGTGATGGCGGTTCCATGACGTCTATGATGGGGCATGAGGTTCTAGGGTTCGGACTGCTCACCGTTGCCGTGAAGGATGCAGAACGCCGTGAAGCAGAGCAGGGACGTCAGAGCGGCGTCCTCGCTTCCGCGTGGTGGTCGTGGCCATGGAGGGCGGCTCGAGGACGACAGTCACAGAGCATGGTGTGGTGGCCGTGGATGGTTGGTGGCGCAGACCATAGTGTAGGGACGCCGAGGCGGCAGCGTCCTTGATTCGATCGTGGTCGTGGAGGCTGGGTTTAGGACGACAGCGACATCGGACGAGGCAGCGCCGGATCACGGGCTTCTGGCTCAGGACGATGCTGTTGCTGAGGACGAGTGGTAGGCTACAGGTGAGGGCGGTGCGCAATGGGGCCGGGGCAAGTGGCGAGGGCTGCGCACGAGGTTGAGGTGTGTAATCTCTTCCCAACCTTAGGTGTGTAATCGACATCTAACTTATTATCTTCTATTTTTCATGCAAGTCTGACCTCAGCTGTCCATTTCTTATTCATTCAGGGCACCCCTGGATTCACCTATATAGGCTGTGGCTAACATTGCAAAAATAAGAGCATGAATAGCGCTTGTAAATAATGAGAATTCATTGTAGAAGAAAGTCAATGACAAAGTACTCTACGAAACACCGTGAACCTTAACATGGCTGATGCCAAGGCTGTCTCAACGCCTATTGCTACTACTGAAGTGCCTTACCCCTTCGTTTTGAGACATGTCTAGGTAGAATCGGCAAGATTGAACCAAGGCCCGCCCGAGCACCGTTGGGGGGACAGTTTCCTTCTTGTGTTAGCTGTTTCATTCTATTGGGAATTGGTTTCGCCCGAAGCATCGGACCAATGATCACCCATGACTTCTGTGTACCTCAGGATTAGAAAGACTAAAGAGGCTTGGAGGGCCGACTACAATACAAGCCATGAGCGATAGCAAATCCTTCAGCCTTACTTAGAAAAAGTGAGCCACCGGTTCAGATACAAGATACTATCATTACCGCCTGGACAATTAGACAGCCAACCCGTAATAGCAATGACCCAATTGCAAGGGATATAGAGTACTTCGATCAACATCTTCGAAGTAAGCCTAGAAATTCATGTTCTGATCCCAAAAGTAGTAGTTATTTCTTCAAAAGCAAGCAAGCCCATTATAAGTAAGAAAGTTTGAGCAAAGCTTAACACAAGCAAGTTGAACTGACTTTTAAGTAGACACACTTATTGATTGGAACATGAGAATTCCATGAATTGGTAATTGATAGAATGGTCGGCCTTCTCTTAGGACAAACATACTCTCATATTCACCTTTGTCCCGCTAGCAACAACAACCCTTTCTTTTCGAAAGATAGATCCTCGATCCTGAAAAAATGGGAAAGAGGATTGGATGTTCGTAAAGACCTCTTGCAGAGCATCCGTATGAGGGTACGGTTCCCTCAGCTCGGGCTCCACCTCTGGTCATCCAATATTATAGGAAGGATTGCTAGTACTATAGGTAAGTCAGACAGGGTTGTGAAAGGAATAAAAGGAAGAAGATGCTGCACCGGCTTCTGTTCAAACTACTCGATATAGCGCCTGTTTCTACATAACTTTAGAGGATTGATTTATCCTTCGGATAAAGACCTGCGTGTGCGCGTGTGATCTATTACCATGCCCACGCGTATGTTGTACTATTTATGCACGTGCGCGTGTAGACTCACTCCGTTCGCTAAAGTCTACCTATATCGCAGTTGAAGCACCTAAAGGTGAATTTGGTGTCTTTCTTGTCAGTAATGGGAGTAATCATCCCTACCATTTATTCACAAGCATAATATCTCTATCGGGCGGGGTAACACCACCCACGAAAAATCCCCTTCATGGGTTTGAATATCAGAAGCAATAGAGATGGTTCTTTTGGGTCTGAAAATGCTCAAACTTATACTCTCAAGGTAATGGAATTTTGATGATTTTGATCCTTTAAGAAATTGCTTACTGAAATTGAAATCGACCAATCTGCTTTGATATCAGATAATGAACATATTTTGAGCGAGACCCTACTAATAGTTTCAATTATTGTATTATTAACTTCTATGCAAGAAATTTTATCTTGTCTACCTTAAACTTTTTTGCATGTAATATGTGACATATATGTTATTGTCGGTGAGATTCAGAAGTTTGGAAGTTATTCTTTTTTTTATAGTTTAAATAAATTTATGTGTGACTATCAAAAGAAATTCAAAACTGAACTACAAGTAACCTCAATAAAATTCAAAATATTACATAAAAATATATTTGGTCTATTTTATAGTGATAGATGAAAGATTAAATTGTTTTGGATGATAATTGGACCTTCTACCTCCATATTACTACAAAATGATTCCAACAGTAACTAAAAGCGGTTAAGAAAAACTAAAAATTCTCATGGAAGCATATTTTTTGTGTATATGCTTGACATAAATTTTCAAATCATTTTAAGAAAGGGAGCCTATACATCGTTCACAAAACGAATGCTACAGAACATACGTCCAGAATCTTAAAAAAATATGACGCTCTGCTCCATGCTCCTTGCAGTGCACAGCGACTAGCCCAACAGGACCATCTACGCTCTCTCCTCTATCTAGTCCATCAACAATGTGATAGGCGACAGAAATCCCCAACTCTTTGCTTCGCTAGTCGCGGCTCACCGCACTGTTTGCCCGCCCCAAGCCGCCTCAGCGGACACCCCATCCCGCATCAAGCCTAGCTATGTTCTGCCACAGCGCCATGCTCCATCCCCCGCCGCGCCCACTCGCCTCGTAGCGCCGTGCGGTCCCCGCCCTATGCACCTTGCCCCATTCCTCACAAAGGTCGAGGGTGCATGCTGCGACGCCGCCATTCCCCACCGGTGGTCGTGGCCTTGTCAATGTAGGCGCCACCGTGACGGTCGATTTTAGCTTGCGACATCACAAGAACCGGAGTGGCCAGACCCGTTAGTGGGATTCTCCAGCTGCACCTCATGCTCCCTTCATTCCTCGGATGTTGCAAGCGTATGTTTCAAGTGGTTTAGGTGTTTTATATGCATGTTGCAAATGTTTCATGTGGATGTCGCAAAAGTAAATCCAGATGTTGCAATGGCTATACACGTATGTTGCAAGCGTTTGTTCTAAATGTTTTGGCTGTTTTAGATGAATGTTGTATATGTTTTGTCTGGGTGTTGTATATGTTTCACACTCATGTTGCAATTGTTTCATCCTGATGTTACAAATGTTTTCACACACATATGTTGCAAGTGTGTTCGTCTGAATGTTACATATGTTTTGCAATGGCTACACATGTGTTTCCCTCGTGTTTGAGACGTATGTTGCAAATATTTTCTCTACATGTTGCAAAAGTAGATCTGGTGTTGCACATGTTAAAGTAGACCCCATCTGCAACGGCTGCCTGCTATAGCTGCTGGGCTCACCTTCATGCGAGTGGGTGTGGAGGGAGCACGAGCGACAGCATGGGAAACTGTGCAAGTGCAGATCGAGATAGAGCGGGCGTGGGACACGGAGTAGGCTTGGGACACAGAGCAGTGCGGGACCCCACGTGAAACAGGCGTGCGGCGCGGGCGTCCGGATGCTAGCCCCTGGCCTTTCCCTTCACAAAATGCATAGACCTATAACATAGTTTCATGTAACTCTAGTCAAACTTGGAAGCTTGCAGACCTCAGATCAATTTTAATATATATGCACCTCAAATTTTGACACATCCTAACATTTATCCCGAGTTAAGGAAATATGAGGTTTCAAAAAGTTTGGAAAAGGTTTACTATTTTTTAGTTTAAATGAATTTGTGAGGGTATATAGTTATAAATAGTGAAGGGACACAAACATAGGTATACAACGTGTAACAATAAATTTTCCTAGACCTAACAAATAACGTGCGTCCAAGAAAAATTGTATAGACCAATCAAAACAACATGCTTCTAGGATCTACTACTCCCTCACTACTAAAAAATGAAGTCGTTTTGGACAGCGACACGATCTCCAAAGCATAACTTTGACTACTTATTTTTATAAAGATATTTATCAAAAAGTGATATATGTACATTTTTGTGAAAGTATTTTTCAAGACAAATCTAAATATATGGTTTTCACATTCTCAAACTCAATAACTTAAAAGTTATTCATGATTTATATTCCCAATGTTTGACCCAAGCCTTGTCCAAAAAGACTTCATTTTTTAGTATGGAGGGAGTAACACATAAAAAATACCGAATAGTATCGTTTGCGCCCCCTCCCAGCCCCGCCCTTATATACGGTAAAAAAACTTAAGGCAAAAACGGCAAAAAAACGTACGTTTCCGAAATATATACGGCAAAAAAACCGTAAAAAACCACCGTCTCCGTTTCCAATACTATATGAGAAAAAACACGTAGTCTGCGTCCCTCCCACCGTGTTTGTCGGCCAATCTCAAGGTATAAGGGCTTGGAAAGAATAAAGAGTAGTAAAGGGTTCCTGATGTAAATGTACAAGAGAGCAAGAATATATAAAAGTGGTCAGGATAATTTAAAAATAGTATAGGATTTATGATGTAAAATTGCCTTCCATATTTTAGGAGTTGCTTATTAGAAACTCTTGCCTTCTTTATCCTTCCAATACTTTTTTAGGAGTTATAAACTCTATGTTTTAGGAAGAAAATATTATGTACTCTTAGAGATGCTCTTATACGGCAAAAAAGGACCTAAAATATCCTAATGTCATCGTCGGACGCCAAGATAATTCGCTTCGCCCAGCTTAATTTGTGCCTCCCGTGTCAACCTGCCCGATTGGGTCACTGTCCGAGAGTCTGTATCGCCCAGATGCCAAGTATTATTCGCTCCGCCCCAGTTTAATGGCGAGTCCGGTACATGAACCCCGCAAGCTCCCGTGTCGCCCCGCCCACGTGGGTCCGCAATGAGCCCCACCTCCATGCAAACAAAATCACGCCCCCACGCGCTCCCTAGCTCCAGCCTGCACCGGCGGCAGCGGGCAACTGTGACCTGTTGCCATGCGTAGTCCCGGCGCACGCGCTATCAAGCGTCTCACCATGGATGCGGGCGACGCGATGCCAGTATTTGCTGGCGGCGGCCACGACACCCGCCGCGCTCTACGACATGCTCGTCGTGTGCTCCGCTTCGCCCGCGTGTGCGCGCCCTAGCACCAGCCTGTGCCAGTGGCGGCGAACACCTACAAACGCTCGCCCGTCAGCGCATGCCCATGCGCGTGTGCTCTCACGTCTGCGCCCCGCTCGCCTCATGCGTGTGTGGCCGCGAGTCTACACCCCGCTCGCCCTCCTGCGAGAACAGGAACGAAGGAACGATGTGCTATTTGAAGAACGAATGGAGTCCTGGTCGCACGTAACATACGAGTCCGTTGCATGGTGATTCGCTTGATGCCCGCAGGTAACAACGTGGCACATTAGTCTACCACGTCCACATAGAAGAAGAAAAACCTAGAGAATTTAGAAATAGTTTAGGGTCCAAATGCACAAGTATTAATTTGATTTTTATTAATTTTTGGAAATATAAAATAATAAAACACACAAATAATAATTTAAAAACAAAATTAGGTTTCTATAAACCAAATCTACCGGATATAGGTCATAAAGATAAAAAATATGCTTTATGTAATCAAATTTGTATATTTCTTAGTATGTTCGTCGAAACAACAAGCCATATGCATCGTCATAGACATGGACAAAAATTTGTTAATATGTTCGTTTAAACCATAAGACACGTGCATTGTTGTACACATAGATACAAATTCGTTACGCACGGGCATATATCTAGTTTATTACTAAATAAAATATATTAAAAACAAATCTATTTATCATACATGTTACGAGAACATTCAACATGCATTCGTATTTTTCAAGGATACGGCATACCACATTTTTTGTAGAAATTATTGATTTAACATTTATAACATTTTTCACAAGAAAACTAGATTAAAACGTTGTGGTAAGAACGAAGAGTTGGCATCATGAGAATCACTATTGGATCACACATAACCATCAACGGCATCCAAGGGTCATCTCTGCTGGGTGAGCTCGACCTAGCATTGATAGATGTACGTCACTGTCGGGTGGTAGCATCCCGATAGTGATAGATGCTTTGACTACCGTGTGGTACCAACCCGGCAATGGTAGACTCGTTTCATTGTCGCGTGGTATCAACCCAACAGTGACATGATAGCATCATTGCCCGGTGTTGTGTTGACCCGATAGTGAAATCTCTTCCCTATATATAACCAATAAGTGTGTCCCTTCCAAAATCACTTCCCCGCGCCACCATTTCATCTCCTTGCCATCGCTCAGTCACTACAAGACTACCTCCGCCCTTGAGGAATGCCTCCCTCATCGCCACCACCCCAGTGCCCTAACTCTTGACCCTAAGTAGCCACCACGTTAGTCACCAAGTGCCTCTGAGGAAGAGCAACACCTCCACCCTCACTAGTAGAAAACAGACCTTTCATCCGAGGCTAAAATGGGCTTTAGTCCCGGTATTTTTTGCGCCCGGGACTAAAGGTGGACCTTTACTCCCGGTTGGAGCCACCAACCGGGACTAAAAGTCCTCAACCTTTAGTCCCGGTTGGTGTTACCAACCGGGACTAAAGATAGACCCTTTAGTCCCGGTTGGTAACACCAACCCGGACTAAAGGACCCTTTAGTCCCGGTTGGTGCCACCAACCGGGACTAAAGGTCCCCCGATGGGTTAGTTCAAAAGGGAAGCATCCCATCCATTGTCAGATGTGTTGTGTAGGTGGGGTGGTAAGCTACGCGCGAGGCAATGCATGAGGTCTTGGGTTCGAATCTCACAGGACGCAGCGGTGGGAGGTATTATTTTTTTTAAAACTGGGAGGACCTTTAGTCCCGGTTGGTGTTACCCACCGGGACTAAAGGTCCCCCTTTAGTCCCGGTTCCTGACCCGGGACTAAAGGACCTCCCTTTAGTCCCAGATGCTTACTCCCGGGTGGGGAACCGGGACTAGAGGTGGTTCCCCACCGGGAGTAAAGCCCGTCTCTGTATTAGTGCCTCAAGGACCATCGCCGCCCCCGGGGAATGTTGCCCTCATTGCCACCAACCCCTGCGCCCTAATCGTTGTCCCCCAAGCACCACCACCGCCATCTCCGAGCACCTCCGAGACCCTGCACTCTCACTGCCACTATCCTCCACTACAGCACCAGGTGATCACCTCGTCCCCACCTCCATCTCCTCCCTTTGCTATGTTAGGATAATCATGACTTTGAGTGTGTTCAAGTCAGTTGGTTAGTTAGCGTGTGTGTGCATGCATTCTATTTTTAGTTTGTTAGCTGAGTCAAGGACTCAAGGTGGTGGCCGAGTCTTTAGGAGCTAGCAGCTAGCATTGAAGGCATACAGTGGAGGAGCGAGCACAGGAGAGGGCTGAGCAGTTTGCGGATATGACCCAAGGCCATGGGCTATATTAGCCAATATGATGTGTCAGCTCAACCTGAGCTGAGTCGTGTGTTTGAATAATAGAAGCCAAGATACAGGCGTTCATCGTCGGCAAGTCTATGTCTATTGTTCATGTTCACGTGATCATCCATCAATCCTCGGTTCCAACAATTGGTATCAGAGCCAGGTTAGGGAGTGGAGAGCAAGTTGAAGATGTTGACCTTGAAGGTCAGAGACTCGAGCTCCAACAGCACCAGCGATGGCGCACCACGTACGATCATGGTGAAGCACGTCATCAGCGGCATGGCAGAGATCCCATAGCCTCATCGTGGGATTTGTTCACGCTGGTGGCGGCTAGCACGATGTGCCGATCAACTGTGGCGGCGTGCTGAGGCACCGGGCCGTGTGTCGGTCCGTGAGTGCGTGCCTGTGGCGGCATGAGGCACCATGGCAATG
Organism: Miscanthus lutarioriparius; assembly: GCA_904845875.1. Lineage (NCBI taxonomy): Eukaryota > Viridiplantae > Streptophyta > Magnoliopsida > Poales > Poaceae > Miscanthus > Miscanthus lutarioriparius. The sequence continues at coordinate 85,217,870 of CAJGYO010000008.1, read as the reverse complement.
GTCCGTTCGTCGGCCCCTGCCTTGGTACAACTAAGGCGTGCTGGTGGTGGCGGCGTTCGCCAGTAGCTACAATGCAATGAAGGTCCCGGGCCATGCGTCGGTCTGTGGAGGTGCGGGGCACGCAATTGCCTTGGTGAGGCAGAGCCGAAGTATCGGCGTGTGTCGCCGGTCGGAGTATCGGTGTGTGTCACCGGTCAGAGAAATGGTGTGTGTCGCTGAGAAGAAAGCTACGGCATTCACGCGGAGATGGGGCCGCGTCTGGTTGGGAGGCCATAGCGGCGGCTGTGGCGATGATGACGACGGCTGCTGCAGCAACTCCGGCAACAACAAGTCAAGATTAGGGGGACTTTGTTAGGATAATCTTGACTTTGAGTGTGTTCAATTCAGTTGGTTAGTTAGCGTGTGTGTGCATGTATTCTATTTTTAGTTTATTAGCTGAGTCAAGGACTCAAGGTGGTGTTCGAGTCTTTAGGAGCTAGCAGCTAGCGTTGAAGGCATGCAGTGGAGGAGCGAGCACAGGAGAGGGCTGAGCAGTTCATGTGGATCGTGCGCATCCGTCTTGCAGGCAGAGTTCGTGGTTGTTGCATGAGCCAAGGCCGTGGGCTATATTAGCCAATGTGATGTGTCAGCTCAACCTGAGCCGAGTCGTGTGTTTGAATAATAGAAGCCAAGATACAGGCGTTCGTCGTCGGCAAGTCTATGTCTATTGTTCATGTTCGTGTGATCGTCTGTCGATCCTCGATTCCAACATGGTAAGCATTGCATGTGCTCAATGAAACCTCTGATGTGATCTGAACCCTAGATCCCCACCTCCATGTGGTAGTTTTTGATTGTAATAATGTTCAGAGTGATAAAGATGTTGAAATGAGCACCGTTGAATGCAATGTACGGAGTATATATAAACACCCCAACCCCCTAGATCCTGGTCCCTGCCCCCTCACTCCACCTCCTCCTCCTAATCTCCTTCCCTACACAAGAGAGAATAAAAAATTAGAAAGGTTGGTATATCACTCATGGTCTAGCTATGCTTAGAATTTTGTATCCTGAGTTGGTTGCTGAATCTGCGTGGTTTAACTCTCGCACCAAGTTTGCAACTTTGCATAGAATATATCACCTGCCTAAAACTACCTGACAGACGATGCGCCCTCTTCCTGTTTTTGTTTCTAGTACTGAACAACGTGGTCGCCAGTCAAGCTCTAGCTCACCAAAGTGTTTTTGTTTGGATATATACTTTGGTCACTCAGCATGCCCACAAATACAAACCAAGACAAGAGGAAGCAACCCAGGAAATCCATATAGTAGTCCACCAGTCCACACCACTAGAGCCATGGGGATCCATGGAGGAGGTGGTAGTTGCAGGACGGTGGTCGACGCTGATGCCTTGCTCCTTCTCCAGCTGTGTTGCTGCATTGCTCTTACTCTGGCAGCGGCGGCAGCCACGGACGTCGCCGGAGGGGAGCAACAACAGGTCCGCGCCAAGTACAGAGACCCGAAGCAGCCGCTGAACGCCCGGGTCGACGACCTGCTGTGGCGGATGACGCTGGCCGAGAAGATCGGGCAGATGTCGCAGATCGACCCGGAGAATGCCACCGCTGGCGTCATCAGCAAGTACTTCATAGGGAGTGTGCTCAGAGGCGGCGGCAGCGTGCCGGCAGCCGGTGCTCCGCCAGAGGCGTTGGTGGAGATGGTCGAGGAGATACAGCGTGCGGCGGTGTTGTCGACTCGCCTCGGGATCCCGGTGATGTTCGGCATCGACGCCGTCCATGGCCACGGCTACGTCTACAAGGCCACCGTCTTCCCGCACAACGTCGGCCTCGGATGCACCAGGTAATTACTAACTCATCGACATTGTTGACCCCATCCAAACTAAGTCTTTGTATACATCCAAGATCTGAATTAAGAGCCCACATGCCCATGCCTGGCATCTATCGACAGAGGTTATTATCTTTTTGCTTGCATTGGCTCGATCCTGCATCGATCATAAACATTAATATTTCTATATAGAGTGAAATACACCGGCGGCCCTTTAACTTGCTCGGCTGTGCGATTTGGTCCACGAACTTGCAAACATGGAAAATGGGCCCCGAACTTATGAAGTTGTTCACCGCAGGCCCATTTCCCTTCCGCGCGGCCTCCAGGCGATGTGGCAGTGCCAGCATGGCGGACGAGCACGTGAGCAGCACGTTTCAATACCGAACGCAGGTGACAATATGCATCTAGGCCCCTCCGCCTCGTCAAATCTCCAAAATCCTGCCTTCTCCTCTTCAAGTTCATCGTCTTTGGGGTGAGGTGGCGGCGAGGGCGAGGCGGTTTATGACGGCAAAAAGTCAGCGACTTTGCAAGATTCTCACAAGAGCAACGACGAGACGCACTGGGAGCGCGAGTTTTCGCCGCTATCGCGGTGAATCTATGACATGGCGCCTTGCCTGCGACCGGAAGGGGAACCACCGTCGGACTAAGGTTAGTCAATCGAAGCTCAAAACCTTCTTATTAGTGCCTTTAGGATGTGGTGGTGTGCATGTACTTGTTCCTGGTGTAGGCCAATTTCATTTGTTTTGGTGGCTAGGGTTTAGAGTTCCTAGTGTAGCCTAAATAAATCAAGTAGTAATGAGCATCATTTGGTTCATTGTAGGCGATGCTGAGAACAAGTTCACTGTTGAGGTGCACTACTGTGGTTTCTTTGTTGGTCAGGATTCGAATAAGGCTTACATTGATGGAAAAGTGAACTGGTTTGACCATTGCGAGGTAGATACCTAGTCTCCATTGTGGTTCTTGGATTTTGTTGATGAGTTGAAATGTCCTAAAATAGATGCTCTAAATATATACTGGTTGCTTCCTGGAATGGATCTTGCTCGTGGACTTAGGGTGATTGAGTCAGATTCAGAGACATTGGTGATGACTGGCATTGTTGACAGGGTGAAGAACCTTATTGTCTATTTTGATCATGATAACAGTATGCCTAGCATAAACTGGGATGACATAGTGGCAAACCCAATTGCTTCAATGCCCGAAGTAATCAGCCCAGCCAAGGGAGGATTTGTTGGGAAGGATGAAGGAGAAGAACTGCCACCATTTGAAATGGAGCAGGATTCAGTGCAGCATGATGTGCATGGAGATGATCGTGACAGTGAAGATGACTCTGATTTCAGTGATAGTGATTATGATTTAGAGGGAGATGATGATGATATTTTTGTGGACTATGTTGATGAGGATGTCACAGAGGAGACTGGCAGCAAAGGGCAGCAGAAAGGTAAGGGCAAGAAGACTGTTGGTAGCAAACTGAAGGGGGAAAAGGTTTCATCTTTGGCTGTTTATGGAGAGGAGTCAACAGATGAATCTGAGCTAGAATTGCTAGAATCTGATGAAGAAGGACAAGGTCTAAGGTTTAAGTCATTCAGAAGTGAAGACATAGACAATCCCATCTTCAAAGTTGGCATGATATTTGAATCAGTTGAGATGCTCAGGAAGGCTATCACACAATATAGCATGAAGCAGAGGGTAGAGATCAAGATCCCCAGGAATGAGAAGAAAAGATTGAAGGCTCATTATGCAGATGGGTGTCTTTGGAATTTATATGCTTCAAGTGATAGCAAGACTCAGGGATTGATGATCAAGACTTATCATGGGCAGCACACTTGCTAAAGAAAGTGGACATTGAAGAGATGTACCTCAAAGTGGCTTGCTCATACATACTTAGAGTCCTTTCGGGCTGACCAGAAGATGACACTAACTTTGCAAGGACAGTCCAGAAGGAATGGAATCTGACACCCCAAGAATTACACTTGCTAGGGCCAGGAGACTTGCTATGAAGGTGATACTTGGTGATGAAGAAGAGCAGTGCAATAAGTTGTGGGATTATGCACATGAATTGAGAAGAAGCAATCCAGGGAGCACTTTCTATCTTAATCTTGCTAGAAACCTATTCTCATCCTTGTATGTTTTTTGGATGCCTGCAAGAGGGGCTTCCTAGCTGGTTGTAGACCTATAATCTGCCTAAATGGTTGCCACCTTAAGACTAAGCATGGAGGGATAATGCTCACCGTAATTGGAATTGATCCAAATGACTGCATTTATCCAATTGCATTTGGAGTTGTAGAAGTTGAGTCTCTGGCTACTTGGAAGTGGTTCTTGGAAACATTGAAGCAAGACCTAGGCATTGAAAACACATACCCATGGACTGTCATGACTGACAAACAGAAGGTACCAGCTTTTGCACATCTTCTTAACTTGCAGCTGTAGTATTCATGCTAATCTGTTCATGTCCATTTGGAGGGTCTAGTACCAGCTGTTGCACATGTTTTCCCAGAATCTAAACACAGGTTCTGTGTCAGACACCTATATTCCAATTTCCAGATGCAATTCAAAGGTGAGAACTTAAAGAACCAACTCTGGACTTGTGCTAGGTCAACCACAGTAGTTAGGTGGAATGAGAACATGGAGAAGATGAAGGTCCTTAACCAGAAAGCTTTTGAATGCCTAGAAAAGATGCCACCAAATACTTGGGTTAGGGCTTTCTTTAGCACATTCTCCAAGTGTGATATTCTACCCAAGAACAGAAGGAAGCAACCTCATGAAGTCATGGGCAAGTTTGGTCCCAAAATGTCCAAGCATGGTACTGTGATTACTTGCTCTTATTGTGGAATAGAAGAGCATAACAGGGGTGGATGTAAGCTGAGGAAAGCTAGGATCAGGCTTGAACAACATCCTGAAAGCAACCCAAATGGGAGTACGGCCATGGAGGAGGATCAACTGATGGTTATGAAGAACCAGTTACCAGTCAGGTATGTCAAACTAATTATCATGTCAGTTCAATTTGTAATTCATACACTACTTTCATGTCCCACAAATTTAGCAGGCTTCCATGCAGTTTGGAGAGGGGAGCCAACCACTACTATCACAAATGATAGGAACTTTGTTTTCTCAACTGTATGCAGATGTAAGTACTCACAAACTTGGTCCACTTTCTCAAATTGAAATGAACACCACCTAACTTGCTGTCATACAGTGTTCACAAACAAGCAAAAGGCAACTTCAGAAGGAACCATTGCCAGATTGCACATTCATCAGCACCAACCAGCCAACTGCAAGGCCAGTGCCCCCTACTACTGCAACTAAGGCAGGAAGAGCAAGGTTGAAGCGCAATGCACCTACTAGGCCATCTAATCAGTAAGGCAAGACCAAGAAGACCACAGCTACCAAGACAAGAAGGCTTGAAGACCTATGAATGTGGTCTGTAATGTGGTATGATGCTTTTGTATAGGTCAATATCATCACTGGCCAGTTTATGTGAACCTGTAAACCAGCAACAAAAACATCTTAGTTGATGCTTAGGATTATTTTGCTTTCTTTTGGTTCTTCCAGTCAGACATGGAAGATAGATACATCTTTTGGTTCTTCCATATAAGCACAGGAAGATAGTAGTAAGTTAGTGGCTTACATCCAGGACTTGCAGGTCCTTAGAAAATGGTTGATGGACACAAAATCTATGACAATAAATCATGCTTTAATTCTATGGCCTATTTTCCATCTCGAGGAATTCACATTGTTTGATCTGTGAACATCATTTTGCTGTACATGCATTACTGAAATTACTGACAGATGCATTGATAACATAATATTGCTGAATATATCATCCAACAATACTGAATACACAAAAACAACATGGTTCCTTGTCATGGCATTCAGCAACACAAATCCAACACTAGTGATTACATATTAACCTACTTAACCAACAGGACTAATAGAATAAGAATGAGCATGAATAGTAGAGCAACACAGACTACAAATATTGTCTTGAGCACCATGACCACTTCTTTCACCATTTCAACGGATTCATCTTCCCTCTTTACCCAACCCATGCTGCGTGGTCCTCCATCAGTATTCATCTTCAAATCAGGTGTTTCCACTATGGTTGTGCCTACATTGCTCGGACCTGATACAGCACCAACAATTTTCTTGCCGAACACCACCTCCAAGTACTCCTTCTCCCACTTCCAGAAAGGACATCCGGTTCCATCTCGCTACAAAGATCGCTAATATCAGTTTCGGATCTAACAAGAACATGTAAAACTTGATCTTAACTGAACCACTAACCTTGTAGAACGAGCAGCAGTAGAACACCTGCCCATAGCTCTATTCCTGCTTCGATACCCGGCGCACCACCCTTGCCCGCCCGCACTCCCTGTACTGGATCAGTGGTATGTCGGCTGGATCTACCGTCGACGTCCTTGATTCACCAGCCATGGGGCCGATTTGATCCGAGTGACTGGAGCGACAGGAGGAAGACAGTATGGAGAGAGAGAGGGTAGTTGCAAATAATGGGTTAGTTGCCCTTTTCAGTAGACCTTGAGGTGTCCTCTGCAAGATTGCCAACGTCCAAGAGCGGCAAAAATCCCGCCAGAACCAAGCGACCGACACGCTGGCGCTGCCATGTTGACTAGAGGCCGCACTGGACGGGAAATGGGCCTTCGGTAAACAAGTAACAAGTTCAGGGGCCGAATTTTTGAGTTTGCAAGTTCGTGGACCAAAGTGGTACAGGCCGACAAGTTAAAGGGCCGCCAGTGTATTTAACTCTTCTGTATATGTTGACTACTTGTCCTAGCTAAGTACTGGTAGTGTAAATAGAGAGTAGTTGCCCTGCTACCTCGTAAAGATTCCCGTGTGGCTGTGTCCAAGGAGTTTTTTTACGCTATATAGGTTGGTATATCCTAGACTTACAGCAAGTTTAATAAGGTGGTATATAAGCGTGCCGCATCAATTGTCACATCAGGCTTTGGTTGAGATGAATGAGAGAGAAGATAAGCAAACCACAAAGGCACAAACTAAGCCCTTGTTTAGTTGAGTGAATTTGGATTTTGGGCCTATTGTAGCACGTTCGTTTTTATTTGGCAAATAGTGTTCAAACATGGACTAATTAGGCTCAAAACGTTCGTCTCGCAATTTCCCGCCAAACTGTGCAATTAGTTTTTATTTTCGTCTACATTTAATACTCCATGCACGGGCCGCAAACATTCGATGTGACAGGTACTGTAGCAACTTTTTGGACTTTGGGGTCTACCTAAACACGGCTTAAGAGTTTCTTCACCGGAAGCCTCTGAATCAGGGTCCTTATTTTTATGTAGGAGCTTCCGCTGCTTTCAATTAAGGGCCTATTTTCTGGACTCTATTTTCTATTTTTCCCTTCGTCTTACATTCTCTATGTATTATGTTATTTGACCCGACATAAGTTCAAACAAAAAAAGCTTTGAGTTTATACAAATGAAATGGCCAATATTCAAATCGACAAAATCAAAAAACATCAATTCAAATTTAAATTCAAAAATTTAAAAAGCAAATAAAGTGCCATACAAGACAAACATAGTCTCATTAATCAAACTAGGTGGAGTGAATGGACCAAAGGTGCTCCACAAGATCCGGTGGAGGGAGTGGGTGGTGGAGGCCACCGGGTTGAGCACGCAATGCACGGTGGAGACTGCCGAGAAGAGCACACTACGATGGAAACTGCTGGGGGAGGGCACCCAGGTGGTCGAGCCAGGTAAAGAGGGCGTGTGAATGGTGGATCTAGGGCATACGTGGAGAGTGCTAGGGGAGGGGCGCTTGGCGGTGGAGGCCACCGGGAGGGCGCTCGGGTGGTGGAGATAGCCCAAGGGGGGCCTGTGGTAGTAGAGGCCATCAGGAGGTCACATGGATAATGGAAGCTGTCAGATGGTGTGCAGGTAGTGGAAGCCCGTAGAAGAGAGTGCGGTGGTGATGGATGTAGGGAGCACGGGGTCGTTCTGGCTTGTGGGGACGGAGGAGGGATGCACAAAATCTGTGTGGTGGCGGTGGTCTGGCGTGAGCACGGGATCCGAACAAAAGTAGAAGATAAATGTTGTGAAATAGAAAAGTAGGGGTGTAGGGGAGGGGCCATAGGAATAAGGACTTGAGCGGGGAATTTGAAAGCCTCCGATCCTATTTTTTTGATGGCATGAGTTGCTAGATGCTCTGTTAGAGTGGGTTTTTGTCCACCAACTTAATTAGAAAAGTACGATATGGGCATGAATAGGAGCCCACTAGCTATAGATGCTCTAATAAGTCTTTGTATATACCCTGTTCCAAAATGTTATTACTCCTATTATATAGAAATCGGAAATGTATATTGAGATCCAAGATCTGAATTAAGGGTCCACAAGCCGTTAGCTTGGCATCTACCGACTGATCGAGGCTATTGTCCCTTTGCTTGGCTCGATCGTCGATCCATCAAGAACTAAAATATTTCATATATAGAGTACTAGTCCTACTACTTACAGTATAGATAGAGAGTAGTTGCGATACCTTGTAAAGATTCCCGTGTCGAAGAGGTTTTACTAAGGTGTGTGTATCCTAGATTTAGGGTCGAACAGTTTATATAATGATTGTTTAAAAAGGTGATGCAGTAATTAAGTGCCAAGACATTGCGATCGATGTCAGCTTGGAGTAGGTAGATAGATAGATCATACATATATATGTATTGTAATGTGTGTCGAGGTAGTGCGAGACAGCTTGAAGAGATAAATAAGAATGTCAGATGCTTAATGCTCTTGGATTACTTCTCCTCGACACAATGCCCAGTTCAAATAGGAGCACATGGTTTTCATCATCAAAGAATTTAATGGGTCACAAAAAAAGTAAACAAAATAATGCTGGTGTTTACTGACTATTTTGTCCACATCAAACGTGTTTACTGGTTCAGAGACACAGAGCTCGCAAGGAAGATCGGAGCAGCAGTTGCATTGGAGGTCAGAGCCACCGGAATCCCCTTCATCTTCGCTCCATGCCTGGCGGTATGCATATGTAGTGCAATTAACATCTCATCACGCTAAATTGCTAAAATAATATAGAGTAAATGTGTATAACTCTTGATCGTTTAACTTTGATTTTTGTGTAGGTGTGCAGAGACCCTCGGTGGGGCCGGTGCTACGAGAGTTTCAGCGAACACCCGGAGCTAGTGCAGAACATGACCTCCATCATCTCCGGCTTCCAGGGTGAGATCCCGGCGAGTGGCCGCCTCGGCGCGCCCTACGTTGCCGGGCAGCACAATGTGGCGGCGTGCGCAAAGCACTACGTCGTTGATGGCGGCACCACCAGGGGAATCAACGAGAACAACACAGTGGCCACCTTCCACGAGCTGCTTGGCGTCCACATGCCGCCCTACTACACCGCCGTCATTCGGGGTGTCTCCACCATCATGGTTTCCTACTCAAGCTGGAATGGCGTCAAGATGCACGCCAACCGCTTCCTCGTCACCGACTTCCTCAAGACCAAGCTCCGTTTCAGGGTACAAATGTGCAACTCTTTTTTTTCCGACGAAATGATTTCATTATAGTATTATTTATACTATACTTAAATAGAAGAACTCCACTAGATATTACAATTGTTTCTCTATTGCCACTAATGATGCTTTACTTTGGCTAAACATCGTGATTCAATAGCCATGAATAGTTTTAGCACCACTAATCCCGACCGAAGCATATATTTATTCCACTACCCCAGATCTGGACATCACTGCCAGTTCAAAAACCCACTTCACTACCGGATTTTGAATCGACAGTGGCATACCGGCAGTGATGGGGGGTTGACATCACTGCCGGTCCTTAAAAACCGACACTGATCTACAGGAAATAGTGTCGGTTCCTGGCTCCACCCGACAGTGTCCAGTTGAACAACACTGCCGGTTTGTAGTGCCAACCGATAGTGACGGTTGCTTCAAGAGTGTCGGTTCTTGGCTCAAGCCAGCAGTGTTGAGCAAGTCTACACTGTCGGTTCATGGATCAAACCGGCACTGTTGTAGTAAATATTAGTGTCGGTTCATGGATCAAACCGGCAGTGTTGTCGTAACTATCTGTGTCGGTTCATGGTTCAAGCCGACAGTGTTGAGCAAGCCAACACTGTTGGTTTGTTTCTAACCGGCAGTGATGGTTACGATAACACTGTCGGTTTGTTGCTAACCGGCGGTGATGGCCCGTTCCTATTTTATTGTTTTATAATTTATTTTAATTTATATTTTTCGTGGAATCGGGTTTCGCTTTATATACGCTACGTAGACGACAGGTCCATCAATATTAAACATTACAAATGTTACGATTACAATTCAAATGTTCTTATCCACATCTCGATCCCTCAAAATAAAAAAGAAATATTCTCGGACTTCACACATGCTTCTCGGACTTCTTACAATAATCTGGCGAACCACTCTGGGCCATACTGGTCCTTGTACTTCACGGATTGTGCAATGGAAAATACTCCATCTTTTTCCAATACCTCGGCTAAGATGAATTTTGCCAGCTCCGATTGTAGTGCGACGATCTCCATGTCTAGCAGCCTTTCGTGCTTATATTTCTTGCGTTGTTGTTCAAAAAAATGATATCCAAAGAGGAACAGTAAATCATTTTGTTGAATTATTAACAGACATAAATGAAATGGGGATTATACACACCAAATTATCGGCTTCTTCCGATTTCCCGCCGATGTAAAGAAGCATTGCCCACATTACATAAAACCCGCATTCATTATTTCCCGCTGGCTGTGATAGGTACTTCCCCTCTATTTCGACAACCTTGAATGGGACCAGCGTCCCACCGATATGTCTTCTTCGGACACTGAGCAACATTAAAAGGAGAAACATCAGAAAGCGGTATGTGTGATTAGAAAATAATAGTTATTAGGATCGCTTACTAATTCAGCACTGCCACCAGCATCCAGATGATGAAATGGTTTTTTTCTTCGAGTCCCACACTTCGAGCAGTTTTTTGCCAAGATTAACACAAATGAAGACGAAATGGTTACTGCAATCACAGAATCCTAATTATCCAATAATCTTAACAAAAAAAGAAACATAAAATTAAAAGCCGAGAACACATGCTCGCAGTTGTAGGCTAGAAGTATGTGGGTTTTCTTCTTCATCGTGAATTTGTCGAAAACAACAATCAATCTCTGTTTCAGATCTTCCATGTCACATCCATAGAGGCCTAGACATGTCCTTTCATTGACTCACATGGGGTCCAAGAAGCCTATGTAATCCCATTTGCTTTTTAGAATGCAAAATTTTGCTATACACCTACATAAAATCATGGGAAGTGCTCAAAAGTTAACAATTTGTGTCTCGAGAGAGTAGTTAATTGTAATATCGTGCATGTAGGGTACTTACATAGTCCACAGCGTCAACATTTGTACATCGAGAGAGCGTTTCTAGTATAGCTGGAACAAGCACTCCCACTCGACATCGGACTTCTCTTCTTCAGGATATTGGAAAACATGTGGCGAACGAATAATAACCTCAAAACCAAAGTCGTCCGTCTCTGTTGCTTGAGCCATGTAATATTCATGTAACTGGCGCATATATGTTGTCAGATTTTTATACTCATGATTGGGAACCAAAAGATTGCCCCTTTCATACTTCATTGCTGGTGTTCCCGTCCCTTGTACATCATAACAGATGTTCGCGGCCTCTTCTATGGTTAAATCAGGGTTGTCTTCGACTAACTTCATAATGTTCCTTAAATCTTTATTGTGTATTTCTTCGTCTCTTGTTGTACCGTATTTATTCTGTGTTTGCCTTTCGAATTCGGACTTCAACAAAAATAGAGGCAGTGAGGCACATAGATTGAAGAAACTAACACAATATTCCTTCGAGATGTGTGCTGTAAATTTTTCTTTCATCAAGGTGGTAACGCTTCCACTGAACGGCCTTTTTCTTTTCTGTTGGTCCACTTTGGGAGCATTAGCGATCGAATCCAAGGACCTTTTCTGCGACTGCGAGGATGTCCTTGATCTTGTTTTGGGCTGAGGTGGAGGAGGAAGATGACGACGAGAATTCTGTTTTCCCGGTGCTGATGAAGATGGAGTAGGAGGAGGAGGAGTCTCTTTTTCTCGGGGCTGATGAAGATAGAGTCGGACGGGGCTGATGAAGATAGAGTCGGACGAGGAGGAATAGAAGGAGACCTCTGTCTTCTCGGGGGTGATGGCTCCAGATGAGGAGGGGAGTGTCCCATATAAACTAACTTTGAGTTATTTGGCAGATTTATCGCATCGGTGTCGTTCAAGCACTCGACACATCCAGTATAGCCTTTTTTCTTCTCTCCGGACAACGAACCTCGATCTGGCAGGTCGGTGATTGTAGCGATAAGTACTCCCTTGATCGTGACATGTTCCTTTTTGTACTCGTCCCAAACATCCGGCACACCCTTTTCAAACATCTCCACTAGTTCATCGATTACTGGTTCTAGAAACACATCGATGTCATTCCCAGGCTGTCTTGGATCAGTAGTGGCATCTGGATGTACGACCGCTTCATACAGACCCAAGGTGGAAGGTTGTATATACAGAGCGTCACTGGCCAGGTGCTATGATTGCTTCTAACCTGGTCGAAAGGATTCATCCTATCTGTGCTGTGCCTTACCTCTCTACCGATGTCCTTATAGAACATAGTATTGACAGTCCTCCAGTCATGCCCATCGGCGGGGTGCCTCATCATTGTTTCTTTCTTACGCTCTTCGTCATGCCAGCGCAACAGCTTGGCTGACTTTGCACATGCAAATAGCCTATGCACCCGGGGAGCTATAGTGAAGTACCAAACGACCTTTATAGGACCTCCTCTGGTCTTGGTACCCTCATCTGATGGCCCTTCCTTGTACCATGGAGCTTCACACTTGGGGCACTTGTCCAAGTCTTTGTATTTTTCTCCATGGTACAATATGCAATCATTAGAACACGCGTGGATTTTTTCAACCTCGAGGCCGATGGGGCAGATCATTTGCTTGGTCAAGTATGTCTTTTCTGGCAACTCGTTTTTTTTCTAGGAGCATTTTCCTTATTATACCTAACAACTGATCGAAGCCTTTATTGCTCAATCCGTTTGTCGATTTAAACTCTAACAGCATGATCGACTTCCAGTTTGCTCATTGGACAATTCCTATACAATGGTGTTTTGCCATCTTGTCTCATTTTCTCTAGCTTTCTCAGTTGTCTTTCACTAAGACATCCGGTCTCTACATTACGTAGCAGCTGAGAAATGCCATCGTTATCCTCGGTGTCGTCAGCTAGCGTGTTCCTAAACACATTATTAACTGTGGCCATAGGTTCCGTGTTGACACCGGGTTCCTTGTCAGCATCGAGGATGGCTACGTCAGGCATGTCCACGTCATCATCGTTTTCCTGTAGAACATTCACACTAACCTCGCCATGCATAGTCCATATCGTATAGTTTGGTATGAACCCCCTGGTAATCAAGTGCGATCGTATAGACTCAATTTGACGAAAGTTCCTATGATTCTTGCAATCTTTGCATGGGCAGAAGACAGGGTTCCCATTCCCAGCATGGGCTTTGGCATCGGTGATAAACTGGCTGACGCCATGCATGTATCGCTTGTCCGTTCGAGACAGATGCATCCACTCTCGATCCATCTCTGTACAAAAAATACTGAGACAGTAATTACAAAGAATTAATAAGAAATCGAGCTTCATGAACAACAATTGTAGCTCGAAAGTACCATTTTTGGAAAAACAACTAATTATAGCATCACATACTAACAATGATGATCTTGACCACCATGGAATAATTAGCTAGAAATTTAAATGTGTTCATAGACAGCAACCTTTTGGACGATGGATTCACCACAATTTGAGCCTTGCACAAATGTCCAATTGGAAAAATGCTCTCTAGAATGGAGAAAGAACTAGAATGAGAATCAAGCAATGGGCGCGTTCGCTGGTCTAGTTGTTTCAGACCAGCCGGCTGATCCCCTCATAAAACATTGTTCATCAACCAGCCGCTACAGTGCTTCTCTCTCACAAAACCAGCCAGTTTCAGCCAAGTTTCAGACCAGCGAACGGGGCCAATGTAGCAATTAAAGCGAAGCTAATTAAGCAACAAAATCAAATGAGTGGATGTTTCTTACTAACCTTAAAGCAAAAAAATCAAGCAATTTTTCAAAATTCAAGCACTAGCTTCATGGTGAAGAGCAGCCGCAACAATGGAAGGAAGGGTCCAAACGCACGCCTCTGTTCTTGGGATGGAAGAGAGGAGGAAGGAGAGGACGGCTGCAGCCTTTTTGTGTTGTAGGCTTATCACCGTCGGTTCTTGGCAAGAACCGACCGTGATAGTGCCCAATCACTGTCGGCTCTTGGCTTAAACTGGCAGTGATGAGTGCCCGCCAAAACACTGCCGGTTCAAGCCATAAACCGACAGTGATGTGGTCCTTCACTGCCGATTTTAGCCTAGCACCAATAATTTTTTTATTTGAAGCTCATAACCGGCAGTCAAGGTACATCACTGCCAGTTCTCACAAATCCGGCAGTGATGAGGCCGGCAGTGATGTGCAAATCTGGTATAGTGTTCTTTAGTCTAAAATACTATAATCTATGCCTCCCCATTAGGTTTCGCTATGTGTGTTGCTATAGTTTTTTATTGCTTTCTGAAGGAGGCTGCCGCTGCTAATATCTTAGCCCGCGATCTCTAAGGTTGCAATAAGCCATTTTTTTCCTCACATGTATATTTCAGCGTTTTGTGATCTCGGATTGGCTAGGGCTTGATAGGATCACAAACCCAGAACATGCCAACTACATTCTGTCCATCAAGCTGGGCATTCTTGCTGGCATCGACATGGTAAGGAGAACCTACTACCGGAATTTGTATGCAGTATAACCTGGGTGTTTAACCATCATGCATCACTTGACGAATGTTCCCACTGTTCCAGGTCATGATTCCATACAGGTACACAGAGTTCATTGACGACCTCACGTTGCTGGTGCAGAACGGCACCATCCCCATGAGCCGCATCGACGACGCCGTCCGCCGCATCCTGCGCGTCAAGTTCACTATGGGTCTCTTCGAGAACTCCTACGCCGACACCAGCCTCGTTGGTGAGCTCTGCAAGCAGAGGCACGGCGACCTGGCACGCGAGGCCGTGCGCAAGTCCCTCGTCCTCCTCAAGAACGGCAAGCCCAGCGCCAAGCCACTACTGCCGCTTCCCAAGAAGCCCTCCTATGGCGGCAGCGTCCTCGTCGCTGGCAGCCACGCTGACGACCTCGGCAGCCAGTGCGGCGGATGGACCATCACCTAGCAGGGCCAAACGGGGAACAACCTCACCACCGGGACCACCATCCTCGACGGCATCAAGCGCGCCGTCGCCCCCAGCACCGACGTCGTCTACTCCGAGAATCCAGGCGCGGGCTTCGTCCAGCAGAACAAGGCACGGTTTGACTACGCCATCGTCGTCGTCAGCGAGCCTCCCTATGCCGAGACGCACGGTGACATCCTGAACCTGACCATCCCTGCGCCAGGGCCAGACGTGATCCGGAACGTGTGCGACAGCATCAGGTGCGTCGTGGTGCTCGTCTCCGGGCGGCCGCTGGTGGTGGAGCCATTCATTGACGGCATGGACGCGCTGGTGGCGGCGTGGCTGCCGGGGACGGAGGGGCAGGGCATCAGCGACGTGCTGTTTGGCGACTACGGGTTCACCGGGAAGCTGTCGAGGACGTGGTTCCGGTCCGTGGATCAGCTGCCCATGAACGTCGGCGATGCGCACTATGATCAACTGTTCCCGTTTGGGTTCGGCCTCGAGGCACAGCCGTCCACATATCACTACGGTAATCAGTGGCTTTGCCGAGTGCCAGGGGCACTCGGCAAAGCCCAATTTGCACTCGGCAAAGGCTTTGCCGAGTGCTGCACTCGGCAAAGAATAATCGGCAAATAAACTGTCGGCAAAGGCGTCTTTGCCGAGTGTCTTTTGTCGGGCACTCGGCAAAGCCTTTGCCGAGTACCGACACTCGGCAAAGTTGAAACCGAAAAAAACTCGAAAAAATGGGAATTTTTACCAAAAAAAAATAGAATTTTTTTTTATCGATGGAGGCCCGAAACCGGCCAGCGCCCACCCATCTCCGACATTTTTCGCTTGAATTTCATGGCTACGCGGCCGACGCGATTCGAACCCGAGACCTCCCGCTGTGCACTTACCTCCTCTACCACTACACCACACTATCACTTGTGTCTGCATTCTGTTTTAGTTCCCAATATACTATACTAAACCGAGTGTAAATTGCATGTTTGAGGCCCTAAACGAATTCAAATAAAAAAGTTGTAAACTACAAAGTTTCATAACTTTTCGAGATCTACACTTTTAGTTTAGGAAGTTTTTCCATCCGAGGTCGTTTACAAAATTTGAATTTTAAAATTTTGAAATTCAAACGCAGTTTTGCATGACAAGATGTTTTCAAATCAAAAAGTTGTCAACTACAATGTTTCATAACTTTTCGAGATCTACGGAGTTTGTTTTGGTTATTTTTTCATCCGAGGTCGTTTGAAAAGTTCGAATTTTAAATTTTTGAAATTCAAATGCAGTTTTGCATGACAAGATGTTTTCAAATCAAAAAGTTGTCAATTACAAAGTTTCATAACTTTTCGAGATCTACAAAGTTTATTTTGGTTGTTTGGTCATCTATTCATCCGACATGGTCGTTCTAACATTGTTCACAAATCTTATATATCTCTCTTGTAGTTTCATAAACTACAAGAGAGATATGTTAGATTTGTGAACAAATTTATTTTCACTTTGTCGTATGAAGAAAAGACCAAAACAAACATTGTACATCTTGATGAGTTATACAACTTTGTAGTTAAAAACTTTTTCATTTGAAATAATTTACTACTTCAAAATATGCTTTGAAATTTTCTTTGCCGAGTGTCAAAAAATAACACTCCGCAAAGAAGCTTCTTTGCCGAGTGTCAAAAAAAACACTCGGCAAAGAAGTTTTTTTTGCCAAGTGTAAATTGCATGTTTGAGGCCCTAAACGAATTCAAATAAAAAAGTTGTAAACTACAAAGTTTCATAACTTTTCGAGATCTACACTTTTAGTTTAGGAAGTTTTCCCATCCGAGGTCGTTTACAAAATTTGAATTTTAAAATTTTGAAATTCAATCGCAGTTTTGCATGACAAGATGATTTCAAATCAAAAAGTTGTCAATTACAAAGTTTCATAACTTTTCGAGATCTACAAAGTTTATTTTGGTTGTTTGATCATCTGTTTATCCGACATGGTCATTCTAACATTGTTCACAAATCTTATATCTCTCTCTTGTAGTTTCGTAAACTACAAGAGAGATATGTTAGATTTGTGAACAATTTTACTTTCACTTTGTCATATGATGAAAAGACCAAAACAAACATTGTACATCTTGATGAGTTATACAACTTTGTAGTTGAAAACTTTTTCATTTGAATTAATTTACTGCTTCAAAATATGCTTTGAAATTTTCTTTGCCGAGTGTCAAAAAAATAACACTCGGCAAAGAGCCTCTTTGCCGAGTGTCAAAAAAAAACACTCGGCAAAGAGCCTCTTTGCCGAGTGTCAAAAAAAACACTCGGTAAAGGCCGCTTTGCCGAGTGCCCGAAAAACAACACTCGGCAAACCACCTGGCACTCGGCAAAGAGCCGGTCTCCGGTGAGGTTAGAGGGTAATAATCTCGCTGGTCGTTGACACGTTGGAAGTTTTGCAAAGTTTGCATGGTTCAAAATAATCTGAAGTAAATTCTTAGACTTCACGGTGAAATATCTAGAGAGTCACTACCCCACGTCTCAAACCCCTCTTCGCTGCCGGATTTTGTACCGGCACAACTAAACCGACAGTGATAGAAGGTTCACATCGGTGCCGTTCTTATAAACCAAATAGTGATCACAATCTTCACCGCCGCGGTTCGTGAAACGAGCCGATAGTGTCTGTTAAGCCAACACTTTGCCGGTTCGTGACACAAGCCGGCGATGTTCTCTCCCACCAACACCTGCTGGTTCGTGACACAAGCCGGCAGTTGTTCTTTTGACCAACACACCTGCTGGTTTGTGACTCAAACCGCATCGTTCTCACATGATCACTATTGGCATTTTATTGAAGCCGACAGTCTTTGTGTCTACCATCATTGTCGGTTCGTTATAAAACCGGCGATGCTATGTATACCATCACTACCGGCTCTTGTAACAAACTGGTAGTGATATATTTTTCTAATTTTGTTATTTCTCGGGTTCCGGAGTGTCATTTGCATTTTAGTTTGCCATATATACTTAGGCGACCTACTTGATCCATGTGAGTAGTATTGTAGTAGACAATTGACCTGTTCACTTATCTTATGAGCCGTACTATTTCAGCGAATGAACAGTATTTTCCTCTCACACCAAATCAATGACATAGAGTTTTAGCCATGGCTTTTCAAAGAAAGCGAACAGGGACATAATAAGCTCAGTGGATAATTAATGTAATGGTGTCTCCTCCTTGACATGATTGTATTCTTGTGCTGGATTCTTGCTTATTTAAAAAAAAAAGCAGCAGCAGGAGAGCTATCAATTCTATTTAAAAGAAGATGAACCCGCACTTCAAAAATACAAATTTGAAATACAATATCATGATGAGACCACAAAAGGTCAAGCTAAACTAACAATTAAAGACAACAAACGTAATCCGGTTTCATTGAGACATCAACAGGAGCTGCACAACAAAACCACACACTATGGGATACAGTAGTTTTGCCGAGTGCCAGGGGCACTCGGCAAAGGCCCAAAAACACTCGGCAACTGCTTTGCTGAGTGTAACACTCGGCATACAACACACGACATCAACAGTGTCGGTAAACAGTAGTTTGCCGAGTGTTTTTTATCGCGCACTCGGCAAATAGTTTGCCGAGTGTCAATAAACACTCGGCAAAAAGAAACTCTCGGCAAAAGAATGTTAACAGGATGGCACAGTGACGGTGATTTTGCGTAGTGCACGATGGAAAAACACTCGACAAAGTTTCTCAAGTTTGTCGAGTATCAAGCCCAAAACACTCGGTAACGTTTCTAAAGTTTGTCGAGTGTCAAGACCAAAGCACCCGGCAAAGTTTACACACTTTGCCGAGTGTCACGCCTAATACACTCGGCAAACAAGCGCGCAACGGGCAGATTTTATGGTCACTTTGCCTAGTGTCCGTTAGAATACACTCGGCAAAGACAATACACTCGGCAAAAAAGGTTACCAGAATAACATAAATTGGTCTCTTCGCCGAGTGTTTTGGCTTGACACTCGGTAACGCCTCGCTTTGCCGAGTGTTACACTTGGCAAAGCGACCAATACCCCATTTTTTACTAATCTATCCCGTATAACGAACCCCTCTCAATTCACAATAAACCATCACAATTCACAATAAAGCAACATCACAGGCATAATTATATGTCACAGACATAATTGTATGTCACATGCATAATAAACCATCATCACAATTCACAATAAACCATCATCACAAGTCACAATTAAGTCACAATAAGGCACAAATGCAAATGCAATCACTGCGGAGGCCCTTGGAACCACTGCGATAAATCCGGGTCTTGAGACTGATTATTTGATGCCACCGATTGATTCTGCACAAAAGAGAAGAGATTGCATGTGTAAGCTGCAGATATAAAAAAACTCACTGCAATCAGAAAGTATAAGTAGTGTCTTGAAAAAATACTTGCACGTAAGTATATATAGTACTAATAAAAACTCACTGCAAGACTCATCCAGTTAGCAGGCCAAAAAAAGACAAGTAACCCAATAATGGCTCATCGACGTCTTAGTTAGCAGGCCTCTTATGCCTCGCCATCACTTGGGCCGTGTGCTGCAGCCTACAGCTGCTGCGGAGTATTCGTTCCAGGAGCTTGAATCGCATACGTGTGCATACATGTGCTGCAGCAACACGTAGGTTACGAGCATCTAGAGCTTTTTCACAATGAATCACATCAAACCTTGTCGAGGCTTCACCATCGGATGGGTGTACCATCTTCTCAGGATTGTATCGACGTTCGTTTTTGTGCCATGTCATCTGTTTCGTGGATTCCTCAGTCATGTAAAGCCATTGGATCCTCGGTATGAAAGGAAGGTACCATAGGATCTTCACAGGGATTGCGAGTTGCCTCTTCTGACCATCACCAGAGTCTACCTCCAGGAAACTAGACGATTTGCACTTCACACAGTACTTTTCTTCCGCATACTCTTTCCTAAATAAGATGCATCCCTTCGGACAAGCATGTATCTGCTCGTATGACATCTTAAGTGCACGAAGGAGTTTCTGTGCCTCATACATGCTCTTTGGCAGGATGTGACCATTCGGGAGCAGGCTGCCAACAACTATGAGCATAACATCAAAGACGTCTTGACTCAAGCTAAACTGGGACTTCATGGCCATTAGGCGTGCAATGGCATCCAGTTGAGAAACCTTAGAATGCTCGTGAAGGGGTTGCTGTGCCGCAGACAACATGTCGTAATACGCCTTTGCGGTAGCCTTTGGCTCCTCCTCCCTACGTCCTTCATCGAAGTGTGCTTCATGATAGTCATTTAACATGTCTCCTACCCCGGCATCCCCATCATATTCCTCGATGCGTTGTCTCACGACCTCGTCTCTCCCATGATCGGCTTCACCATGGTAGATCCACCTAGTATAGTCTGCCGTAAATCCATTCTTCCAAAGATGTTTACCCATGACCAACTTGGTTTGCCGACGCGTGTTTGCACATTTGCTACAGGGACACCAAGTGACACTAGCTCCTTTAACCCTTGCAATTGCCCGTTCCAAGAAAGCATCGGTCTTGTCAATCCATTCTTTGGTCAACGAAGTCTGAGTAGAGTGGCCCGTGTACATTCACTCATGGTCATCCATCCTCTAGCATATTAGTGAGTAATATAAAAAATCACAATGCATCTACACGTTCCTATACTATCTAATAGGTGAAGATAGGTCATAATCCCACCCGAGGATGTATAGATGGGGTTAGTTTTCATGGTCTACTCCTATCCGAGATAGAATTTCGGCAGCACCTCCCCGTTGTTCTCCAAATACACGTCCTGAAAGGGAGATTGTGTATCCGGAGAACAACAGGGAGATGCTGCCGAAACTCTAGCACGGATCGGAGTAGAGCATGGAAACTAACCGCATCTACACATCCTCGGGCTGTCCAAAAAACGTGGACAATTCGAAACAGATACGGTTATAGATA
Source organism: Miscanthus lutarioriparius (assembly GCA_904845875.1). Lineage (NCBI taxonomy): Eukaryota > Viridiplantae > Streptophyta > Magnoliopsida > Poales > Poaceae > Miscanthus > Miscanthus lutarioriparius. The sequence goes on along the minus strand of CAJGYO010000008.1, from coordinate 85,196,859 downwards.
TGCAAAGATCTGCATATTTCCAACCGTATCTTTTTCGAACGGGAGATGCCTAGCTAGGTTACGTGATATATGAACATGATACGGAAAGAAGGGTCTTTTATGCCTCACCTTACTGTCGTGCAAAGTGACGAGTCGAGGACGTTGCAATAGCCTCTCCTGCAATAAAAGAAACATAATAGTGTCAAATCTAAATTTCGGCAGCACCTCCCCTGCACAGGGAGGTTTCCAAAACCTGCAGCAAATAAAACGACATGATGGCCGACAATCACATACACTCGGCAACAAACGGCACAATGGCTGATAACCACATACACATCTTATACCTTGCAAAACGACGACAAGTTGTGGGGCGGCGGGAGGGCAAGGCGGAACCAGGCGGCAGGGCGGGGCAGGGAGAGGTGGCAAAAACCTGCAAGTTGAAAATAATAGAGAGCCAAATGCATCCGGTCAGTAAGTGTATAGCGAGATCATTAAAAGAATGGCAATCATTGACATGGAAATATGCTCAAGTTAATAGTACAACATCACTGTTTGCTGAAGTGATGTTGCTTATATGTGTGTGTCTAGTTTTAACAATTTCGACATATGGAGATTGGAAGAGCTAGCTAGCATGGTTCTTGTGCCTTATCTCCTAGGCAGCATGGGATGATGCAAACATTATTTTCATTTGAGCTTTTACAGATCCAACAAATCACAGAGACACAGGCATCCATTGTTGCACTGCAATTTTTTGCTTTCAGTGGTAGTTGCAGGCTTGCGGTCTTGTGGCTGTGGGTTAATTTTTTTGCTTAATTGTTCTCTGGATTTTGAAACAATTTTGTTTCTATAAAAAAACGGCCTTCCCATTTTTTTCGCATCGCTCCCAAATCCCATACCCATATACTCTGACATGACTACAGGAGTACGTATAGAACACTAAGCTACTGATGTGTCTGGTGGTTCCATTCCTAGGTCGTCCTAGTGAATTTTTCAAAAATAAAAAATCATGCTACTCATAGACTGCTAGTTAAAGTTGTTTTTTTTATTTACTTCTTTTAAAAGGAGTGCTAGTTAAAGTGATGCTATCTTCTTTGCTTTCCTCACTGTTTCTATCACGCTTAACAAATTGATGCCTAAATTAGTATAGACGCAATGTTTAATTCATGCCTCATGCTGTAGAACATGATTCCTATACTAGCATAGGAACAATGTTTAATGTCACATTTGCACATTTCCATCACTCCTTCTTGCACTATTCATGAATGCATACAACAACATGCAAGTTTCAGACAACCATTCACTGACAAGAGTCTGAAACTCTGAATAAACAGATTACAAATGTAGTCATTCAGATTCAGGGAACCTAATGTTCTGCCAGATAAAGTTTGCACATTTCCGTCATGATGAGATCAACAAGCTAACAAGATAAAAGAAAGCACGCACGGCGCTGGGCTGCTTCTCTGTTCCTTGGTCGCCGGAGCAGAGGTGCACGGCAGCACCATGGCCATCTACGGCGCTGCTTGGGATCGAGCTAGGGACTATGACAGACGGAGACAGGAGGCGCAAAACAGAGCGAAGCTCACCGAACTCAGGCAGGCTCTCCTCGGTGCTTGGTTCAGAGCGGAGGGGGAGGCAGCCGAGATGAGGCGGACGGTGACGATGAAGTGTTCCGGTGGGCTCGCGATTTCTCGTAACACGCCGTGATCTTTTGGAAATAAAGGCAGGGTGTGAATCTCCGGGACGAGGAGAATCCAGTAGAGGCGAATATTGAGCAAGAGATGGACAAACCGCGGAGAACGATGACGGCGAACGGAGCTCGGCAATGGCGTCGCGGAGCTCTGCTGGGGGGAGGGCGGCGGCGGGCTGGGCGGCGGTGGGGTCCTAGGGAGGCCGGCGGTCGGGGCACAGGGCGGGGCGGCGGCGGCGGCGTGTGTGAGTGCGTGAGTGTGGGTGGGCGCGTGTGTGCGTCAGGGGGGTGCGGCCAGTGGTAACATATGAAAGGTATGCCGAGTGCCCCCGATCTGGGCACTCGGCAAAGTAAATATATGCCGAGTGTCCACATTCGCAGCACTCGTCATTGTTTTTTATTATTTTCAAACCATTCGGTACTGCGCAGTGGGGCCGGATCAACAAAGTTGCCGAGTGTCCCCTGTACGACACTCGGCAACTATTATTTTTGCCGAGTGTCAGGTAGAGAACACTCGGCAATTTTTTTTTATTTCATGCTGCACCGTCCTCCTTCTTCATAGCGTGTTCTGCTAAATTTGTTATGATGGACTTTGAAAGTACCTTGTCAAATTCACTTAACAATGCATATTGAATATTATTCCATTATTTCATGCAGTTACAGCTCAAATTCAATTTATATCAATTAAAATTCTATAATTGCAGTTAATAAATTAAAATTATCAATCGGATACGAAAAATTCCCAAAATTCGACATGGAACAATATATGTTGTCTGTTGCCTATACAAAAAGTTTTAAAGTCAAACCCCAATTCAGACCGTCACATTGACTCCAAATCTTACCTGATCCTTCTCAACTCCCTGATTCTTCTTCGGAGATGCTTCGGTTTGTAAGCGTCGTACGTGACAAATTGTGCGAAACCTTCTCATTTTTTCCAGTCTCCACGTATGATATCAGGAGATCTTGACAAATCTCGTCATTTTCAGACTTCATTTGTTTTTTTAGAATTTAAAAATCATTCGGCCACACGTTCGTGATCGTGTTTCCTTAACAAAATGTTCGAAATTTCTTTTCATTTCCCGGGTATGGACCCAAAATGGACTCAATAACATGAATATGATTTCTCCACTTAATTTATTCCATTATTTGAATCACTTGTAGTTCAAATTTGACTTTAACCAAAAAATTTCTCTAAATGCAATAAATTAATTAAATATAGCAAACAGATCGAGAAATATACCAAATTTTAACATGTAGTACCACATGTTGTATGTGGACAGTAGAAAAAGTTTGGAGGTCAGGAGAGAAAAAAAATTATTATTTTACCGAGTGCCAATAAAAAACACTCGACAACAAGATTATTTTGCCGAGTGTCAATAAAAAACACTCGGCAAACCTTATCTTTGCCGAGTGTCCATTAGAGGCACTCGGCAAAGTTCTAACGGTAGGGCGACGCACCCAACAGCCGTCACACGGCCGCCGCACGCCCAGCGCACGTGCCTGTACTTTGCCGAGTGTTCGTGTTTGCCGAGTGTTTCTGTGTAGTTTGCCGAGTGTTTTTTAGTAGACACTCGGCAAAGTTGGGTTTTGCCGAGTGCTATATGTTTGCCGAGTGTTTAATTAAAAACACTCGGTAAATATGATATTTACCGAGTGCCCGATAGAATGCACTCGACAAACCCTCAGGTAGTCGGCAATTATACTGTTTCCGGTAGTGACACCATCGAGCCACACCACTACCAAGTCGATTCACCACGATCGTCACTGCTTGTGCCTTTGCCAATAAAAAACGATGTCTCACACCTAGCAAGCAACTACCATACAGAGCAATCCGCAGCAGGTCGCTGCAAGCTGTCTAGTTGCTGAACCAATGTTGCCGCTTGCGCCTATCTGTCGACATTGTCCGCACCGGACCATCCTCTGCAAGGATAGCTGCCGTAGGCCGCTGCAAAGCACGAAACCGATGCATGAACAACAGCATTCGGTCGGCGACTATGTAGCTCCTCGCATCCATGTTGCCTCGCTAAAGATCAGACACATCAAACCGGCCGCCTCGAACAACCAATCTAAAGGCATCCGCGCAAGCCAAAGCAATAATGCGGTTCTATTATTAAGCCATCATGTGCCGCGTCGATCTCTTGCCAACTTTGTGGGCACCTCTAGTGTGCATGGCGCCACCTTGCCGTTGCTCAACAACTACCACTCAGGAGCTCGGCCGCTAAGCTGTCTCACCATTCACGGACTCATCGCTGCATCCAAAATATTGCCTGTGTCGTCCTCATATATCCACCAATATTACCGCGGGCGCCACGGCACAGCCAACCCCTAAATTACGACCTCAGCCACCGAGGTCCTAACCTGTTTCTGTAGATCCTCAACCCTGTCCCCGTCCGCTCTCGTCCAGAGCCTTGGCTTGTCTCTGTCCCTACCGCCCCGAGGATCACCGTCCCCGTCTCCGCCCTCGCCCCTCCTCTCCATCGCCCCACAGCGAGCTTCGCCAAATCCCTGTCCATTGCCTCGGTTTATGAAGACAATTTATCTTGATAACTTTGAAGACAGATTACGATCTGACGATGATGATGACTTATGAATGATTGAGAAGTATCTATTTTATATATTGTAGATGGATCAGGATCAGAACTATACATATGTTTTATGTCCTCTTGCGACCATACTCTGTCGCAGTGCTAGCTGACATATATATAGTAGCGCAGGCCGCAGGGCAGTTGCTGCGTTGCAGAGATGTGGACGTCCGGAGAGAAGCATGCTCTCGTGTATATAACAGTTCAATCATGGCAAAGGCTCTAGCTCCATCCAGCAAATTTATTTATTCTTCAATTTTGTTTTCCAAACTCCTAGGAAAATTTAAACTGCAAATTGACGTGTTTAGGGCGAAGTTGTCAGATTTTTATACAACCACTAGGTCGTACCAATGTAGCCCATAAATATGTACCCAGCAGAGAGATACCGGCGCCAAGACTACTCCACTCTTGAGACGACAGTAGCTGTAGTGTGGTGGCAGCGAAGCTTGTTAGTTGTGACTGATGATACAGCTCAAGCTGCAGCAGTAATAATAAGACACCATACTACTGCAAGTGGTAATAAGCATCATGCATGCATGTCTCTTTGCTTCTTCCCTATATGTGATTAGCTGTGTGATACTTATTACTGTAAGTGATTGACGCCAGCGATGGAGATGCAGAAGATGAGCCGTCGTCGCAGTTGTAGCTGTACCTGGGCCAGCGTAGCGGCGCTGTTGATCATCTTTTGGTACTGCGCTTATTGTGCCACTGCAGCGGCTGCGGCGGTGGCAATGGCGGCCACAGGTGGAGGAGGGGCGGAGCAGCATCAGCTCGGCGACGCCAAGTACAAGGACCCGAGAAGATTGTGTTAGAATAATCTACTGTTTTCCTTGTGTGAACACAGTAAGGGAAGGCGGCGCAGAAAAGCCCCCCTGCTGTGATACTGTAACCGCTGCAGGTGCAGGCGCCGCACGGCTCACCTGCAGCACCGTAACCACATGCAGAGGCCGGCGCAGAGTCAGCCCTATATGTTATCTAGTCACTGTTGCAGCAGGGCAGATGTACTGGGACTAGATTGATAGAGTTGTATAAATAGACTACCACGACAACTCAGTTAAGAGAGTTCAGATTTGCCATCACCCATACAGGGCTTCGGCCAACGCTGGTGTCTTGTACTGTGTGTATCTGTTCTCCCTCTTCTTCAACCTCTAGCCATAGTGTGTGGGGACGGACAACGCTTGTTCGTGGTCGGCACGGCTAGTGGATGCTCGGCAACACTAGCGGGTGCTCGACAAGACTGGTGAGTGGTTCACTCACCTGAGCCGGTGATCCTGTGGGCCAACATGTGGTATCAGAGCTGTACAAGCACCGTCGCCAGACTAACCGCTAGCAATGACGGGCGGTTCGGAGATGGGCGACAACAGTGGCACTGCTGTGGCTGCCCAGCCACGACCGGAGGTCGTTGTTCGCACGATGTGGGAGGTCAGTGGCACCAGTTGGCCGATGCCGACTCGCACCAACTATGGAGAGTGGTCGATGACCATGAAGGTCAAACTCAGAGCCCAACGGCTCTGGAATGCTGTTGACAATGACACCGACAATGAAGAAGATGACATGTCAGCATTGGAGGCTATCATCGCTGCTGTACCGGCGGAGTACAGGGAGCCGTTGGGGGCAAAGAGCTCTGCTAAGGAGGCGTGGGAGGCTATTGCGGCGATACGCGTCGGTTCCGACTGCGCAAAGAAGTCGACGACCCAGCTTCTGAAGCAGGAGTACGCCAACCTCAAGTTCAAGGATGGTGAAATGGTGGAGGACCTCTCCCTCCACTTGTAGACGCTTATCAGCAAGCTGAAGAGCCATGGCGTCACCATAGACGAAGAGGAGGCGGTCTCCAAGTACCTCCACTCTGTGCCGGCAAAGTACATCCAGATCGCTCTCTCCATAGAGACGATGCTGGACTTGTCCACCCTCACCATTGAGGACCTGACAGGCCATCTGCGGCAGTGGACGAGCGCCTAGAGCAGGCGATAGCAACGAAGGACAGTGGCAAACTCCTGCTGATGGAAGAGGAGTGGGCTACTCAGAGGAACTCCGGAAAGGCAGCCTCCTCCAACCGCGGTGGCAATGGCAACCGCCATGGTAGGGCTTCTTCGGAGAAGAAGCAGGTCGACCCCAACGCCTGTTGGCGCTGCGAGAAGATGGGCCATTGGGCATGGGAGTGCCCAAACCACAAGCAGGAAAAGAAGGCTCAGGCTCATCTGGCGCAAGCCGATGATGAGGATGAGGTCACTATCCTGATCGCGACATTCTATGCACTACACGACATCGAGGCCGAGGAGAGGGAAGAGGCGATGATGGTGGAAGGAACTGGGAAGGCCCTAAAAACCATCAACCTCGACGAACCACGCGCCCAAGTCCACCTCGGACGTGTGGGCGCCAACCAGGAGCAACGGTGGTATCTAGACTCTAGTGCCAGCAACCACATGACGGGCTCCAAGGCATCCTTCTCTGAGCTTGACGACGATGTTACCGGTACGGTGAAGTTTGGTGACGGCTCACGGGTGAAAATCCAAGTGCGCGGCACCATCATCTTTAGGTGCCAGAATGGGGAGCACCGCGCGCTAACGGATGTATATTACATCCCACAGTTGCGTTCCAGCATCATCAGCATTGGTCAGCTGGATGAGCGTGGTAGCGAGGTACTGATCAAGGACGGAGTCCTTAGGATCATGGACCGGGAGCAGCGACTTCTCGCCAAGGTGAAGAGGTCCTTGAACCGGTTGTACCTACTCGACCTGAAGGTAGAGCAGCCGGTGTGCCTGGTGGCAAGACACACCGAGGAACCATGGATGTGGCATGCCCGGTTCGGACATCTCAGCTTTGACGCACTTGGTCGACTGGAGAAGATGGTCCGAGGGCTACCCCACATCAAGCACGAAGGCAAGCTGTGTGACAGCTGCCTAGCCGAGAAGCAGAGGAGGCTACCTTTCCTAAAGGCGGCCAAGTATCACGCGAAGGATGCTCTCGAGCTCGTCCACAACGACCTCTATGGGCCGATCATGCCTGCTACAAACGGTGCTCGGCGGTACTTCCTCCTGCTTATTGATGATTGTAGTCTATATATGTGGCTGCAACTCCTAACAAGAAAGGACGAAGCGGTGGCGGCGATAAAAAAGTTCAAGATGCGCGTGGAGGCCGAGAGCGGCAAGAAGCTCCGAGTGCTGAGGACTGATCGTGGTGGCGAATTCACTTCGGTGGAGTTCGCTGCGTACTGCCCAGATCAGGGTGTGGAGCAACACCACACCGCACCATACTCGTCACAACAGAATGGCGTGGTGGAGAGGCGGAACCAGACGGTGGTCGGCATGGCCCGATCCATGATGAAGGCCAAAGGCATGCCGGCAAGGTTCTTGGGTGAGGCGGTGACCACGGCGGTGTTCATCCTCAACCGCTCTCCAACCATGGCCCTGACGGGCAAGACGCCATTCGAAGCTTGGTATGGGCGCAAGCCGAGCATGTCCTTCCTCTGGACATTCGGCTGCATCGGCCACGTCAGGAAGACGAAGCCGAACCTCACCAAGCTAGAGGATAGGAGCACACCCATGGTGTTCCTAGGCTACGCGGAGGGTACCAAGGCGTACCGGCTCTATGACCCACGCGAAGACAAGGTGCTTGTCTCGCGTGACGTCATGTTCGATAAGAAGGCGGCTTGGGACTGGAGCAATCCAAGCATAGGGGAAGCTAGCAGCTTCACCAACACCTTCGTCATCGAGCACCTGGTCATCCACGATGGTGGAGACGCTGGGGAAGAGGTGCCGAGCACTCCAGGAGGGGTGCCGAGCACTCCAGCGGCAGAGCCAAGCACTCCTGGGGCAGTGCCGAGCACTTCAGGAGGGATGCCAAGCACGCTAGGAGTGGTGCCGGGAGGTTCAATAGTGGTCGCGACCACTCTAGGACGGGTGCCAAGCACTCCCGTGGCAGAGCCAAGATGTCTTGCACTGGTGCCAACCACTCCAAGACTGAGGCTGGGCACTCCTACAGTATGGCCAAACACTGTAGGAGTTAGGAGGAGCTGTCCAGAAGTAGTGCCGAGCACTGCAACCAGGGCGCCGAGCACTCCAGGTGTTGTGCCGAGCACTTTGGCGGAACAGGGAACTCCATCGACGCCGATCGAGTTTGCCTCACCTCCAAGTGACATCACTGAGTTTGTGGATGCCTTCCACAAAGGTGAGGAGGTGTGGTTCCACAGGCTGGATGACATCATCGGTGGCACAGGGCCCTCAGGCCTAGCTGGTCGGCTGCTAAATGACACAGAGCTGCTACTCATCAGTGTTGAGGAACCACCCATGTTCGCGCTAGCCGAGCGCGATGGAAACTAGCGATGGGCGATGCTGGAGGAGATGAAGGCGATCGAGGAAAACGAGACTTGGTAGCTCATCGATCCACCTCCAGGATGTCGTCCGATCAGCCTGAAGTGGGTGTACAAGGTCAAGCGGGACGAGATCGGTGCCATTGTCAAGCACAAGGCACGCCTCGTCGCCCAAGGCTTTGTTCAGCGCGAGGGCATAGACTTCGAGAAGGTCTTTGCGCCAGTAGCACGCATGGAGTCAGTCCGTTTGCTACTAGCATTGGTAGCAGCAAAGGACTGGCACATCCATCACTTGGACGTTAAATTGGCCTTCCTCAACGGTGAACTGGCGGAGACGGTCTTCGTCAGGCAACCTCCAGGTTTCGCCGTCAAGGGAGAGGAGCACAGGTGCTCCGACTACGCAAGGCGCTCTACGGGCTGCAGCAGGCCCCACGAGCATGGAACACCAAGCTTGACGCCACGCTGGGCGAGCTTGGGTTTCAACGGTGCGCAACCGAGCACACGCTCTACACATGGCGATGGGGGATGGAGGAGCTCCTCATCGGCGTGTATGTGGATGACTTAATCATCACCGGCGCGCGCACGGAGGACATCAACAGCTTTAAGATCGAGATGGTGGCTCGTTTTCGAATGAGCGATCTCGGCGCACTCTCCTACTAACTCAACATCGAGGTGAGAGAGGAGAAGGAGGAACTCATGCTCGGTCAGAGCGCGTATGCCTCCAAGCTATTGGAGAGGAGCGGCATGGCTGAGTGTAAGCCATGCATGACTCCGATGGAGGAGCGGCTGAAGCTGACGAAGGCCAGCACCGTGGCGAAGGTGGATGCAACACTCTACCGGAGCATCGTTGGCGGTCTGCGCTACATAGTCCACATGAGGCCAGACATTGCGTTTGTCGTGGGCTACGTCAGTCGCTTCATGGAGGATCACAGAGAGGATCACTGGGCTGCGGTGAAGCGGCTACTGCACTACGTCAAAGGGATGGTGGATCAAGGGATCATTTTCCCAAGACCAGCAGGAGTAGGCTGCAACTCACTATGTTCAGCAATGCAGACATGGCGGGGGACATCGACGGACGACGGAGCACCTCTGGCATGCTCGTCTTCCTTGGGTCAGCTCTAATTTCATGGCTGTCACTGAAACAGAAGGTGGTGGCATTGTCTACGTGCGAGGCAGAGTACGTAGCGGCGGCCACAGTGGCGTGCCAAGTTGTATGGCTGCGCCGGCTGCTGGGCGAGCTCACCGGCGTGGAAGCTCACCCACCAACACTGATGGTGGACAACTAGCCCGCCATCGCCCTTGCAAAGAATCCGGTTCTGCACGACTGAAGCAAACACATTGACGTGAAGTTCCACTTCCTCAGGGACTGTGTCGATGGAGGGCAGATCATCATCGAGTTCGTCGAAACTGGTCGGCAACTCGCGGACGTCCTCACCAAGCCGCTCGGAAGTCTTCGACTCACGGAGCTGAAGGAGATGATCGGCATGGAGAGGTACAAGGGTTAGCAGTAGGATTAGGGAAAGAATTGTTAGAATAATCTACTGCTTTCCTTGTGTGAACACAGCAAGTGAAGGCGGCGCTGAAAAGACCCCCTGCTGTGATACTGTAGCCGCTGCAGGTGCAGGCACCGCACGGCTCACCTGCCGCACTGTAGCCACATGCAGAGGCCGGCGCAGAGTCAGCCCTGTATGTTATCTAGTCACTGTTGCAGCAGGGCAGCTGTACTGGGACTAGATGGATAGAGTTGTATAAATAGACTACCACGGCAACTCAGTAAAGAGAGTTCAGATTTACCATCTCCCATACAGGGCTTCGGCCAACGCTGGTGTCTTGTACTGTGTGTGTATCTGTTCTCCCTCTTCTTCAACCTCTAGCCATAGTGTGTGGAGACGAACAACGTTTATTCATGGTTGGCATGGCTAGTGGGTGCTCGGTAAGACCGATGAGTGATTCACTCACCTGAGCGGTGATCCTGTGGGCCAACAGATTGGCCAGATGTGCCAGATTGAGCGGGTAAATGCCACGGCCGACGTAATGAAGAACTACTTCATAGGTGGCTAGTACACCCACGCTCAGAAGTACAGTTTACTTTTTTAATTAAATGATAATAACATTTTTTGGTCTATTTCAGTATATTCTGATTTACCCCTTAAACTTGTCACTGAATTTTAAAAACACCCTAGAATTCAATGGAAAATTAACATTCAGGTGGGGCTCTCCCCCCTCCGGTGATGTATTAAAAAAATACTGGACAACTTATCCCCTCAACTTAAAAACCGGATAAAATTTCCTCTTTGACCATTTCAAGGTGGTTTAGGAGGTTTTGCTAACACTGCGGTAAGATCCATATGTCAGATGGTCTCTCTCATTTTTTGATATAAAATACGATAACTTTTTCATATTAAGTCAGATAAATACACACTTTATATTAAAATTGTAGAGCTTGATGTGATTTAAAGCCTTTTTATTTAAGAGCTTTAGATGCCTAAATATTCGTTTTATGTTAACATATTTTGAGATTCAAATTTATAAATTTTTCAAACAACCTACGATGTTAACATATTCTATACCAAAGTTATAGCACTAAATGCAAACTACAACTCTGTAGTTGTCACATTATTATATGAGATCATTTAGAGAACCAAATAAATATTTATTTTTATTTCTCACATTTTACTTTTTTTAAAAATTTTAAATGACTTTGGACATTGATATGGTCTATACCAAAGTCATAGATCTTAATGCAATTTATGAATTTGTGGCTGAAAACCTATTTATTATCTAGATAGTTTATAAATATTCGTTTAAGTTATCTGATTATTAAATTTATTTTTTTGAATTTTCCAAACAGCATCGGATGAAGACATATGCTTTGTACCAAATTTGTTGTTCATGTAGAGATCTAAAACTTTTTAGTTGATTTTTTTCATTTGTGATGATTTTTAGGAGCACAAATGTTCAATAAAAATGGTATGACTAAGAAAACCAAAGACATGCAGGCCCACATGCCACGTTAGCCAAAATCACCATCGAAACCACTCAAACTATTTTGCAGGGGTTAATCTGTCAAGTTTTGAAAGGTAATAAGAGAGTAAGTTGTCCAGTACTATTCGAGTCCGAAAACGTTTTTTAAACTCAGCAACTTTACTGTTCAGTATAATATTGCTCACTGTCACGCTGCAACGCTATCTTATCTAGTGTTGTTGACTATCGAGAACATCGAGATGACCTACAGCCTGTTCGTTTGGCTGGGTTGGTTCGCTGCTGGTTCGTGAAGAAGTACTGCTGGCTGGTTTCTATGAGAGAAAAATATTGTTCTGGCTGGAAATTTACGATCGTTTACGATCGTATAAGCCCAGCCGAACAGGCTGCTAGTATCTCTCAAGAAAACAAAAATGCATGCATTGTGGTCATGCATTACAAAAGAGATGGATCGATAACAACATCGGATGCATCTGCTTGTGCTGCTGCAGGGAGCGTGCTGAGCGGTGGTGGCAGCGTCCCGGCTCCCAACGCGGCACCAGCGGAGTGGGTGCGGATGGTCAACGACATCCAACGGGGTGCCATGTCCTCGCGCCTCGGGATCCCCATGCTCTACGGCATTGACGCCGTCCATGGGCACAACAACGTCTACAAGGCCACCATCCCCCCCCCCCCACAACATCGGCCTTGGTTGCACTAGGTGCGTAACTACTTCCTTCCTCACTGTTTTCTATTCAAAAACTTGAACAACAGTCGAGGCGCAACCAAGCCTATATAGATATACAATTTTGAACGCACAATTTTATGTTAGATGCCACTTGGAGAATATATAATTGGAGTACATTAACTACTAAATGTATGTATCGAGATTGCCAATCAAGTTGATCAACTCGGTGTCATTTTATATGTATGACTCTACACGCTGAACTGATCGCTAACTCGCGTGACTCTCGTTGTTCTTTGTAAAAGCAAATGATTTAAAAGAAGAGCTATGTATCCGGAAACATAACGGGGATCGATCAAGCTCTCAAATTGTTTTTAAGGGTATATTAAACTTTCATTTATGAGATTAACACGCACCTCATTGGAAATCACTAGTAGAGAACAGACTTTGGGTTCTAGGCTTTAGTCCCAGCCATTTTTAGGCCTGAAACTACAGACAGGATTAGTCCCGGTTGGAGCAACCAACCAGAACTAAAGTCCCCTGCCCAATGGCTAGAGGTGCAGCTTTTATAGGAGGGGACCTTTAGTCTCTATTCGTGGTTCAAACCGGGACTAAAGGTCACCCTCTAGTCCTGGTTGGAGCTACCAGCCATGACTAAATCTTTAATCTCGGTTGGTGGCTTCAACCGAGACTAGAACACTACCTGTAGCCCGGTTTTATACCACAAACTGGGACTACATGTCTCGGGCTATATACTTTCTCCTTCTTTCTCCCTAAGCCCGAGCCATTTCAAGCTCTCTGCCTACTCTGTGTTCTTGCTCGTGTATGGAGTTCATGCTTGCGGGATTGGTGAAGACTTCATTCCCCCATCCATTCTTCGGTTCTAAAGGTTACCAACTTCATCCTCCCATGTTTCATCACTAGCATGGCTCATTTCTTGGTCTATAAATAGAGAAATTTGTGGTTTTTTAGATTGGGAATGATGGTGGATTTTTTTATTTATATACCATTTGAGCTCGAAATCACTTGATAATTTGAATATGAAGATGAAGGAAGCTTATAGTAGTTCATCAAAACTAGTATGCACCTTTCATTGCCTCATTTCATGGTCTAGAAATAGAGAATTTTTTTGTTTTATAGAAATAGATTTTTTTGTTTTTTAGTATATAGCTCATTTAATTTCATGGTTCACAAAATGAGAAATATATAGTAGTTGATGAAAATGATTATAGAGAGTCATAGATGGCGACCGCTTCTAGGTCATCGGCCTCGCATGGGGTCCCTAAGCGACTGAGGCCGGACCTCCTCCTTATTGCGTGCCGCAAGTGTGGGCAAAGATTGTGAGGGAGTACATGGTGAGAAGAAGGGTCCCAACCAAGGACGCATCTTCTACACATGTTCGGATCGCAAAGTGAGTAATTTTTTTGTCATGTTTTGCTATGGTTGGTAGTCATTTTTTGTGATGATTTTGATTAAAGTTCTTGATTTGTTGTTGTAATTTCAGTGGGATGGCACTGGATCATGTGACGGTTGGTACTGGGAGGAAGAGTATGTTGAGCACGTCCAAAAATCTCTTGCAAAAGAGACTGAGGTGGCTGATGAGAGTGCACCTGTGTATGATGAGGCAGTGAACCAGCAGAAGAATGATGTGTCCGTTTTAGTTGGAATATATTGGTCGTGAAATCCTTATTCTGTTGAAGTGCATTGTATGTTTAGTTTGTTTAGTGCTATTTCGGATTGTCTACATTGTATCAAGGCTTTAATAAATTAATATTCGAGAGTATGTGAAACAGCTATGTGGTATAAGATATTAATTAATCATGTTGATTGATGGATATTTTGGATCTTTTAATTAACTACTAACCATGCATGTTGTATAATATGGGTTATTACAAGTTTTTGATATGGTGTACGTCATATACGTAATGCAGATGAACTGGCAATGGATGTACAATGTTGATCCCCGCTCCCTAGAGTTCATGAGAGGCGTGCATGATTTCTTAAATGTGGCCAAGGAAAACACGTGGAATGGTTTCATGTGCTACCAATGTGTTCTATGTAAGAATGAGAAGGATTATTCTTGCTCATGGAAAATTCACGAACACCTATTTACGTCGGGTTTCATGCCAAACTATATTTGTTGGACTAAGCACGGAGAAAGAGGTGTTATAATGGAAGAAGATGATGAAGAAGAAGGGGATGATGATAACATGATTATTCGTGGTTTTGCTGAATACGGTGCCTTTGATGATACTGCAATGGGGGAAGCTGAAGAAGAGGTAGCTGCTGAAGAAGAGGCAGCGGCAGAAGATGAGCCCGATGATGATCTTGGTCAGGCCATCCGTGATGCACAGAGAGAATGCGAAAGTGACAAGGAGAAGATCAAGTTCAAGCGCATGCTAGAGGATCACAAGAAATTGGTATACCTGACTCCCGAAGAGGGGCAAAAAAAAGTTGGGTACCACACTAGAATTGCTTCAATGGAAGGTAAAGAATGGTGTATCTAACAAGGGATTTGGGGAGTTACTGACTATCGCAAAGAAGATGCTTCCGAAGGCAAACGAATTGCCCACCACTACATACGCAGCAAAACAGGTCGTCTGCCTTCTGGGATTAGAAATCTAGAAGATACATGCACGTCCTAACGACTGCATCCTCTACCGCGGCAAGGAGTACGAGAATTTGGATGCATGCCTGGTATGCCGTGCATCATGGTATAAGATCAGGCGAGTTGACCCTAGTGATGTTGAGGGCGACGGTGAACGTCCTAGGAAGAGAATCCCTGCCAAGGTGATGTGGTATGCTCCTATAATACCATGCTTGAAACGTTTGTTCAGAAACAAAGAGCATGCAAAGTTGTTGTGATGGCACAAAGAAGACCGTAAGGTAGACGATATGTTGAGACACCCTGCTGATGGGTCCCAGTGGAGAGCAATCGATAGAGAATTCCCGAAGTTTGCAGAAGACACAAGAAACATAAGGTTTGCTTTAAGTACAGATGGCATGAATCTTTTCGGGGAGCAGAGCAGCAGTTATAGCACTTGGCCTATTACTCTATGTATCTACAACCTTCCTCCATGGTTGTGCATGAAGCGGAAGTTCATTATGATGCCAGTGCTCATCCAAGGCCTGAAGCAACCTGGAAACGATATTGATGTGTACCTGAGGCCATTAGTTGAGGAACTTCCATTTTTGTGGAGCAGCATTGTTGTCAAAAGGTCATGACATGGGCCATCGTCGATTTCTTCCATTGAATCACACCCTAAGAAAGAGAGGCAAGCATTTTCAAGGTAAGGCAGAGCACCAAACAAAGCCTGACAACCGTAGTGGTGAGGATGTATTCAATATGGTCAAGGATGTACAAGTAGTCTTTGGGAAGGGACCTAGCAGCCAACCTATTCTGAATGATGCTAACGGACACGCACCCATGTGTAAAAGAAGTCCATATTTTGGGAGCTACCCTACTAGCAAGTCCTAGAGGTCCACAGCACGATCGACGTGATGCACCTGACAAAGAATCTTTGTGTGAACCTGCTAGGCTTTATGGGTGTGTATGGGAAATCTAAGGACACACTAGAAGCAAGACATGACCTGCAGTGTATGAAAGAACGAGAGAACATGCATCCGGAGAAGGTAGATGATGGACGCCAGTACTTAAGTCCTGCCAGCTACACTCTTAGCAAAGAAGAGAAGGAAAGCATGTTTGAATGCCTAAATAGCATCAAGGTCCCATCTAGCTTCTCCTTGAATGTAAAGGGGATAATAAATGTGGCAGAGAAGAAATTCCTAAACTTAAAGTCTCATGACTACCACGTGCTTATGACACAATTGCTTCTGGTTGCATTGAGAGAGATTCTACCTCCAAATGTACGATTAGCCACCGTGAAACTATGTGCATTCCTCAACGCAATTTCTTAGAAGGCGATCAATCCAGCACATCTAGCAAAGCTATAGAATGACGTGGTCCAATGTCTTGTCAGCTTTGAGTTGGTGTTCTCGCCATCCTTCTTTAATATTATGAGGCACCTCCTAGTTCAATTGATCAAAGAGATTAGTATTCTCGGTCCTGTATTCCTACACAACCTGTTCCCCTTTGAGAGGTTCATGGGAGTCCTAAAGAAATATGTTTACAACTGTGCTCGCCCAGAAGGAAGCATCGCCAAGGGCTACAAAATAGAGGAGGTCATTGAGTTCTACGTTGATTTTATTCCTAACCTCGACCCGATTGGTGTTCCTGAATCACGGCATGAGAGGAGACTAAGTGGAAAGGAAAAATAGGGAAGAAAGCATATATTGGCAAGGATGATGATTATTTTCGTAAAGCACACTACATAGTTCTACAAAACTCCTTGGTGGATCCGTATATCGAGGTACACAAGGACATTGTACGATTTGAATTCCCGAGGAGGACTGAAGCCTAGATTACGCATCGGCACATGGAATCTTTTAGTGGTTGGTTGCAAAAACGATGTCAGGGTGACGAGAGTTTGGATGACCAACTGTACTTGTTGTTTAGGGAGCCATCTTGGCATATCCTGACATTCAAAGGGTACAAGATAAATGGCAATACATATTACACGATAGCCCAAGATAAAAGGAGCACCAACCAAAATAGTAGTGTATGCATAGATGCAACAGACCCAAATGGGAATAAGGAAATATATTATGGCTGCATAGAGGAGATATGGGAATTAGACTATGGACCTTATTTTAAGGTCCTTTTGTTTTGACGTCAATGGGTGATGGTGACCGGAGGTGGGGTAATAGTGGACCATTAGTACGGAATGACAATAGTGGACCTAAACAATCTTGGGTATAGAGACGAACCATTCATCTTAGCCAAGGATGTGAATCAGGTTTTCTATGTGAAGGACATGTCTACCAAACTGAAGAAAAGGAAAACCAACGACAACGGCTCGAACAATGAGCCAAAGTGGCACATAGTTCTTTTAGGGAAAAGAAACATCATGTGAATCGAGGACATGTCTGACATGTTAGAAGATTATGAAAAGAATGATGGAATTCTGCCCTTCATAGTAAACAGTGACCCAAGCATCCTGCTAAATAATGAGGACACTATGGTTACGGCACGATCATAACCAAGGGACATACATCAAAAAGAAGTTTATTGCTGTTCATGCTTGATATGGTGATGTATTAGACCTATTATGTAATAATTGTGACTTCAGATTTTTTTGTCGTGTTTTCATATTTTCTACGGTTTAATTGAATTTTCTGCTTGATGGTGGATTTCCCGTGGAGAATGTGTGATTAAAAACCAAATGATCAACGTTAATAAGATGTGAAAACTAATTTTCTATCGAAAAGCAATAGTTTTAATGATTTTAATCAAGTAGTACATTTTGCATGGTGCAAATTGTGATTTTTATTTACACTATGTTAAATATTTATACGGATTAAACAAAAGAGTTTAGGTTATAGATTTTTGTTGTGTATAATAATGCAAAACCAGGTTCAGAAATTTTTTGTAATTTTTTGGCTAAAATTTTATTTACTAGGCAATTAACAACTCTTTGTATATTTATATAAAAGAAATATAAAAAAAAAAAAAATTCTAAAAATTGGTGGGAAGCCAAACAGTAGCCCACCTTTACTCCCGGTGGATCAACCACCCGGGACTAAAGGTGGGCTATGTTTTCACGGCCCGCCAAAAAACAACTTTAGGCACGGGCCGTGGCTGCACCCGGGACTAAATGTCAGACCTTTAGTCCCGGTTCTTACCATCACCCGGGACTAAAGGTGCTTTAGTCCCGGGCTGTGGCTTCACTCGGGACTAAAGGTCCCCAAATATATATCGCCTCGTCTTCTTCTCACCCTCCATCGTCTTCATTCTTTACCCGAGAGCCACCGCGCCGCCGCCGCTCCTCATTGCCTCCATGCATCTCTCCCGTCTCTCGCCGTCTCCACCGGCACCTCGGCTCATGCATCTCCCATTCGTGTGCGGTGCCCAGAACCGGATCTCGTCATGCTCGCCCTCACCCAGATCTGATTTGGATCCGTCGTGCCCTCGTCGCCATCGTCGATCCTCATCCTTGTCATCGCTAGCTTTGTCCCCGGCTCCACGCGCACGCGCACCTCACCGTGTGGTCGTCTTCCCCTTCACCGGAGCGCTCGTCATTGTCCCCGTCGCCGCGTGCTCGTCCTCTTCATCGAGAGATCACCTCTGGCTAGCACCGTGCCTCAAGCTCATCGTTCGTCCCAGGTGGCTAGCTCTACGCGCACGCGTGCCTCATCCCGACCGGCTCCACATGCGCACATGCTCGTCGTCCTCCGTGCTCGTCGTCCTCGATCTCCTCGCCGTGCTTGTGCTCGTCCTCGCCGTCGTGCTCATGCTCGCCGTGCTATATGTGAGCCACAATGTGTGTGTATGGATGAGTTTGTGTGTGTGAGGTGTGTGTGCAGATTAGTTTTTCTGCATAGAAAAATATAGAAAAATAGATAGATTTTATTTGTAGACAAAATAGAAAAATGTAGTAGTTTACTTAAATATAAAATATATATATATAGAAAAAAATTTTGAGTGGTATGAATTGTAGAAAAAATGTAGTAGTGTACTACAATATATAGTTGTAGAAATATATTAGAATCTTCATCATAATTGAAAAGATTATTTTTATTAGTGCAATGAATTTTTTGGTATATATATCTGAATTTTTATATATTGACATTAATGCTGATATATATCCTAATATCCTGAGCTCCGCTCCAAACCCTAACGAAGGCGTAAATAATAACCATGAATTATATAGTTATATATATTTGATTCTTCATAATTAATGTGACATGAATTTTGATATATTTATAAACACCAATGTAGATCATGATATATATATATATATATATATATATCCTAATATCCCGAACTCGCTCCTAACCCTAACCCAGCCGAGCTTCGCTCCAAACCCTTATATATATCCTGATCGAGTTCCACGCATGCAAACCCTAACCCGAGCTCGGCATAAATAATAACCCTAAATTCTATAGTTATTTAAGTTTAAGCCCCTGGCTCTATCCATTAATTAGCATATGCATGACTAGTGTATGGTTTTCATTTATATATAGTTGTGTTAATTAAGATGGCCGAGTCGTAAGATGACTACGACCAGAATGAGGCCATGATGAACATTATCAATGCCGACACTCAATATGGCCCCAACAACCAGGACGAGGCTAACCCAGAGTTCGATGACGGCTCCCACTACTTACTGAATTTTGAAGATGTGAAAGAAAATCCTGTGCAAGAAAATCCTGGCGAGGTATATTTGTTAATAATCTTGCATCTCTTATATATATGAAATTAAACAAAATTCCATTAATTCATATATATATGTGTATATTTGTGTATCTTTGTGTTTCTTCGTATGTAGCTGTGGTAGAACCGCTCAAAATAACATGCCTTCGAAGGCACTCATCTTACACTAGAGACTAAGCACCCCGAAAGTTAGCTACCTCGGACAGCCTGTTGAGCACACCCCATGGGAGAACTTGAATCAATCCACATTTGATGTCTAGAATCCAATAATGAGTACAAGCTTATAATACTTAGTCTATTTCATACAACAAGAGTTCTTGGAAACTATCTATTACAATACCAGGGTTCAAAGTGCGATAATTAAACAACGGAATGAAAATAAACATCTACTAGAATCGATGCAAGGATCCGTCTGTGCCCACCAGAAGAATCCTTCACACAAGGGCTACTCCTCAAGCTACACCTGCAACAAGGTAAAATAAACCCTAAGTACACAATGTACTCGCAAGACTTACCTGACTAGTGAGAATAGTTTCCCAACTCCAAGGGGTATGATAGGCAATATGGGTTTGCTATTTTATTTTTGTTTGCAAAAAGCATTACTAGAAGTACGTCCTTAAGAACATATTTTATTAGCAATGATTACTTTATTAGCTGAACCATTCTAGGTAAGCACCTGTTCTACCTTCAAGCAAGGGTTGATCAATCAGAACCATTTTACCATCTTTCATATTTCAGTTTTTACTACGGTGCTAGACCATAGCTAAGTCATACCATCTCATGAAAACGGTGATTCATGAACCAATGTATCCCATATGGGTACTCAGAACACACGCCTTGTTTGTATCCCAGGCATAAACAAGACCAACCCATGCCACTCCTGTCAGCTACTCGAACCTATACTAGTAGGACTCATAGATAGATATATCTATGCATGTGGTTTTCATAAAATTATTGTAACATAAATGCACATCACATATATATATATATACAGTGACTATAAAAAATAAGGGTTATGCACTAGGGCTTGCCTTAGGCAGGCGCAGTGTCAGCTGAGTCAATCGTCGGTGGCTCCAGGACCTCTCCTACACGAGAATCTCCTCCTCGTACTCCTTGAACTCGCGATCGTCCGTGGTCTCTATCTCCACCAACTTGTTCTCTACATGCATGCGATGATGATGTGATACTTAGCATTTAGGCAACAACAACTCTTAAAATAAGAATACGCATACTAAGCTACTAACCTAGCTCTAATGACTAAGATACTAAGCTAACTACCATATTCATCAAGCAAAGTGTTGGGTTCAACTACCAAACACCTAGCTTTACAAATTAAGGATACATCTTTATTTCTACTAGTGATTTAATGTATATTGAAACAAAGAACATTTAACTATCCTAATGCTTAGTCTATTCTAAGGCTACAAAAATTACAGTGAGCATATAATAATACAATGAAGCTACCATAAAAAATTCAGGACTAATGCTATCACCAATTTAGCACAAAAATTCGTACAATGATTAATTTTAATAATATGAAGCACTTTCAAACGATTTAATAGCTCCTGGTATCAACATGTATATATATGAACTAAATACACTAATAGATAGATCACAATTTTAGAAACTTAACAAAATTTATTTCATAATTTTTGGATACCTACATGATTTTATATTAATTACCAAAGATCAGTTTAGAAATTAAATTAGAAAACTATTTAACGATCCCCTCACAAAATAAAATGGATTCTCCAAGGGTCATGCACCATATGCATAAGGTCGCCCTTTGAGCGCCACCACCGCCACCGTCTTGAGAGAGAGGCAGCCCACGGCGGGGAATCCGCAGCGTCTTTGGCGCTTTTGTAAAATAGACCTCGCACTTCTCCTGAATTACAACTAAGTCCTAACACTATTTCCCTTCTCACAACACTTCTCACTTAACCCCTGGCTTTCCTGGAATTCCCCCACGCGCACCCCCGGCTAACCCGTGCACGGCGGCGTGGCGAGCGGTGGCCACGCCGGCCACCAAAGACCCGCACTGGCTCATCGGTCAGGCCGACACTAAACTATGGTCCAACCGCCTACACCGAGCAGCAACGCAGGGCGGTGGGACACACTAGACGAAGCTGCGGTGGCGCGTGATCATCCACGATGGTGACGCGACTGCTCTAGCAAACTAGGGCATCTAAGGTCCTAACTAGGTAGCGAGTGAGCATCAGTAGACTACCGTGGACCTAGCCGAGATGACGGTTGGAGAAGAGGATGATGGAGAAGGGCTAGCCACGTGCGGCCGAACCATAGGGCGGCGCACCGTGGTGGCACGGTCTCGTCAATGATGACGGGGAGGCAGTAGCAGTTTGGCTAAGGCGTGCAGGGTGAAGAGGGAGTAAAGGCGATGCTAGTGGTGTAGGTAAATTGGTTCGGGATGGGTGGTAGGAGGGCTACCCTCGACCATGGCCGAGCGTGGCCTTAATGGCATGATGGCGTCGAAAACTCCAAACTGGAGCGCGGCCTTGCACGGTTCAAGGCTGGGTGGGGTCGAGCAGCGAGAGGACATGATGTTGAAACCATGGATGCACTGAATTGAATGGAGGTGATCGCCCACTAGGTAATTTGATGGTGCGGTTTGATGGCAGCAACAGAGGGAAAAAGAGAGAAAGAAAGAGACAGGGCGCATCAGGTGGGCTCAGCTCAGCCTCGCCTTGGTGGGATGCGGTCTACGTGATCGTGGAGGCCCACGCGCAGGCACTGTGGACAAGCACGCGCTTCCATAACCGGGCATGGCCTGCGCGACCGTAGTGCCATAAACGGCAATGCAACGGTGAGCTCCACCACGTGCTCGTGGCTGCGGTGAGCACCAAACTAGGCCAGCAGCGGGGTAGGGGTGTAGAGGGAGGCACGGACATGACGGTGAGGCAACGCCACCTACAGCGGCTGTGTCGTGGCACAGGGCGGGTCGGTAGTGCGGTAGGACAGCCCATGGGAGCGCAATGGCAAGATGAGCAACAGCAGCACAGCACGATTCCACGGTGACAGCAACCTCATGTGGCAGTGGCCGAGGATGGCAGAGGCGGTACCCCCATAGCTTAGCGCGGCAGCGATGGCGTTGCGGTGATGAATGGGGCGGTAGTGCAGTGGCCCGTAGTGTCAAGCCGTAGCCAGGCCATGGCCCAGTCGGACGTGGCCTTGGCCAGCCACGCATGCGTGCGCATGTGGGCCAAGCCAGTGAGGCGACATCATGCCCCCAGGACATGGTGACCATGCCCACCTAGCCAACCAACCCAAGAACATGTTGCGCACGAAATTTAAAGCGCCTATAACAACTAAACGGTAGCTCTTGAGCCTAAACCATCTTCACCATGCTCCAGAGAGCATATCAGCCTACCAACCCGAGCTAAAACATGACACCACCACCTAACTTGATTTCACAAAATAAATCGCCAAACATTTTATTGTCTTACTTCTTATACAAACTTAAATTCTTCCAAGTCCTTGAGCTGAATTTGATTTCAAGTTCCATTTTTAGGCTATTAGAAATGTTAGCTAGCAATGTTATTTGTCCACAGCAAGTATTTCATTATCATCTACAAAGTTTGTACTTCAAACTTTATTTAAGCATCACACACATGTTCTATAGTATTTTGTTCCATAAAAATTGGTTCAAAACCCTATTTGATAATTGCCTAAGTTATGGAATAGCTTCTCGTTTAGTATTTTTATTAATCATTTTAGGTTGCAATACTTCATCTATCCATTCCATCACATGCATTATCACATAAACATGATGCTCATGATATGGTTTAGTAATTTATTTAGGGCGTAACACTGAGGGTGTTACAGCTCTACCCCCCTTAAACAAAATATCGTCCCGAGATTTTATGTGAGTGTCTAGCGTGGGAAGGGATAAGAAATAAATTTCAATCTAAATAATTACCTCGATAAGTTAGGAAGGAGATGTGAATAATGTTCAAGAATATAATTCTCCTGCTCCCAAGTTTCTTCGTCCTCCGAATGATTTTGCCATTGGACCTTATAAAATTTCACCACTTTGTTTCTAGTCACTCTTTCTTTTTCATCTAAGATTTTAACGGGATGCTCAATATAAGAAAGGTCAAGTTGGAGAGAAAGTCCTTCAATTTCCACCACTTCATCGGGAACTCGCAAACACTTTTTTAGCTAGGAGACATGGAAAACATTATGGACTGCTGATAAAATATCCGGGAGTTGGAGACGATAAGCAACAGAACCACACCGCTCCAAAATTTTATAAGGTCCAACATAATGAGGAGCTAATTTTCCACAGACTCCAAACCGATGCACACCTCTTATCAGAGATACCTTGAGATACACATGGTCACCAACTTTAAACTGCAAAGGCCTTCTCCTCTTGTATGCATAAGTTTTCTGACAGTTCTGATCTGCTTTCAAATGACTCTGAATAACAATGACTTGCTCTCTTGCTTCTTTGATAAAATTAGGCCCAAAATAACCAGGGTCTCCCAACTCAACCCAATTAAGAGGTGTTCTGCATTTCTTGCCATACAAAGCCTCGAAAGGTGCCATTCGAATGCTTTTTTGATAACTATTGTTATAAGAGAACTCAGCTAAAGTCAAGCATTCATCCAACTTTTCTAGAAAAGAAATGACACAAGCTCTCAACATATCCTCAAGTACTTGGTTGACCCTTTATATTTGACCATCAGTTTGTGGATGATAAGCTGAACTTCTGAGAAGACGAGTACCGAGACACTTCTAGAGATGCTCCTAGAAGCGAGAGACAAAAACTGACCCTCTATCCGAAACAATGGTAAGAGGAACCCCATGCAAGGTTACAATCCAATCAAAATACAGCTTGGCATACTTCTTGGCTGAATACCTTGTATCCCCAAAAGAAAATGAGCAGACATGGTGAGGCAATCCATAATGACCCAAATAGAATCATACCCCTTTGTTGTGTGGGGCAAACCCATAACAAAGTCCATGCAAATATCCTCCCATTTCCAAATAGGGATAGGCAACGGATGTAAAAATCCAAGCGTACGCATATGGTCCGCCTTAACCCTTCCGCAAATGTCACATTCTGAGATGTATTTGGTAATATCCTGTTTCATATTTGGCCACCAATACAAGTGATGCAAATCATGATACATCTTGTTACTTCCCGGATGAATGGATAGCTTGGAGTTGTGACCTTCATCCAAAAATTTTCTCCTAAGCTCATCACTTGAGGGAACCACCAACCAGTTCTTGAACTTCACCACACCTTGATCATCAATACTGAAATGAGGACCACGCCCTTCTGCAATTAACTTCTTGATATGAGGAATTTCTGAAGCATCTTGCCTTTGCTCTATAATAATTTGCTCAAGTAAATCCGAGACTAGAGCAATATGGGCTAACACCTCAGAATGGTTGAGAGACAAAGATTCTTTTTCAACTAGATACGACTTCTGACTTAAGGCATCAGCTACCACAATAACTTTTCCCGGATGATAATGAACTTCTAAATTGTAATCTTTGATTAACTCGAGCCACCTCCGTTGTCTCATGTTTAGCTCGGACTGAATGAAAATATATTTGAGGCTCTTGTGTCCATAAAATTATGTACTTTATTTTCCAACAGGTAATGTCTCTAAATTTTTAGAGCGTGCACGACGGCAGCCAACTCTAAATCATGGGTGGGACAATTCAACTCGTGCTTTTTCAGCTAGCGTGAAGCATAAGCTATCACACGTCCATCTTGCATAAGCACACATCCTAGTTCAGTCCTAGAGGCATCACAATACACATCAAACGACCTATCAACATCTGGTTGGGCAAGAACAGGGACAGAGGTAAGAAACTTTTTTAGGGCTTGGAAAGCTTCTTCACAAGCCGTACTCCATACAAACTTGACATCCTTCTGAAGCAACTTGGTCATTGGTTGAGCTACTTTAGAAAACTCAGGGATGAAGCGCCGATAATAACCAGCAAGACCACGGAGCTGACAAATCTGATGCACTAACTTTGGAGATTTCTGATTTAACACATCTTGCACCCTGCCAGGATCCACAGAGATGCCTTTAGATGTCAGGACATGTCCCAAGAACTATACTCGATCCAACCAAAACTCGCACTTACTGAATTTGGCATACAACTTGTGTTCCCTCAATCGAGTCAGGACTATGCGAAGATGTTGTGCATGCTCTTCATTGTTCTTAGAATATATCAATATGTCATCAATGAACAACACTACAAACTTGTCTAACTCTAGCATGAAGACTGAATTCATGAGATACATAAAGAATGCAAGAGCATTGGTGAGACCAAAAGACAAGACTAGTATTCATAAAGTCCATACCTAGTAGAGAAAACTGTCTTTGGGATATCTTGTGGCTGGATCTTAATTTGGTGATATCCAGAACGAAGATCAATCTTTGAAAACACCTTGGCACCAGCCAACTGATCGAACAAAGTATTAATATGAGGTAAATGATACTTGTTCTTAATTGTTACCGCATTGAGAGGGTGATAATCCACGCACATCCGAAGAGTGTCGTCCTTCTTCTTCACAAAAATAGCTGGACAACCCATGGTGAACTTGGACGGATGAATCCCTTCCCCAACAATTCTTCTAACTATTTCTTCATCTTAGCCAATTCCTTTGGATCCATGCGGTGAGGACGCCGCGAAATAGGAGCAGTACCAGGTTCTAACTCAATGGAAAACTCCAGATCCTCGTCCGATGGTAACCCTGGTAGGTCCTCGGGAAAGATATCTAGAAGCTCACGAGACCACGTGAATAGAAGCAATGTTAGGAGAAGCTTCAAAGATGAGCAACAACTGGCAAGGTGGGGACCGAAGGAATAAGGAGAGACATTCTATCCTCAGAAGAAGGAAGCTTCAACTCAACAATTCTTTGCCTAAGGTTCAAGGCTATCCCATAGTTTCTCAACCAGTTCATTCCCAGAATTGCATCTATGCCTTGCCCAAGCAGCACCATGAACGGGAGACAATAAGAGTGAGTTGCTAGCACTAGTCTGACTGTGTCTGTCTGAGTTTTAACGCACAACTGCGCACCCGGGGTTCTGATCTCTATTGGCAATAGTAATAGCCATAGTAGATATATTGTGCCTTTGTGCAAACTCCATACTCATAAATGAATGTGATGCACCAGAATCAAATAATACATATGATGGGTGGGAATCAATGGTGAACATACCAGCCATCACTGGCTCTCCATGCGGGATCTCCTCAGCCTCAGTGAAGTTAACCTGTCCTGAGCAGCTCACAGGCACCTTTTTCTTGATGATAGTCCTCTAGACTAAACGAGAGTTGGCTGAAGGCTGAGAAGACTGAGTAAGCTGGTTCTAGGGGCACTCAAGAGCATAGTGGCCTTCCTTGCCACACTTGAAACAAGCACCTGGCTTATTCCCCTATCCCTGACGAGGCGGAACCTACTATCCCTGAGGTTGTTGCACCTGCTGAGTAGATGCACGGTACTGAGTGGGAGGTGCCTGGTGAGTCTACTGAGTCTAGCGAGACGACTGTCCATCCGGAGAGGGATAGGACACCCTCCTCACAACATGTACCTTCTAAGATAGTGGGTGACTAGAAGACCCAGTGATCACCCTCTTGTGCTTCCACTCAGCCTGAGAGTCATGCTGAAGTCCTTCCATAGCAATGGCAGCATTCATCAAAGCACCAAAGGTTTGATAGCCCCCTGTATACAGCTTATCTTGCAAGATGCAAGAGAGACCATGATTGAAATGGTCCATCTTATTCTCATCAGTATCCACATGAGTCCCAGCATACTATGCAAGGTGGTTGAACTATTCACATATTCCATCACAGTCATGTTTCCTTGCTTCAGCTCTAGAAACTCGGACAGCTTCATGTTCAGCAAACCAACAGGAATATAGTACTGACGAAAAGTAGCCGCCAAGGCACATGGCGGTCCACAGGCTACATGGCATTGAAAGTGTCCCACCAAGCACAGGTAGATCCCAAAAGCTGCTATGCGGCAAAGCGCACCTTCTACTCATCAGTCATATTGAGCAGCTAAAACTTTTGCTCTAAAATACGAAGCCAATGCTCCGTGTCCAGAGGCTCCGCAGTTGGCATGAATGTGGGTAGGCGTGTCCCCAAGAAGTCCTGATAAGAATAGGGCATCTTGGGACCATAGGCACCACCCCCATTCCCACCAGGGCCTCCACGGGCGAAGCCACCAATAGTCTGTGCCAGCATCTCCAAGGCACGGGCTTACTCGCGATGAGTAGCCAATATCTCAGCTATCATCTCAGCATGGGTCATTGGAGGTGGTGGTGGTGGAGTACCAAGGAGTGGGGCCTCGTGGCTCTCCTCGTTGGCATTGTCGTTATCATCGCCACGACCGTTTTTCGCTTGATCTTCACCAAGACCACGGCCTATCCCAGCACTGGTGCTCCCACGACCAGACCTCAAGTTCATTAATAAACAGATAGGAACCCACCGTTAGGGACAAGGCCACCATATTTAGAAACAAAAGGCTAGAGAGATGATAAGGCCCAATAAATGGTTACAAGCGAGAACTTTTCCTTAAGAGTTAAAGCATTTCTCTTTATTTGTTATCCTATCAGTTTACTACCCAAACTATACGTGTGGGGGAGTTTAGTTTAAGCAAGATTCTCTTTTCATGATGCATGGATCAACCTATTCGTTCGCTCAAGCTAGAATATAGCGGCCCTCACATATAATATTTGGCACAATGCACACTCACTTCCATAGGCTAAACGATTCTTACGCGGCGTAAGTTAGTGTACCTACAAAAGATTGATTAGATGAAACTAGTGCCACTATCCTAGATAGACCATATTACTAGGGCTTATACTTATTTATGTAATTTATCGCATCCTACTTTTCACAAAGCTTTTGTTGGTCAAATTTTAGGTTATGAAAAATAGTTTTTAAACTCATAGACTCATTATTGGCTCTGATACCACCTATGGCAGAACCATCCAAAATAACACACTTTTGGAGGTGCTCGGCTTCCACTAGACACTAAGCACCCTGAAAGTTAGCTACCTCATACAGTTCTGTCGAGCACATCCCACGGGAGAACTCGAATCAATCCACGTTTGACCTCCAGAATCCAATAATGAGTACAAGCTTACAATACTTAGTCCATTTCATACAACAAGAGTTCTTGGAAAGTATCTATTACAATACCAGGGTTCAGAGTGCGATAATGAAACAGCAGAATGAAAATAAACATCTAGCGGAAATGATACAAGGATCCGTTTGTGCCCACCAGAAGAATCCTCCAGACAAAGGGCTACTCCTCAAGCTGCACATGCAACAGGGTAAAATAAACCCTCAGTACACAATGTATTCACAAGACTTACCCGACTAGTGGGAATCGTTTCCTGACTCCAAGGGGTATGATAGGCAATATGGGTTTCTTGTTTTCTTTTTATTTGTGAAAAGCATTACTAGAAGTACGTCCTTAAGATCATGTTTTATTAGTAGTCATGATTACTTCATTAGCTAACCATTCTAGGTAAGCACCTGTTCTACCTTCAAGCAAGGGTTGAGCAATCAGAACCATTTTACCATCTTTCATATTTCAGTTCTTACTACCGTGCTAGACCAAAGCCAAGTCGTACCATGTCACAAAAATGGTGATTCGTGAACCAATATATCCCAGCTGGGTACCCTAAAACACATGCCCCGTTTGTACCCCAGGCACAAACAAGACCAACCCATTCCACTCTTGTCACGGGGTCCAGGTCCCCGTTCAAACTTGGACTCCAAGCCCCCACACTTGAGACCCGGTCTCAATAGGGTGGTTAGACCTCCACCTTTCCCCGCCTCCAATCAGTTAGTCCCATAAACAAGTATGTGCTTAGAGCTGGAACCCACGACAAGAGTGTAACGAGCCTTCCTGCTCCCATAAGCAAGTATGTGCTCAGGATAATAAGTCTGTGACCTGACTACGATCCATAGCAACAGACGGTCCTCAATCAACATAGATAGGGAAAATAGTGTAACTAAGCTAAGCCCTGTGGCCACGGGACACAACTCGTCACACCCACCATAACCCATACCATATCCCTGTCTGGTCTTTATTTTCCTTTCATCATTTTTATCATGAGAGTAATTGTAATAATCACCTATTGTGAGTAACGGCAGGTTACTCACGCTACCAAAAACCTAAGCATAGCAGCTACTCGAACCTATACTAGTAGGACTCATAGGTAGATATATCTATGCATATGGTTTTCATAAAATTCCTGTAACGTAAATGCACATCACATATATATACAGTGACTATCAAAAATAAGGGTCATGCACCAGGGCTTGCCTGTAACGTAAATGCTGAAGCGGCCCACACGACACCGGCCCACGTGCGAGATGGCCCGCGGCGGTGGAATCCCGCACGCGCTGGTGCTTTTGCAAAATAGACCTCGCACTTCTCCTGAATTACAACTAAGTCCTAATGCTATTTCCCCTTCTCACAAGACTTCTCACTTAACCCCCTGGCTTTCCTAGAATTCCCCCACGCGCACCCCGGCTAACCCGTGCTTAGCGGCGTGGCAAGCGGTGGCATGGGGTGGCCATGTCGGCCACCAGAGACACGCACTAGCTCGTCGGTCAGGCCAACACTCAACTATGGTCCAACCACCTACACCGAGCTGCAACGTGGGGTGGCGGGATGCACTAGAGCGAGCTACGGTGGTGCGCGACCATCCGCGATGGTGACGCGACTACTTCGGCAAACCAGGGCACCTAAGGTCCTAACCGGCTAGCGAGTGAGCATCAGTAGACTACCGTGGACCTAGACGAGGTGACAGTTGGAGAACATGGTGATAGAGAAGGGGTGGCCACGTGCGGCTGAGCCGTGCAGCGGCGCTCCATGGCGGCACGATCGCGTCAGCGACGACGGGGAGGTGGTAGCGGTTCGGCTAAGGCGCATAGGGTGATGAGGGAGTCAAGGCGATGCTAGTAGTGCTGGTGAATTGGTTCGGGATGGGCGGTAGGAGGGCTGCCCTCGACCATGGCCGAGCGTGGCCTTAATGGCACGATGGCGAAGAAAACTCCAAATTGGGGCTTGGCCTTGCACGGTTCAAGGCTTTATGGGGTCGGGCAGCGAGAGGACGTGATGTTGAAACCGTGGATGCACTGAATTGAATGGAGGTGATCGCTCACCAGGTAATTTGATGGTGCGGCTCGACGGTGGCAGTAGAGGGAGAAAGACAAAGAGAGAAACGAGGAGCGGCAGGTGGGCTCGGCTCGGCCTTGCCTTGGCGGGATGCGGTCGGTGTGATTATGGAGGTCCATGCGGGGGCGCTGTGGATAAGCGCATGCATCCACGACCAGGCATGGCCCGTGTGACCGTAGTGCCATAAATGGTAAGGCGACGATGAGCTCCACCACGTGTCAGCGCGGCAGCAGATGAGCACCAAACCGAGCCCAAATAGGGTAGGGTAGGGGTGCAGAGGGAGGCACGAACGTGATGGTGAGGTGACGGCACCTGCAGCGGCTATGTCACGGCACATGGCAGGTCGGCGGTGCGGTGGGACAGCCCACATGCGCGCAATGGCAAGATGAGCAGCAGCACCATAGCATGGCGCCACGGTGACAACAACCTCGCGTGGCAACGACCGAGGATGGCAGAGGCGGTGCCCTGCAGCCTCAACCGGCGCGGTGGCAGCGGCGGCGGTGTCACGGTGATGAATGGGGCGGCAGCGTAGCGGCCCGCAGCGTCAGGCCACGGCCCAGTCGGAGGTGGCCTCGGCCAGCCGCGCGCTGGGAGAGCTAGTGAGGCGACGTCGTGCCTCTGGGACGTGGTGACCGCGCCCACCCGGCCAACCAACCCAAGAACGTGTCGCGCACGAAATTTAAAGCGCCTATAACAACTAAACGTATGCTCTTGAGCCTAAACCATCTTCACTATGCTCCAGAGAGCATATCAGGCTTCCAACCTGAGCTAAAACACGACACCACCTCCTAACTCGATTTCACAAAATAAATCGCCAAACATTGCATTGTCTTGTTGCTTATATATACTTAAATTCTTCTAAGTCCTTGATCTGAATTTGATTTCAAGTTCCATTTTTAGGCTATTAGAAATGTTAGCTCGCAATGTTATTTTTCCACAGCAAGTATTCAATTGTCATCTACAAAGTTTGTACTTCAAACTTTATTTAAGCATCACACACATGTTCTATAGTATTTTGTTCCATAAAAATTGGTTTAAAACCCTACTTGATAATTGCCTAAGTTATGGAATAGCTTCTTGTTTAGCATTTTTATTGATCATTTTAGGATGCAATACTTCATCTATTCATTCCATCACATGCATTATCACGTAAACATGATGCTCATGACATGGTTTAGTAATTTGTTTTGGGCATAACACCGAGGGTGTTACAGTAGCCCTCTGGATCGACGACGTCGATGAAAAGTGTACGAGGCCCGACAAAACCGTTGGAGGGCCACTACATAATCACATAAGTCGATCCTAATACCGGCGAACCGCTCCTACCAAAAAACAATGCAAAGAAGTTTGTAAACCACTGTGGGGTTCTTGTTAGGGACAGGGTCCCGATCAACGTCCGTGAATGAAAAAAGAGGAAGGATGCTCCTCTAATCAGTTTTGTCTTTGAGCGAGAAAAGGACATTCATTGGGATTCAGTCACTGCACATTTCACTCTACCAGCAGGTGTAGATTTAAGAAATCTAGTTAAAAGTTGGGCTCTCAAGAAGATGGCCACACAATTCCAGACCTGAAAGAAGAAGTTGTACACTAAATTTGTCTAGAAGAATCTAACTATAGATTTTAGTGAAAATAGCCCATACAAAAAGTTGAGGGACGATTGGCCTAAATTTGTGAAGTACAAGACCACGGAAGGGGGTGAGGAACGGGTGAGAAGGAACCAACAGAATGTGTGACATAAGCGGTACCATCACAAAATGGGATCAGGTGACTACAGGAGTGCCATTCCAAAGTGGCAAAGAATGGAAGAAGACCTACTTGCCAAAGGGATCCAGTCATTTTCAATCGATTGGCCCAAACGCTTCAAGAATTGGTTTTTCACGCATGATGGATCACTGGACCCAGAGACCGGGGAGTCGGTTGATGGTGGAACAATCAGAGAAGCGGCATGAAGACTTTTTTATATTGTAGATGCTTCTGCCAGTGGTGCCTTTGTGCCCAACCGAGAGAAGGATGAGCTCACGTACGCCCTCCAGACTCCTGAACACCTTGGGCGAACGTGAGGCAAAGGGTTGATTTCATGGCGGCATGGCTTCCCTGAGGACGCCGCTACCTACAGAAGCCGCTAGCGAAGGAAGGATGAGGAGGCAGAGCGGATCCGTAGGTTAGAGGAGGTGGTGCTTCAATCGCGGGAGCGAGAGTGGGAATGAGAACTAAGCATGGAGGCGAGAATGCAAGAGGAAATCAAACGACAAGTGGCACTACAGTTGAGTAGCCAAAGGCAGCCATCAACATCAGAGCATGTAGTCAACATTAGCCTCCCTCAGCTAAGAAGCAGTTGCGCTTCCACTGAGCTCCCAAATCAAGATGAAGCATTGCAGCACTTCCCCGTGGATGACATCACCGTGCGTTTGACGCCATGTGAGCTGCATATTCCCTTGGGGAATACTGGTACCATAGTCTTGGTGGTGGACAGTATTGTTTCTCCTGTGGTCCCCGACAAGACACCATACTGTTTTGAAACTTCAGTGACCTATATTGAAACTGATTATGCATTTTTCCATGGAAAATCAGGCTAAATATGATATTCATGCTGATGGTATGTATTGGGTCTTAAATACTTCTAGAAAGAAATGGAAGGAACTTAGGGAAAATTTGAAGAAACAGTATTTTGATGATAGATTAACAGATGAGCAACTGAAGAAAAAGTATGGTGATAGAGTTAATGACAGTGATCGGAAGTATCTCATAACTCATTGGATGTCTCCTGACTTTTAAGTAAGGCTTGTTGATATTAAAATCTTATTATATGCTTGTGGAACTTGTATACATCTATTTGTGCATAATCTAATAATTTCTCACTTAGGTTTGCACGGAAATTGCCAAAGCGAATCATGCTAAGTTGGCCATACATCATACATCAGGCACCAGGAGCTTTGCTCGTTCTAGACATGAATTGGTATAGTTATCTTTTTTCACTATCTTACATAGGTATTTTCTGCAGATTATTTATACTGAAAGCTAAAACACTTGTAGGGTCATGAGCTAGGACACCCCCCTCGATGAGATGAAGTATATATCAAAACTCATACAAAAAAAGTGGTGTTCCAACACAGAATGCAGAACCAATCATTGTAAGTTTTCATGCATTTTTGCTGAATTGTGGTAGTTAATTACACCTCAAACATTAGCACCTCAAAATTAAAATTAGATAACTGTTATTATACTAAGCGTTTCTTTGCATAGTTGATTACACCTCAAACATGTGAACCTGTCACTGCTGGTAGAATTGCAATGGTAGGATCAGGAGTAGGATCAGTCACACGGTTCCCTAGTGCTTTAGTGATTCAGGCTATTATTGCGAGCGTCACTCAAGTCAGAGTAGATGGGCTGTCTTGTCTAGCTTTCCTGTCCTTGCTTCGAATTGCTTGGCTGCTGCTTCAGTTGCTGTACTTCCTTGGTCTGGGTTTGTCAGTTATAGGTTGCATGATTATGTCGATTGTGATTGTGCAAGATTTGCGCACGGAATTACTTGTTGCGCGTTGAATTTTGTACTTGTTCTTGCAGTCTTGCTTGATAGCGAACTGGGTACAAAATGACGAACAGGGAGTACATAGTACAAGGTATAGAACTTGTTTCATTTCATCATGGGTGCGCCAGCAGTGAACTTTTCTCTTGCAACCACATCGCAAAGTGCGTGTGCTAACTGATTGGTTGAGTGAGTGCACATTTAAATCTTCAGTTGTTCCCTTGTCAATGAATATGCCTATTGACAGTTGATCTTACCTTTTCATGACAATGTAAGAGTGCGAAATAATGTCATTATCTAAAGATTTCTGTCCTTCTATGAATATAATATGCATTAGTAACATCTATCTCATTGTCTATATAATTTAGTTGCTACTGTATGTCCTTACCTTCTTCATGTTTCAGGTTGAGGGAGGCCTTGAAGGTGTACATGATGCTATCAGCAGGAAGCCAACAGATGACATTTTGCTTTTGACGGAGATGAGACATTTTTTGGTGAATCTAGTTAGATTGTACAAGCAAACATATGACCCTGCCATTTGACCTAGCTAGGTTGTATGTGTGTTTTTCCTTTTGTAATGACCTGTCATGGATCAAGATGATAAAACTTGATGTATTGCTAAATGTTGGCTTAAATGAAGACTTGAGAGATACCTTTATCAGATAATGTGCTTGATGAGTGTTGTGGGCAGCTATGGTTTACATATGTATGTGATTGATGAATAATGTGACATGTTATGGATGTTTATTATGTTTGAAATCTGGTTAATATGAAATTAATAATATTATACATAACTGTGCCAGTTCATAGTGACTAATTATTGGTTGCTAAAAAGTTTGATATCCTCAAATCATTGGCTAAAACATGTAACAAATCATCGGTCCCTATAAATATTTGCGTCCAACGATAGGTCGCTATAAAGTTATAGCGACCGATGATCGGTCACTATAACGACTTATAGCGACCGATTTGGAGTCGCTACAGATTGGCTGTGGTATAGTGTTAACACATAGGTTGTTAAATAAGCAACAAAAATATTATTAACACAAAGTACTTAGGATATTCATATACACCTAAGGGACAAAATAAAGACATATAGAGCATAAGTCGTACATGTGACGACGAAGGTACTCTCATGGGCAATGGGTCTTCTCAATGTGGGCCCCATTAAACATGTGAGGACAACACGGTGGAAGATCCAAACACAAGATGGCCAATTTGGGATCCAAACACAAGATGACCTGTTTGGCAGGGCTCCTGCGGCTCCGGCTCCCGCCCCTGTCGGCCGCCCACGGGTCGATAGGTGCCAGGCGGAGCTGGAGCCGGAGCCGCGGAGCCCAAAAAATGAGCTCCGCCTGTGTTTGTGAGAGAGTTAAAGAGGAGAGAGAAAAATGGCTCCGGCTCCCTGTCGGCCCGTGGGCGGCCGACAGGGGCGGCAGGCGGCTCTGCCAAACAGGTCACTGCTTGTAGTTTGTTCCGACTTCATTTCTCAAGCAAGAAACGATATCTTTAGTTTTTCTTCCCTTCCTTCGTTAGGTTGTTTGACATGTCATATTTTTACTTAGGTGGCAGTGCAATTAATTGTGTAGAAACTAGCCTAGTCACAAGCTAGACTAGCCTAAGGAAGCCAACCCAAGAGTTAGAGCCCACATTTAATATAATAGTGTATAACACAAATATGTGTGCATTTAATTCCAGCTCCATCTATACTCCACTGTTAGGATCAAGATATATCAAATAGCTAATAAATATATACGCAAGTTACCCAAACAGCCAAATCTAACCCAGTCTCTCTCCATGTTTACTAATATATTTAGTAACCAAATAAATGAACAAAAATATACATATCACAATTAATGCCTACAATTAATGCCTATATAGATTTATATATATATATATATATATATATATATATTAATTGAGGAATTGAGGACAATGCTGATTGCTAACACTACTAGCTCACTCGTCGCTCAAGCAAGAGCTCAGCGTATACCACATGTTAAGATCCAACATGAGGAGCGGTGGTAGGGGTCACGTTTGCGCGATGACCATATTTTTTGCATTGCTCTTTGGATGTCTTGCATTGCCTGTGATAGGTAATTAGTTAATTTTACTCGTCCTCGATCATGATGTGTCCCATGTTTGTTATCATGTATCGTACTGATGACTGCATTATTGCTGCAATTTGTAGGCCGCAGCAGCAAGCTACTGAGGGCCGAAGATACAGTAGGCGCTCTTGCTACCAAGACAAGTGGCAAGAATAAGGCTTCTACAGTGAACGACTCCTCCACTATATCAGGCGATAAGAGCAAGATTTATCTTATACTGTGCACATATCAATTCTTGTGTCTTCGCAGCAATTGCTACTGCTGCCAAAAGGCGGGCTGTTTCAGTACGTTCCAAGAATGCCAGGCCCATTGCCCAGCCTCAACCCTCGCTGCCCGCTGCCTGGTGGAGCGGGCACCAACTAGCTAGCGCATGAAGAATTGATTCAGCAAGATCAACCGAGCGTTGTCCTCCTAATAATTGTTTAAAACATGCATTGAGATCGTAAGGGTTATTTGTTTCTTGGACATCTTAGTCATCCATTCGTCTTATTTGAGCTTGCGAGGTCTACTAGCTATCTCTGTTGTCAGATTCTGCTCATTTGGTGTTTGTTTTCATGTTGGATTCAGATGTTAGCACTAAGCAGTGTGATGTGTGATGCCTTTATTTCGGTGGGTGGCTTTAGTTTTTTCACAGCCAAAATTCTGAATTACCTTGAGGCTGTCAATTTCCTTGAGAGCCTCAAGGTAATTTGGGCTTTTTGAAAGCGTTTGTTGAATAACGCTTTCTCTCCTCGGTTGTCTATTGTGCTGATTCAAATCCATACAACTTTTTTTTAACAAACGAGGCAGAAGGACTGCCTGTTATATTAAAAACAAGATGAGCCAAGACAGCCCAAGAAAAAAGACATGTGCAAAGAAATATACAGTGTAAAAAACTCTCATCATCGGCATGTCAAAATCGTAGTATGTTTTTGCTACTGCCATGATCCAGACTCTGCATTCATCCTTTATTTTCTATAATAGCTGATTACAAGATAATTCTTTGTGATTGAAAATTCGAGTATTTCTTACATTTTGAATTTCCCATGAGATTAAGATGCTCAGAGAGCACATTCCTTTCCTAGAATTGCAAGGTACAGTTGAGAGGGAAGCAGGGGCGAATTTAGAGGGGTTTATTGCGGTGCGTTGACCCTGATAAAATTTACAAATCCTTTAGCAAAACATTGCTAAAGTTGAAGAAATTTTGTATTATGCAATGAAGCAGAGCTCGATGATCCCGATGATGTTCTCGGTTAGATTCGCCACTGGAGGGAAGTCCATCACTGATGAAGTCAGTCGCTTTGTGACCAGAAAGACGAAAAGAGACCACTGAGTCCTATCAAAGCGGCAAGTTTCCTTCCAAATACGCCTGGAGTGTCTGCAATGAGGAAGGAGGTGGAGGATAGTTTCTGGTTCTCTCATGACAAAGGGGCAAACAACATTGTTGGGCTAACCACTCGCCTCGAGCCTATCCGACGTCCATAGTACATGTGACGACGAAGGCACTCTACCGGGTGATGAGTTTGCTCAATGTAGACCCCACTAAACATGTGAGGACGAAACGGTGGAGGCTCCCAACACAAGGTGGTCCGTTTCTTCACTGCTTGTAGTTTGTGCCGATTTCTTTTCTCATGCAAGAAACTATGTATTCGGGTTTTTCTTCTCTTTCTTTGTTAGGTATCGTTTACCATGTTAGATTTTTGCATTGCCACTAAACATGTGGCAATGCAGTTAATTCTATAGGAACTATCCTAGTCACAAGCTAGACTGTCCTAACGAAGCCAATGCAACAGTTAGAACCCATTTAATATACCACAAAGTCGATATATATGCATTCAATTCCAGCTCCATCTACAACTCCACTATTGGGATCAGATCTTACTCGTGGCAAATATATATTCAAATTGATATAGACATTACAAGATAGATCAGATAGCTAATAAATATATACGCAAGTTACCCAAACAGCCAAATCTATCCCGTCTCGCTTCATATTTACCTATATATTTTACTAGTAGCCAAATAAATGAACAAAATAATATATCCCAATTAATGCCTATAAGGTTTTGTATTTCTCTCCCTATATATTGATTGAGGTATTGACGCCAATGCTAAATGCCAACACTACTCATTCTGCTCAAGCAAGATCTTCCAAAAAACAAAGACCCAACATGAGGAGCAGTGGTAGGGGTCACGTTTGCGCGATGACCACAATTTTTGCATTGCTCTTTGGATGTCTTGCATTGCCGGTGATAGGTAATTAGTTAATGTTACTCATAATCTCCTCGTCCTCACGATGTGTCTCATGCGAAATTGTCATGTATTATATATGTGGCTTGCCATTGAATATTTGAATTTATGAATATATGCGTGCGCCCGTACTGATGACTGCACCTATTGCTGCAATTTGTAGGCAGCAGCAGCAAGAAGCTACTGATGGCCGAAGAAACAGTAGGCGCCCTTAAGGCTACCAAGACAAGTGGCAATAATAATGCTTCTACAGTGAACGGCTCCACAACTACATCAGGCGATGGGAGCGAGATTCATCTTATATTCTGCACATATAAATTCTACTGTTTTCACGGCAATTGCTACTGCTGCCAGCAGGAGGACTATTGTTTCAGGACATATAAGGAATGCCAGGCCCATTGCCCCGCCTGCAACCCTATCTGCCCTGGGCCTGCAGGAGCGAGCAACATCTAGCTAGCTAGCGCATGAAGATCATCTCAAAAGAAGAAGAAGAAGAAGCTAGCACATGAAGAATTAATTGATGAGCAAGATCATATCGACCGAGCGTTGTAATCCTAATTAATAATTGTTCAAAACATGCATTGAGATCGTATGGGTTAATTTGTGAGTTCTGCTGGCTAGCTCTATTGTCAGATATATTCATTCTGCTCATGTGTCTATTTTCATGTTGGATACTTGGAATGGTATGTGTCAGCACTTACACTACTAGAAAATGTTCATCACCGACGGTTTTGGCGCCCGTTAGTAAAAGTCCTTGGTGATATAGTCAATGTTCATCGCCTTTCTGTAGTAGTGTTATTAGCACTGTGATGACTTTAATTTGTTTTTTGTGGGTGTGGCTTTAGTTTTTAATTTGTTGAACAACGACTCTTTCTCTCATCTATGGGTTGTCTGCCGCTGATTCACAACATGCAGATGGGGGCGATTATCTTATAGGAGTAATATCTGTTTCAAAGCCATGCATCTTAGTTATAGAAGTGCTGATTTCATGATGACAAGCATGTTGATATCAAAAACAAACTTTCACGAAGGCCTTCTTCTTTTTGTTTGCTCTATACGTGCTAGAAATCCATAAAGTTGGCCAAAATATTACATTGAACGGAAGAATTTTTATATATCTGAACTCTAGCTGGTTTGTGGGCCGGGCCGGTGTCTCACACACGACACGTCGTAATCACATTTGGACATGCAAGCTGGTCCGACGGGAGCCCAACAGCAAGTAGCTAGGCGTGGCATGAGCGTGACAACTAAGTCCCGGCCCGGAAGTTCCCGAGATGCTTAATGATGGGCACCCAGCACACGAGAGGTTAGAGCTCCGCGCGCGGTGAGACCCAGGCATCCACTCGCCTTCCGAATTTTTTATTTTTAACCTTTTTTTTGAAAAAAAATCACAAATATGTCCCTGGAGAAACATTTTTAAAATCTGTACCCTTAGCTCGGCACCATCATTGCTGGCGCCGAGCTAACACATCTCGGCGCCAGCGTCCCTAGCGTCGAGCTCTTGGACTCGAAGCCAACGTGACGGTGACATGGCATGCAGCCTGTCTTACGTATGGGCCCCAATCTTTCTCTCTTCCTCTCCCTCTCTCTCTCTCTCGCTTTTCCCTCGCCCGAGCAGAGAACCGCCGCCGCCGCCCGCGCCCTCTCCCTCACCCGGTCACCCGCGCCCGCGCGCCCTCACCCTCACCATGCCCCGCGCCGCCCCGCGCCCGCGCCCGCACCGGACCGTCGTGCCCCGCGCTCGCGCCGGCCTCCCGTGCCACGCCGATCCCCTCGCCGTCCCCGCGCCCGCCTCGCGCCTGGCCGCCCACGCCATGCCGCCACCGAGGCCGCGCCGCCCCCCGCCGGACCGCCGCGCCCCGTGGCTGCGCCGGTCCCCGCTCCGGCGGCTATCCCGACGTGCCATCCGCGCCTGCGGCCGCCTTGGCCGCGCCCCGCCGCGCCAGTGCCATGACCGTGACCGTGCCGCCCGCCACCGCCGGCCTAGGCCGCGCCACGCCGCGCAGTGCACCGGGCTTCCCACGCCCGCCGCGCGCCACTGCCGTCCTCGGCCGAGCCCCCACCGGCCCCGGCACCTGCAGTGCCTGGCCATGCCACCGCCGGCCCGGCTCATTGGCCTAACCCACGCCCGGCGTCTGCTGCGACTCCGTCGACGTCCACAACTCCGTCGTCGGACAGGTAAAAATTGTGAATTTGCAATGTGCGTACTTAGTTAGCTACGATTGTAGTGTAATAGTTTTTGCATTTGTTATTTACTAGTTAATGTGATGACTCAGGTAGGTGATTTAGTTAGTGATCTAGTGAGATAGATATGTAGATAGATAAAAATATAGATACATAGGTACATAGCTATAGTTAGACAGCTACTTAGATAGGTAGTTACAGATTTAGTAAACTAAATAGGATGTAGCTATTTAGTTAGTACATTATATCTATGTATGTAGTTATTATCTTATTTACTTAGTTTATAGTTAGAAAGTACTTGTTAGGTACTATCTATCGACTAATTTGGACTAAAGGACATGTGTTTCGTTATGTATTTGAACTAGATGGATAACCTAGTGACCATATATCATGGAGGCACCGTTGAATACAATCGCTATGGATATGTTGAGTTTGTTGACATGCAAAGCATGCCTGTGCTATTCAATGATAGGCCTTCATTTAGTGAGATAGTTGCAAGGGCTCGGGAGGAGCTGCATTGCCTTGGAGATGATGGCATTGCAGTTGAGGGTGTACTGCACCTAGGTTCTCCTCCCAACATCCTCAGGCGAATGATCCCAATTGGGTGTGCAGATCAGTGGGAGAACTATGTGAGATCAGCTATGAAGAGCCAACTACAATGTTTGGACGTGGTTGTACGTTGGGTGTGAGTTGATCCCATCCCTCATGGGTTTTCCCCACCAATGGGTCAGCAGGCACACATCGACCCTCCCATCCCAGAACCTGATATGGATGTGGAGGTTGCAGCTACGGTTCCCGATGCTCAATCTGCCCCCAATATGGTAGTTGGAGATGTTTGTCAGACTCATGTTATTGTGGCAGATCCTCCTCATGAGATCCCTTTGACACAGAATCATCCGAGTAAGTGTCTTAACCGCATGGTTATTGGGAGGTTACCCCCTTCCTTACATCCATTTCTTTTATTCTTTCCTCATTTCTCTGCTTATGTTGCAAGAGACATTCCTAAGAATGTGGATGTGCCCCCTGTTGCTGCGCAAGTGCACTATGGAGATGGATTCCATGGCTCCAATAGTGTTGAAATTATGAATGATTCGGGGCCATATGAGATGGCAAGGGCTCTTGATTCTGATGATGATCGTCCTGTTGGAGAGCTGACAGAGAGTGATGTTGAGATGCTGAGGCGTATCTTTCCCGGCCACCGTGATCCAAGAGTTCACGAGTTCAGCGATCTTGCTCATTCCGATCAGGCGTGTATAGAAGGACGTGATGATGAGCTCCTAGAAGCTCCTGAGGCCGGCCCTAACATGGTAATTGAGAGTGGGAGGGTGTTCAAGGACCTCCCTGCATTGGAGAGGTGGTTGCGGGCGTTTGCAGTGATACAAAAGAGACCTTACAAGGTCTTGCATACATATGCGGAGCACCGTTACATAGTTGTGTGACAAGAAACGTTGCCCATGGAGGGTTTGTGCAAGGAAGCAAAAAGTCACCGGAAAGTGGAAGATCACAAAAGTTGTAAGGCCACACAATTGTGCTGACCATGAGCTGATACTAAGGCATCATTGTGGTTGCAGGACAGACACAATGCAAGACGTGTACGTTCCTTCCGTAGGCAGAGGAGGCTTAGGTTCCTCTAGCCAAGCAGCTACAAGGGACGGGGACGAGGATGAGGACGACGACAAGGACGACGTGGACCAGAGGCACGAGGAGCTTAGCCCCTCTCAGCTCCATGACGCTCCCTTGACTCAGCCTACATAGCCTCCAGGCACTAGGCGACGCCGTCCACCTGACCCTTACACTCCAGGTACGAGCGCTCTCGGTCACAAGGGTAAGGGTAAGAGTAGGAGGCTATGAGGGTTGTGGTAGATGTTAGTATGCACTATTATGGATTTTGTATTTACTTTCCTGTAACTATTTAGGATTGTATGGACATTGTGGACTATTTGGACTGTGCAGGACATGTTATATTGATTGTGATGTTCGTCGTGGTTGCATTGTGCTCTTTGGATGATTAAATGTTTGGATTATATAATGATGTCTCTGTTTGTAACTGTGGATGCTCCTGAAACAAGGGAAACTCTTGCAATTTTTTTCCATGAATCATTAATCATTCTACAAAGCTAAAAAGGCACAGTACATAGATTAAATGTAAATTCATAGAACGTGTATAGTCCAATTGTATCGTACAGATGCTTTGCAGATGAATCTAGGCTTTCCAAGTAACAGTGTATGAATAAAGGCTTTTCAGACAATGAAAATAGACTTTTCAGTTATAAGGACAGCAACGATTTATCACTTCACTGACATAGTACTGGCATGCAAGGAAGCATAACTCCACTCCATCTCCACCATCCATCTTATGCTTGTTTGATCCAAGGGCTGAGGTGAAAAGGCACATGGATCGCTGACATGGCACATTGAGAGGCCTCCATTCCTCCTCTCAACCTATAAATAACCCCTCACTCCCTCTCATTCACACATACAACAAGAAAGAAGAGCACTCCTCAGTATTTTCTTTTGTTGTAGTACCAATGTCTGGAGGGTCGTCTAGAGGGAGAGGAAAGGGGAAGGGAACAACCATTAGGTGGGAGGGTCCTCTTGGTCCCGATTTCTATGAGGAAGCTCTTTATGAGAGGTTCCCAGTTGAGAGCAAAAGTGATTTCACCAAAGAGGCACCACTGAGAGGATACGATGAACGAAAAAAGAGTGGCCAAAATGCTTACATGGTGAGGACTGCCTAGTGTAGATGTTCACTGAGGGAATAGATGGAGGTCGTCGTTTCTTCAAATGTCCGCGAGCATGGGTAATTTCTATTAGTATTTGTTTCTTTAATATGTCCTCATCTATACAACTTACATGACATACTTATTGCAGTCTTCCTTGGTCAAAGAAAACTATGGGTTCACTAGGTGGGTCGATCCTCGACCTATTTATCCGCATGCGGAATAGATCTACTACCTGCAGGACCGTATCTTCAATCTAGAAAGGGAAGTTAGTAGTGGTTACAAGGACGATGAATAGGAAGACGAAAACAATAGTGCCAGTTCACATGAGGCACTCTACAATGATCCATATTGCACCTGCCCTAATCACAGGAACAAGGGTCCTCCACCGCCACCCCCGTCGCCACCACCACCAACAATGGGAGGCTACTTTGGAGAAAGTGCAACACAATTTGCTATGTGGCCACACTACTAGGACGACTTTATCTTATTCACATGCCACATCTGTGTGTTTCTTGTTTGGTTTAATTACCTAAGGCATCTTAGGTTTAGTCGAAGGAACTCTGTACCCTAATTCGGTATATGTTGTCACATGCCATTTTATTTGTTTTGTGTGTTGAATTATATAATGCCCTACTTCGTTAGGTTTTATTTGCAGTACGTGATCACATTTCAATATGTCCATAATATTAAGCTGAATATTATGACCACAAATAATGAAAAC
The DNA here is from genome assembly GCA_904845875.1 of Miscanthus lutarioriparius. Classification (NCBI taxonomy): domain Eukaryota; kingdom Viridiplantae; phylum Streptophyta; class Magnoliopsida; order Poales; family Poaceae; genus Miscanthus; species Miscanthus lutarioriparius. The sequence goes on along the minus strand of CAJGYO010000008.1, from coordinate 85,152,713 downwards.
AACCACATAATGAAAAGTCCAATACTATGCCACATTAAACAACATAATAATACTAGAAGTACGTGCCGACAGTAGACATAGGGGGCAAATGCACTTTCAAATCCTCAGTCTGAAATATACTGAGTAAGCAACTCATCATCCGAGTACCAGTCCTCTACCACAACCCTGTTGCTATGGCTAGGCTCACCTGCATTGCTCTAACCTTCCTGTCGCCGATAGTAAACGGCCTTCGCTTCATCTGTGGCCTCTACGGCCTGAGTGAAGAACGCGTCGTCATCCTCCTCCGCCCGCAAGCCCGCCTTTACTAGAGCGATGAGCTCGCTCAGTCTGCCAGTGTCGTCCTCAGCCTCCTCCGCCTGCAATCCTACCTCTGCTAGAGCGATGAGCTCGCTCAGTCTACCAGTGTCGTCCTCAGGCTCCTCCACCTGCAAGCCCACCTCTGCTAGAGTGATGAGCTCACTTAGTCTGCCAGTGTCATCCTCATCCTCCTCATCAGACAACACAATCGGTGATTGAACGGTGCGACCAGCTCGCGATCTATGCTCATCTAACTTCTTTTCCTCATACCTTGCACGAGCCACCTCTGCAGCATGTTCCTCGCTGCATCCAATCCCTTCATATATAAAATGCAATCAGTTAGCAACGCGATTATATTACATTTAAAAACAGGCAACGAAAAAAATGTTTTCAAGCACTCACTGGCACATAATGTAACAACATGCTCGTTCAAGACCTGCATCTGTACTCTTGTCTCCTCCCTTGCCTCCTTCCTTGCCCTCTCCTCCTCTAATGTCATCTGTCTCTCCAATCCCCATTTATCAAGCCCAACATCGATTGGGTTACAAATACCGCGCTGTCTAGCAAACTCACGCATCTTTTCTTTGTGATATTTAACGAATAGGTTGATGTAGTCAGGTCCATATCCCCTCTTCCGTGCAATTACTTGCCTCCCCTTCAGTTCATCCAAGAACTTAGCTTGACCATCATAACATTCCCACCTACATTTCCTAGTGCTCTGTTCAAATGAAAAATTATATCATATATGTCTTAGCAAAAAAAAACAAAATACGATTTCATGTTTACCACAAAAATAACCAACCTCATCATAGTCAACCATATGGCCGTAATAATGGCCTATTCCAAGCTCTGAAGGGCCTAGGCCATAGTTAGATTTAACACCACATTCGCACATGATAAGAGGTGCTTTGTAAATTACCCTTTCTTTCTTCTTTTCCTTAACCTTTCGTGGTTCTTCTGGCCATTTGTTCTTAGGACCATACAACCACTCCTTGAAACGACACTTTGCCATTGAAAACACCTAAATAAGGTGACATTAGTACATGAATACATATAGCTCAACATTTCAACATATACACTTTGCACTTACTTCATGCTTGTTTGGACACACAAACTCTAACGTATTCTCAGGGTTTATCATAGCTCGATCTCCGCATTCTCACAGAGGAGGTTCCTCGAGTCGTCTAACTGCGGCTAGGTGCTTCTCCTTAGCTGTCATTGATGGAGGGTTAGAGGGGGTGGAACCCATAGCTTGAAGTGCTCACGTGGATGTCTCCCTCTAAACCAATCATCCAAAATGAGGTACCTAGGATCAAACTTGTCTGCACCATCAATCCACTGAAAGAAAAAGCATCTCTCATGGTCCTACACAACGAGATTCTAACAAAATATTAGTAGCATACTTAAATAAATAAAGAAAAAAGATAGTGAAAACAATTTCGTATATTAAAACGACTGCATGTGTAGAAGCACCGCACCGCTGTGTCTGGATGTTTCGATTAAAAAATGTGGGCCAGGAAACCACAGTCACAGTTAGGGACAGGGAGGTCAGGAGGGACGGGGGCATCTTTGCTAGACGCGTCGGGGTATAATTCTCGAGGACAACCCTGTTTTCGCCAAAACTCCTCCTGATACATTTTTTGCATCTAATAAAACGGATGTCATTTAACAAACAAAAATCAAAACATCACAAATAAATGTCAATGAGAACCATAACTACAGTACAACCAATTTCGTTCTAAGAACCGAAAGCAATTAACATTAAACCCTAAACCTAGGGTTTCCCATTTGATGCACAACAATGAACCCATAACATAACTACATGCGCTACGGTTACCTAGGTTTGCTAGCTTTTCCACACCTTGACATCATCCTACGGTTGTATAATACAAATATTGAGGGATAGAATGAAACCCTAAGTAATAACGATTCTTAGGTTGAAAAATCTGACTAATATATACCGAATCGATGCGAAAAAAACTAGGAGGGGAGCGAGGATACCTTGTTCTCGAAGATATACAGATCAAATCAAAGTTTCTAAGGTCCAATATGCCAATTCGTGAGGTAGGACGAAGTGGGGACAGAAAAAACCCGAGACGGAGGAGAAAGAAGAGGAAGAAGGCTTGGGCAGAAAGGTTGGGGCCGGGGTTAAAACATAAGCTCGGCGCCAGGATCTACGACGCCGAGCTTGGCGCCAGGGTGACTGACGCTGAGCTTCTTGCCATGTCACCTCCACGTCTGCTTCGAGCCCAAGAGCTGGCGCCGAGACGTGTAAGCTCGGCGCCAGCAACGATGGTGCCGAGCTAAGGGTTCAGATTTTGAAATCTTTCCTCTAGGGGCATATTTGTGAAAAAATTTCAAAAAAGGGCTAAAAATAAAAAATCCGGACTCGCCTTCTGCTTTGCGTCCATCATCAACTGCGAGCCACGGAAACCCAATCAAGAGGAAGCAACCGCCCTGCCTCGCGCCCTGGAACTCGGCTGCAGCCGCATGTGAATCTCTACATTTTCTTTAGGATAGGAAAACAGCAGGGAAGCAGGGTGTCCCCCTAGTGAATTTTATTAAAAGGCATCGCAAAGGTTACTCCCTCCATCCCTTTTTATCCGTCGTTTTCACTTTCGGAGAAATCAAACTTAGTCAATGTTTATATGTTGTTCTCACTTCCCTTTTCATTTTCTAGATACATTTTGCTTTCACTACATATTTAGACATACTGTATATCTAAGTGCATCAAAAAAATCTATATATTAAAAAAAGTCAAAATGAAAATGGAGGGAGTTGCAAAAACACTTTCATGCTCCGCCGGTGACATTCGCAGTTAATTCCGATCATGTGAAGAAGTAGCGAAACCAACCCAAGAGTCAGGGCCCAGTTAATTTAATAGTGTATATACAAGTACTAGATGAGAGGAAATTTTGTATGGCACGCAGTATATATATATATATATATATATATATATATATATATATATAGAGTATATTCAGTAGCCAACTACAAAATAAGTTATTCTGTAACCATCTCTATTTACGATAATTTTATATACTAATTTACGATAATGTCAATACATATTTACGATAGTTGGGTTACTAATAACACATGGGGATATTTACCATAACGTTATAGTAAACAACTTAGCAAGGAGTTACTATAATCTCGTAAATTAACATAGTAATTATCGTAACTCAAAGTGGATACAGAATAAGTTATATATATATATATATATATATATATATATATATATATATATATATATATATATATATATATATATATATATGGTGCATTTTATATACTCCCCGGAGTAATTACTCTCATAATTAATAAATCATGTTGCGTATGTGTACATACTCATTTATCAGTTTGAGTATGTTGACATACTAATATTAAGATACTCCAAATCTTTACTATGTGAATTTTTTTTTCAAAAGAGCACATATTTTTAATATATTATATAATACTATGATAGTAGCATATAAAATAAGTATAACCATATACTCTAAGTATACATATATACTTGTCATACATAGTACCCTAGATGGTCTAGTATGATGATATATTCCATCTACATACACTTCGTCGGGCCATATACACCCTAAATCTAGAGATATACACATAGGAGTAACTACTCCCTAGGAGTAGGAAATAATTTCCATATATATATATATATATATATATATATATATATATATATATATATATATATATATATAATTTCAGCACCAAATACACACCTCCACTGCTGGCATTAGATCTTACTCCTGGCCGGGGAATACATTCAAATTGATCTAAACATTATAAGATAGATCAAATAATTAATAAATATATACACAAGTTACCCAGACAGCCAAATCTAGCTAACCTGATCTCCGTATTACCAATATATGTAGCAACCAATAAATAAATGAGCAAATATATCCCAATTAATGTCTAATTAAAATTTTATAATTCTCTCTGTATATATATTGATTGAGGCATTGAGGCCAATGCTGATTACTAACACTACTCACTCGTCAGCGCTCGAGCAAGAGCTCGGCACATACTATACTAAGATCCAACATGTGGAGCAGTGGTAGGGGTCACATTTGCGTGATGACCATAATTTTCGCATTGCTCTTTGGATGTCTTGCATTGCCTGTGACAGGTAATTACTAGTTAATTTTAATCATCGTCGTCTCGTTATCATCATGATGTGTCTCATTTTTAGTTTCCCTGCGAAATTGTCATGGATCATATACTCCTTTCGTTCCAAAATAAATTAATTTCTAATATAAAATCACTCTAAATCAAACTATCTTAAGTTTGACCAACATAGTTAGAAAATATTGCAATATATCTATAAATTAAATGAGTACATTATGAAAATATACTTTATGACTTATCTATAGTGATACTACTCTGCTTTGCGTCTATCATCAACCGCGAGCCACGGAAACCCAAGCAAGAGGAAGCATCCGCCCTGCCTCTCTCTCCCCGGAACTCGGCTGCATCCGCATGTGAATCTGTACATTTTCTTTAGGATAGGAAAACAGCAGGGACGGGTCTCCCCTACTGATGATTTTTATTGAAATGTATACTAAAGGTTACACGAAAAAAGTTTCATGACACAAACAAAGAGAAGAAAAAAGATTAAGTAAATAATTATACAAGGACGTCTATATGCTAGCCATCTTATCTTATCTTAGTATTAATAATTAGAGGCCCCAACATAAGCACAATATTAATTCTCATTAGACGCGCTAGAAAAAAAGATAAATCCTAGAAATTCTTATAATAATCAGAAACATCTAGCCTTTAATTCGGTAGTCTCTAATCATCGTCATTGATAATATAGCCATTGGATCTATTGTAGTTTATCAAAAAATTATCCGACCACCATTGCCATAATGAAATCTTACTATTACTAATTAGAGGTCCCAACAAAAGCACCACGTTAAGTCTTACAGACTCGTTAGAAAAAAAGATAAGTCCTAAAATTCTCACATAATCAGAAACATCTGACCTTTATTTGGTAGTCTCTAATCATCGTCACTGATAATAGTCATTGGATATATTATAGTTTATTAAAAAATTACCACCACTGCGATTATGAAAAATACATAAAGTAACCACTAATTTGCATGTAAATTATCCACCTCTGCCATTACAAAAGATAATTCAAAATAACCGTATATATTTGTATATAAATTACCCACATCTTCCATTATAAAAATAATTCAAAATAACCGCATAAATTTGCATCTAAATTACCTACCTTGGCCATTATGAACATAATTTAAAATAACCCCCAATGTCTAAATTATCTAGCTTTGTCATTATGAAAGATAATTTAAAATAATTCTCTAACCTTGTATCTAAATTATCCACATCTAACATTATAAAAGATAATTTAAAATACCTCCTAATAACTTTTTAAATTATCCACTTTTAAAGATAATGCAAAGTATATTGGTGCAATTAATTAGTAGGCCGCAGCAGCAAGCTACTGAGGGCCGAAGATGCAGTGGTAGGCGTTGCTACCAACACATCAAGTGGCAATACTGATGCTTCTACAGTGAACTCCACTAGGACTCTAGGAGTGCATCAGGCGATGAGGGCAAGGTTTATCTTATACTCTGCCCATACAAATACATGTGTTTTCATGACGATTGCTACTGCTGTCAGAAGGCGGACGCGGCAAGCTGTTTCAAGACGCACAAAGAATGCCAGGCCCATTGCCCCGCCTGCAACCCTGTCTGCCCGCTGCCTATGCATGGAGCGGCGCCGCCAACAGCTAGCGCATGAAGAAATTATGCCAAGATGTTGTACTTGTACTCCTATCCTAATAATTGTTTAGAACATGCATCAAGATTGTATGGGTGGTTATTTGTTTCTAGGCAGGTGCGGATCTAGAAAAATAAAGCAAGAGGGGTTTATCTTATAATCTTTCATCTCTGTAGCCTCTCCTTCCAAGCTTAAATAAGTGCAAATTTGTAGGAGGAATTTAGGAGAGGCTCCATGGTCCAAGCAACGGCAGCGGGGGCTCGAGCCCACCCCCGCCCCGGTGCTGGATCCGTCCCTGTCAAGGCCATCTAGTCATACATTCATCTTATTTGAGCTTGTTTGGTCTGCTAGCTCTCTCTTGTTAGATTGATAGATTCTGCATGCTCCATCAAGTGTCTTTGTTTTCATGTTAGATACTTGGATTGGGATGTCATCAGCACTTAGCAGTGTATGTGATGGATTTACTTTTGTGGATGCCTTTAACTTTTGTTGAACAACAACTATTTCTCTCCATGGTTGTCTACCGCTGATTCACAACATGCATAGGCTGATTATCTTATAATATCTCTTTCAAAGCTAGGCATCTTATGAACTATTTAGATCCACTGTTAGTGGTGATAGGAGCAGGTCCAGTAGGGTCGCGCCGCCCGCCGTAGTCGTCGCCGCCACCGCCACCATAGCTAGCGTCAACCGCCGACCCCAGATCCGGTACAAGCACCAACTAGAATGAGCGCATACGCCGCGCAGACCCGCCGCTGCAGGAGGCGACGAGGCCACAGGTGCGGACTTTGCCGCCGTGCAGGCTGAGCAGCTCATGGGTGCAGACGTGTCGGTGTTTCGAGTTGCCACCAGCTAGTAAATTTCTAATATTGCGCGTCTGGCCCGGATGTTGTGCTAAGAGGACACGAGGTTTATACTGGTTCAGGCAGAATGTCCCTACGTCCAGTTCGTTGCTGTTGCTCGTGTTACTAGTACTAAAAGTTCGTAGTAGGGGTTACAAACGGTCGAGAGAGGGACAGGTCCTAAGTTTCTGGTGAGAGGAGCGAACGGGTGACGAGGGCTATGTGTACTAATCGGTTCGGGGTTCGAGTCCGAATCGGTGTGGTGTGTTTCGATGCGATCGATTCGCCCCCCCCCCTCATGGGACGCCCTGCTTTCCCTTTTATAGGCTAAGACAAAGCACGGGTTACAGTCGACGGAAAAGGGGAGAACGAGAAGGAGAAGATGTCCTCCAGGATCGTCGGGTCCTTTTCCTTCACGCGGGTCCCACCGACCCTGTAGACGTCAACAAGGACAGTTCCACGTCGCGGCCCTATCCGTCACTGGCACCATGCACAGGTGTCGCCTCCTGGTCATGGTGTTCCACTCCGTCCTAGCGGACGTCATGGTGAACTGACGCGCCTATCAGTGCCCATACGAGGGTTAGGCAGAACAGCACCGGTACGCCCGACGCTGTTCCTGATCTGAATCCCCAGGTATGGCCCGTCACGGCCATAGGTTATATCGGGGCATGCCGGTCACCTCCCTGGTGTCAGAGCTTTGACCCAGGCCTATTCACTTGGACCTAGAGTGGTTGGCGGCGGTATGGGTCTTCATCGGGCGAGATGGAGCCCTCGGCCTCGGGGTCGGGCGAGGCGGAGTCCTCCTCCAGAGGCCAGGCGAGGCAGAACGCAGACCCAAGGGTCGAGCGAGGCGAAGCCCATGGCCTCGGGGTCAGGCGAGGCGGAGCCCGCGGCCTTGGGGTCGAGCGAGGCGGAGTCCTCCCCCAAAGGCCGAGCGAGGCAGAGCGCAGACCCAAGGGTCGGGCGAGGCAGAGCCCGTGACCTCGGGGTCGGGTGAGGTGGAGTCCTCCTCTAGAGGATGGGCGAGGCAGAGCGTAGACCCAAGGGTCGGGCGAGGCGGAGCCCACGGCCACGAGGTCGGGCAAGGCGGAGTTCTCCTCCAGAGGATGGGCGAGGCGAAGCGTAGACCTAAGGGTCAGGTAAGGCGGAGCGCAGACCCAAGGGTTAGGCGAGATGGAGCCCATGGCCTTGGGGTTGGGCGAGGCGGAGCGTATACCCAAGGGTCAGGTGAGCTGGAGCCCGTGGCCTCAGGGTCGGGCGAGGCGGAGTCCTCCCTCCGAGGCTGGACTAGGCAGAGCGCAGACCCAAGGGTCAGGCGAGGCGGAGCTCATGGCCTCAGGGTCGGGCGAGTTGTAGTCCTCCCTAGAGGCTAGGCGAGGCGGAACCAGCCCTTAGAGCTCGGGCGAGGTAGAGCCCACCCTAAGAGGTCGGGCAAGGTGGAGCTTACACACCTAGGGGTCGGTTGGAGCTGTAGTCGCGCTCTTGACTACTCGGATGAATCAATGTTGATGGTTATTAGCTCCACTTTTTTGGGTATCCTAGTATTAGTCCCCGACAATAGCCCCCGAGCCTGCGGAGGAGTAGAATACTCCTTTGGAGGCTTTTCTGGGTGGGAGAACTTTTGAAGGCCTTGGCCTTCTTTTGTCGCCCACCGCGTGATCTAGGGACTGTGGTTCCCTTTTGTCGAGATCAGACCCCTTGGGGGTATAGCCATGAGGTTTGGTGGGTTGGAAAAGGCCCCCACGCGTAGCCGGGGTCCAGTCAAGGTTTGGCTCATCTTTGTGATCGTCACCCCGTCCATGGTTTTCGCAACCGGTGGGGCTGAGCCATGCCATGATTTTCCTCTATGGACGAGCCACGGTGCGCAGTGAGTTTTTAGCTGGCTGGTCCAAGTGGGGGCCTGGCATCCCGTTCACTGGGATCCGACTTGGGTCAATCTGGTGACCGACTCTAGACCCTTGGCGGTCAATCCATATAGTTCTCAGGTCCTTTCGACCAGTCCCGAGGACATTCTACCTTTCTTTTCGAGGAAAAAACCATGGATCGTATCTGGTCGAGACTCGAACATGGGTCGGGATGCCTACGGCGCTCGCGCACCTAGGTACCAGCCACTAGCAGGCCTATCCCTTTCCATCTCTCACCCTAAAGGTGCCTGGAACGGTTTGTCAAACCCGTCGATGGGCCAACCTGTGAACTCCTGGGCCTAGTCGGGCCGTAGAGGCGCTTTTAGATTCGTATTCCTCCTTCTCGTGATGAGTCGTGGCCCGTCTAGAGAGGCAAAACGTCTGGCGAGTTTTCCGAGGGAACGGATAGAGATTGCGTGCGCACGTCCCACGACGGGATGTTGTGGCAGATCGTGGCAGGCATGGAGATCTAGGTGGGAGGTTGGTTTCCTGGCATCCGTCGCCCCTATAAAACCAAAGGGTTTGCCCCCTGGATTCCATACCTTGCATCCTTGCCTCCGCAGCCACGACCGCCACCGCCAATCGCTCAGGCTTCCTGTCTCCGCATCCCCACCGTCATTGAGCTCGCATCCACCTGCCTCATCTCCAATGGATCCATGGTGCCGCTCTGACATCACCTTCTAGCACATGGAGGGCCTCATCCGTCGCAATCTTCTCTATGCGTGGACCGTGGCTGAGGAGTGGCTGTTGCCTGGCGAGGAGGACAAGCCTTCACCACCCGATGGCTACATGGTGTCGTTCGCCCACTTCCACGAGTGTGGGTTCGTGACCCCCGCCCATAGATTTCTTCGGGGGCTGCTGCACTACTACAAGATCGAAGTGCAATATCTCAGTCCCAATGGGATCCAACACATGGCGACGTTCGTCAACCTATGTGAGGGGTTCCTGGGGATCAGTCCCCACTTTGATTTGTGGAGGTACTTCTTCGCCATCACCCTCTAGAAGAAGAGGGAGAAGAGCGGCAGGTAGGAGCTGCACATGCCGATGGGGTGCATCGGCATCTAGCTCCAGAACAATCAGGTCGGCGAGTACCCATCGATGCAGCTATCAACGTCCAATAAGGGGTGGCACTCGTAGTGGTTCTACCTCAAGAACGCCGCCACCACCCCTCTGTCGGAGTTCACCGGGTGCCTGATCGAAGAGGCCCTGGAGTCATGGAGAAAGTGGAGCGTCCCGAAGAAGGACAAGAAGAAAACCTAGGACCACATCGCCGCCATCCACATCCTCAAGGAGAACTGCTTGAAGGGGTCAGGCATCATTGGGACCTACCATGCAAGGAGGGTGGCGCTGTTGATGACGCGCATGCTCCCGCTGTACGCGATGGCACTCAAGGCATCGCTTGATGGAACGGCGCTCGCCGAGGGGGCGCTCCCCAACTCCAAGATAGCGCAACGCATCAAGGAGGCAATGGAGCTCTCAAGGGGTGACACGGGTGCCCCCTCGATTTCATCTACCTAGTGCCAGGACATCCTCTGATGTGGCCAGAACCAGGCCACGTCGTCTTTGTAAGTTTACCCTTATCATGCCTTCTCTTCAATAGATTTCTCGACTTCTTGATACTAACTTTGAGAGGGGCGGGACCAGACGAGGGACCTCATCTTCACGGATCAACCGGCACCATTGCCGAGGGATTCATCCGTGAGGGCGGTGAATCGCGCTGAGGGTGAGCGGCTAAGGAAGGCGGAGGAGGACAAGAGGAAGAAGAAACAGCAGAAGTTGTAGGCGCGGGAGTGAGGGGAGGACACCGACAGCAATGATGATGATGATGGAGACGATGATGAGATAGTCGACGACATCAAGTGGGACGACCTAGAGAATGAGGATATGCTGACTGGTATCAGTTCGTCCTTGTAGGAGCCGAGACCCTCCCCGTTCCACGAAGGGGAGGGCATGTCCGGGGAGGTAGAGGAGATGGCCCGTACTGTTGGCCTATCCTAGGAGAAAATAGGGGCGGGTGGCTCTGCCGCCATGCCCGAGGTGCTAGTGGAGGCGGGTGGCTCCACCATCGCACCCCAAGATCCAAGGAGAGCGAGCCCCTCTACCCAGGAATAGGGGGCAGGCTCAAAACGGCCTCGCCTTGACGAGGCGGAGTAGAGGTCAGGGGGTTCACCCCCCAAACGTATCTGCCACCCGACGACACTGAGGTGAGTCATCAGCTCCTCTATTTTCCCTATTTTGGTCGGATTTCATCGTAACTTATGCTTTTCGTGTCTTGCAGCGTCGGGAGGTAGCGTAATCCTTTGGCACTGGCGCCAAAGAAGAGCATCGCCCTTTAAGTGAGGCGACAGCCGTGGGCTGGCGGCGTGCCCATTTCAGGTGGGAGCGGCGCCAGTGTGACTGCGTCGCCAGCTGGTCACACGCCACCCACGGTGGCGCCCATGCCCTCAGTGGGATAGGCAGACGAGGGGGCTCAAGGGACGCCTTTGGAGGTCATAGAACAACCGGCGATGGCGGCGATACCGCTACCGACAACGGGGCAGACAGGGCTGCTGACTGTGCTTGCAGCACCGATAGTGGCGGGCGCGATGCAGCTGGTCAGGACCCCACCGATACAGGCGGAGGTGGCGGCGGCTGTGATAGGTGGGTCAGAGCCAGGCGCTATCGTGGTGGCGCCTGAGGAACCGACGTGACCCACGCCATCAACGGCCTAGGTGATAGTGTCTAGCATGGGGCGGATGGTGGGGGACACGACCTCGGGGTCCCAAGAGGTCGTGGTGCCAAGAGAGGAGTCAGCATCCGTACCGCTGACCCCTTCCGTCGCTGGAGGGAGTGTCCCGGTGAGGACGTCATGGCGAGAAGGGTCAGTGACGATCGAAGCCAGCGGGGAGCCATCCCTGGCCTCATGTCAGTGGGAAGCAATTCGCCTGCGCGGGGCGAGCCCCTACTCCGGTGGATCCGACATCGACGCTCTTCACTCTCGATGATGCCGCAGAGAGCATGGAGCAGGAGAGCCTCGACGTGGGGATCGCGTCCATGCTCGAAGCCCTGGACCACGCTCGAGGTGCCTTGCGCGATGTTGTCGTTCCCTTCAGCTGGGTATTTGCTTGACCCTACTTCTTGCCCTTTTCTTTCTCTATATAATTTTTGTATTCTGACCATCGTCTCCTTTCAGTCCCTTATCGCTCGCAGCTGGGGGAAGTCGTGGTTCCTTCGTGAGCAGAAAGAAATCTAGGACCACCTCATCGAGGAGGCACGGCTGCGCGGGGAGGTGACTGCTCAGCTTGTTGCCACCTAGCAGAGGGTGGCTGAGCTAACTTCCCTCACTGAGGAGGCAGATAGTCTTCGGTCACGGGTGGCTGAGGCCCGTCGGGATGCTGACGAGGCCGAGAGGGCGTTTGAAGCCCTATCGGCGAGATCGCGGAGGGACGACAAGGAGGCTGCCAAGGTTAGGAAGGAGTGGGACAAGCTGCTCTAGGAGGACGTCGAGACCCACCAGTAGATCCTCGACCTTCTAGCCAAGGTTGAGAAGGAAAGGGAGCTGGAGCTGGGGGCCGAGGAGAAGCTTGCGGCCATAGAGAAAAGGGCGAGTCTGGATGCCACGGTGGTCGCCCGGCTATGCAAGGAGCGGGATGAGCTGCTCCAAACCACATAGAGGCTCCACATGAAGCATGGTGTGGCTCGCGAGGAGTGTGACCAAGCCCTTCGAGAGCATTACCAGGCCTGCTAAGAGCATGACGACGCACGTCAGACGGTCGGCTCCCTCCAGGCTGAGCTCAGAAATGCGATGACCCAAAAGCTAGAGGCCGAGAGCGTCTCTACTGGGCTAGCCATGGACCTCGCTGAGGAGGAGCAATCTTTAGGTGGAGAGCGACAAGCTCGATTTCCTGAGTGCCACCCTTAGAGTGTCTGCGACGACCTTAAGGTGGTGCGGTCGGAGGGGACCAGCTCGCCCGTGGCCTGTGACATTGAGATCACAGCTTGGGTGCACCAGCTCGAGAGGAATGCGCTTCATGATGGGGGTCAACCAATCCTTCATGATTGCTCATTCTCATTATGGGGACAGCATTGACCTAAAGACGATGAGCCATGGCTTCGCAGCTGGCTATAAAGTCCATGAGCTGGAGGAGATGGAAGCGGCGGTGGCTCCCCTTTCGAAGGACCTGGCGGACAGGATCGAAAGTATAGTTCTCCCGTGGAGGGGTTAGTTAGTTCAATAGGTTGATCATTCTTGTAATCAAAGGACAGGTGCTGACCTTTGTGTAACGCTTAAACAAACTTGTCATTTTGTTTCGTTTGACCGAGTCTGCTCATTTGTTTTGGTGCGAACGGATTTGTTTTTCCTCCCTTTTTATGTGTGAAAAAGGGGTTCATGCATTCTGACCCTTCTATTCGTTAAGACCGTAGAGTTTGAGGTGTAGGAGGGAAACTTTGATCATGCTAGTAAGCAAGAATGTCGTAGCTGCTAGGGCATAGGTTTCTTGCAATCCGACCAGTCATGCTTAGTCATTCATTTCCGTGAACCTTGCCACTAGGTTTTTAACGTGAGGGGGGGGGTCGGGCGTGGCGACTGTTTTAGGAAGGGTGTATATATATACCCTTAACACAGGAAGGGTGTATATATACCCTTATCAACCCCCGAGTGAGACCAGACCCCCTGCCGTTGCTGGGGTCGGGTGTCACTGAAGATCGAGGAGAGGATAGCAAAACTAATAGGAGAAAAGTGTCTCTTGTTTTCATGCGTACCCCCTCCCTAGGATCTGAGCCATCGTTCTGCGACCACGTGTTCGGTCTCCTTGTGAGTCCAACTTTCCTCGAGCCCCCACGCGTAGCAGGGGTCTGGTTGAGGGTCGGCTCATCTTTGTGATCATCGCCCCGTCTGCGGTTTCCACAACCGGAGGGGTTGAGGTAATGTCACTTATCCTAATGGCTCGAGTGACGTGCTCGGTGAGCTCGCTAACGGGCATGTTCGAGTGGAATCTGGGTCCGTCATTTGTGATGGGGTTGGCATAGCCCTCATGTGGCATTCCACTACTCCTTAACCCGCCTCCCTGCAGATGCCCGAGCCATTCGAGAGGGCGACACAGGTGGCCTGATGGCCTCCCCTCAATGGGAATTCTGTGGGCTCGGCTCGAGGTTAGCATCAAACAAGAAAGGTTGAGATGTCCCTATCCACTTCTGAGTAGGGTCGGGCAAGGGCCGCTGGGGCTCATCTCGGTTTTTCTCCCCTAGCTCTGTTTGACGCAAGGCAGCCTCGAGCCCTTCGTGGGCCAACCTTCGAACCTCGGTCGGTCACCGCTCATATCGAATGAGACGCCTACCGCTTCGTGACGCGACGTGATGAGAAGCGTGGTGATGCAGTAATTGCATATGCGATGCTTGGATGTATGGGATGAATGTATGAGTGAATGTATGAATGTATGAATGAATGGATGAATGAATGTTCATGCACTGGAAAAGAAAAGTGGGGGTTGGTAAAGTTATCTCGACGACTCGAGTGATGGGTTGGGGAGCTCTTACCAGATATGTCCGTATGGGGTCCAGGTCCGTTGTTTGTAACGGAGCTGGCGTAACATGCATAGGGCATCCCACTGCTCCATACCCATCTCTTGGCCGTGACCCGAGCCGTTCGACTGGCTTTGGGCGACCTGTCGGCCTCTCCTCGATGGAGATTCCATAGGTGGGCCTCTCCAAATCCTTCCTTGGAAGGTGGAGGCTAAAGCTCGGGGTGAGGAGACAAAAACTCTGATCATGCTGGTGAGCAAAAAATGACGTAGCCACTGGGGTGCAGGTTTCTTGTGGTCTGACCAGTTTTACTCAGAGTTTATGTCCGCACGCCTTGCCTTTAGTTTTTTAACATAATAAAGGGTCAGACATAGAGAATGTCTACCGAATAGACACTCCTACCAGCCCCTAAGGGAGGCCCAACCCCTTGCCGTTGCTGGGGTCGGGGGCTTGATAGTGAAATTAGTTAGAGAGAATGCACGTAAAGTAAGGGTGACCCATCTCTCGGTAGCGGCCTGAATCATTCAATTGACTTGGGTGACCCACTAGCATAGGGCTTACCTTGATGGCATGAGTGATGGGTCCATATAGTTCTTACCGGATATGTTCGAGCAGAATATGGGTTCATCGTTCATGATGGGGTTGGCATAACCCGCATGGGGCATCCTGCTGCTCCCTACCCGTCCGTCGATAGTAGCTAAGCTATCCAGTCAACTTGTATGACCCACCGGTACAGGACTTACCTGCAGAGATAGAGGATGAGAACATCCTATGAAAGAATTTAGTTAGGTAGATAAGCTAGGCCGCGAACTTGTAATAAATGGACAAGCTCTTGAATTCCGTTATAGCCTAACAGATTTTTAGCCCTTCTCTCCTTTTTGTATAAAAAGGTTGGTGCGCTCCGACCCTTTCCACCATTTAAGACCGTAAAGCTCGGGGTGCGGGTGAACAAAGTCTGATCATACTGGTGAGCAAAGACGTCGTAGCCACCGAGAAGTAGGTTTCTCGTAGTCCGACCAGTTTTATTCAGAGTTTGTTTTCGTATCCCTAGCTTCTAGGTCTCAACATGAGAGGGGGTTGGGCATGGAGAATGTTCGCCAGGTGGAGATACTCTTAGAAGCGCACCGACCTCTTCGGTAGCTAAGGCCAAAAAGCCCGGGGTGCGAAAAAAACTCTGATCACGCTAGTGAGCAAAGTCACCGTAGCCACCGAGGCATAGGTTTCTCATAGTCCGACTAGTTTTACTCATTGTTTGTTTTCGCAAACCTCAGTTCTGGGTCTTAACATGAGAGAAGGTCGGGCATAGAGAATGTCTACCGAATAGGTACGCTCTTATTAGCCCCCGAGTGAGGCCCGACCCCCCACCGTTGCTAGGGTCGGGTGTCACTTAAGGTCAGGGAGTTTGATAGCGAAACTGATAAGAGAAAGTGTGCCTTTATTAAGGGTAAAAGTGACATAGCTGCTCGATGTTCCAGGCATTGATGAAGACCTCATCATCGATGGTCTTGAGCTTGTAGGCACCTGGTCGGAGCACCCCGGCGACGACGTACGATCCCTCCCATGGTGGAGAGAGCTTGTGGTGATCCTTGCTGCTCTAGACGAGGCGGAGGACCAGGTCTCTGACGTTGAAGGCCTGACCCCACACTCGATGGCTGTGGTACCGTCGCAATGCTTGCTAGTACTTGGCCAAGCGGAGGAGGGCAACATCGCGCGCTTCATCCAGTTGGTCCATGGCGTCCTTGAGGGACCCCTCAGCTCCCTGTTCATCATACACCCTGACCCTTGGCACTCCATAGTCGAGGTCGATCGAGAGGATAGTCTTAGAACCACAGACCATGAAGAATGGTGTGTAGCCAGTGGCTTGGCTGGGGTCATCCTCAGGCTCCAGAGCACTGCAGGAAGCTCTGTGACCCATCGTCCAGCAAACTTATTCAACCAGTTGAAGATCCTAGGCTTGAGGCCTTGTAGGACCATGCCATTTGTGCACTCGACCTGCCCGTTCGTGTGGGGGGTGCGCTACAGCGGCCCAGTCGATGCGGACATGATATTCATCGTAGAATTAGAGGAACTTCTTCGCAGTGAATTGCGTGCCGTTGTCCGTGATAATGGAGTTCGGTACTCCAAAGCGATGGACGATATCAAGGAAGAATAGCATGGCTTGCTTGGACTTGATCGCGGTGATCGGTCGAGCCTCTATCCACTTTGTAAAAACTTGTCTACGGTGGCAAGCAAGTGGGTATAGCCCCCGGGTGCTCTTTTTGAGAGGTCCGTCTTGATCGAGCCCCCAAACCATGAATGGCCACGTGATGGGGATCGTCTAGATTGCTTGGGCGGGTAGGTGGATCTGCCGAGCGTAGTACTGACACCCTTCGCTGGTGTGTACAATCTGTTCAGCGTCGGGCACTGCAGTCGGCCAGTAGAAGCCTTGATAGAATGTGTTTCTGACTAGGGTTCTAGGCGTGGCATGGTGACCGTAGATCCCACCGTGGATATCGCTTAGCAACTGCTTCCCTTGTTCGATGGGGATGCAGCGCTGTAGGATCCTGGTGTGGCTTCGCTTGTAGAGTTTGCCTTCAACAAGGACAAAAGACTTGGCACGATGCGTGAGCCACCGAGCCTCCATCTTGTCCGTCGGCAGCGCCTCGCGAAGAAGGTAGTTGAGGTAAGGTGTCCTCCAGTCAGCCAGAGGGTCAGGCTCTATCGCTGGATCCTCATCAAGCTCCATGACTTTGGGGTTGGGCGGAGACGATTGCTGGTTAGCCCTCGAGCCTAGGGCAGGCGGCCCATCATCGGCTTGTTCTGGCTCCTCATAGCGGAACGAGGGTTTGTGCTGATCGCCGGTGAAGACGCTTGTTGGCACCGGCTCTCGGCCAGACACCGCCTTCGCCAGCACATCGGCCGCCTCGTTGAGATGCCTCACGATGTGATTGAGCTCAAGGTCGTCGAACATGTCCTCCAGTTGGTGGGCTTCTCAACAGTATGCAGCCATCTTAACATTGTGGTAGCTCGACTCCTTCATGACTTGGTTGATGACCAGCTGGGAGTCGCCCTAGACGTCGAGGCGTCGGATACTAAGCTCGATGGCGATGCGCATGCCATTGACGAGTGCCTCATATTCGGCCACATTGTTGGAGGAGGGGAAATAGATGCGAACCATGTACCTCATGCATACCCCAAGGGGCAAAATGAAGACCAGCCCTGCGCCGATGCCTTTCTTTATCAGCGATCCATCGAAGTACATTGTCTAGTACTCTTGGTCGACGACCGCTAGTGGCTTTTGGACCTCGGTCCACTTTGCAACAAAATCAGCCAGCACTTGGGAGTCGATGGCCGTCCGGGAGGCATACGTAATGCCTTGACCCATCAGCTCGAGTGCCCACTTTGCGATCCTTCCCATGGCATCCTGATTTTGGACGACCTCGCTCAGGGGGAAGGACGTTACGACCATCACCGGATGTGACTCGAAGAAGTGGCGCATCTTCGTCATGGCGATGAGGACGATGTACAGGAGCGTCTAGATTTGGGGGTAGCGCGTCTTGGATTCAGACAGGACCTCACTAATGAAGTACACTGGGCACTGTACTTTGAGGGCGTGCCCCTCTTCTTCTCGCTCCACCACCAAAGCGGCGCTGACCACCTACGTGGTGGCCACAATGTAGAGCAGAAGTTGTTCTCCATTGGTCGAAGGAACCAAGATCAGGGCCTTCATCAAAAGCTGCTTGACTATGTCAAGCGCCTCCTAGGCCTCGGGCGTCCATTCGAAGTGGTCGGCCTTCTTTAGAAGCCGATAGAGGGGGAGGCCTCATTCACTGAGGCGCGAGAAGAAATGGCTGAGTGCAGTGAGGCACCCCGTAATTTGCTGTACCCCCTTCATGTTCTGAATCGGGCCCATCCTTGTGATGGCTGAGATCTTCTATGGGTTGGCTTCGATGCCACGCTTAGAGACGATGAAACCAAGTAGCTTACCCCTTAGGACCACGAAAACGCACTTCCCGGGGTTGAGCTTAATGTCGTTTGCTCGGAGTTTTGTAAAGGTCTGCTCAAGGTCGGCTATGACTTGGTCAGTCCATTTGGACTTGACCATGATGTCATCCACGTAGGCCTCAACGGTTCACCCGATGAGGTCTCCAAAACACTTGAGCATACAACACTGGTACGTAGCCCCAGCGTTCTTCAGACCAAACGGAATTGAAACATAGTAGAACGATCCAAAGGGGGTGATGAAAGATGTCACGAGCTGGTCGGACTCTTTTATCATGATTTGATGGTACCCAAAGTACGCATCAAGGAAGCAAAGGGTTTCGCACTCTGAGGTAGAATCGACTACTTGGTCTATGCATGGCAAAGGAAACGGATCCTTTGGATACGCCTTGTTGAGACCCATGTAGTCAACACACATTCTACATTTCCCGCTCTTCTTTCGTACAAGGACGGGGTTGGCTAACCACTCTAGGTGGTATACTTCCCTGATGAACCCTGCCACCAATAGCTTCGCGATCTCCTCACTGATGGCCCTATGTTTCCCCTCATCGAAGCGACACTGGCGCTGTTTCACCGGCTTGGAGCCGGGCCTGATCTTCAAGGCATGCTCGGCGACTTCTCTTGGAATGCCCGGCAAGTTCGAGGGTTTCCACGCAAAGATGTCTCTGTTGGCGCAGAGGAAGCCAATGAGCGTGCTTTCCTATTCAGAGGAAAGCGTGGTGCCAATGCGCACCGCTTTGCCTTTGGAGCCACTAGGGTCTATGAGGACCTCCTTGGCGCCCTCCATAGGCTTGAAAGACCCGGCCGACCACTAGTGGTCGAGTGTTTCTTTGGTGACATTCTTCCTGATGGCAGTAAGGTCCTTGGAGGCGATGATTATTGTGGCGTGATCACAGCATTCGACCTCACACTCATAGGTGTGCTGAAATGAGGTGCCAACGGTGATGACCCCGCCTGAGCCTAGCATCTTCAGCTTTAGGTAGGTGTAGTTGGGGATGGCCATGAACTTTGCGTAGCATGGTCGTCCCAGGATGCCATGGTAGGTTCCTTGGAACCCAACCACCTCGAAGGTGATGGTCTCCATCCTATAATTAGATGGATCCCCGAAGGTGATGGGCAGATCGATCTGCCCAAGTGGCACGGCCTGCTTTCCACGCACGATGTCGTGGAAAAGTGCTCCGGTCAGTCGGATGCGGGATCGGCTGATGCCCATGGTGTCGAGCGTCTTGGCATACATAATGTTTAGGCTGCTGCCTCCGTCCATTAGTACCTTGGAGAGCCGCTTCATGCCGATGATCGGGTCGACCACGAGTGGATACCTCCCCAGTTGTGGGACGCTCTCTGGGTGGTCAGTCCGATCAAAGGTTATGGCAGACGCTGGCCACCGAAGGAAGGTAGGTGCAGCTAGCTTGGTCGTATATACCTCGAGGTGTGCGAGCTTCTGGTGATGCTTGGAGTCATAGGCCACCGGCCCTTCGAAGATCATGAGGCAGCCATCCGGTGTCGAAAATCCATCGTCCATCCCCTCGGCATCGTCCGCGGTCAGCTTGGGGTCCTTCCCATGCTCCCCCATGTTGAAGCCTCTAGACAAGAACCACTTCATGAGGCCACAGTCCTTGTATAGATGCTTGACGGGGAAGGAATGGTTCGGGCATGGCCCTTCGAGCAGCTTCTCGAAGTGGTCTGGGGTACCCTCTGTGGGCTTTTAGCCCCCCTTGCGGCCGGCGACGGCCACGAGCGAGTCCTCACACTGCTGCTTGTTCTTCTTCTTGATGGGACGATTAGAGGTGCCTTCGCTAACATCCTCGTCCTGCTTCGCCTTGCCTTTGAGGAGGTCGAAGATCGCTCCGACCGCGTCCTCGCCAGAGGCATGGCTGGTGGCGATGTCGAGGAGCTCCTTGGTGGTTCATGGTCCCTTATGTCCTAGCTTGTGAACCAGGGACTCATAGGTCATCCCAGATAGGAAAGCTCGTATAACGTCGGCGTCGGCGACATTAGGCAGCTCGTTGCACTGCCAGGAGAAGCGCCGGATGTACCCATGGAGGGTTTCTCCAGCCTTTTATCGGTAGTTTTTGAGATCCCATGGGCTCCCAAGACGCTTGTACGTGCCCTAGAAGTTCCCCACGAAGATCTCTTTTAGGTCCACCCAACATTGGATTCTGTTGGGCGGAAGGTGTTTCAACCATGTTCGCGCCGAATCGGCCAGGAACAATGGAAGGTTGCGGATAATGAAATCATCATTATCCACTCCACTGGCTTGGCAGGCAAGCCGATAATCCTCGAGCCATAGTTCGGGGTTTGTTTCCCCAGAGTATTTCAAGATGTTGGTTGGTGGTCGGTACCTTGGTGGGTAGGCGACTTTGAGGATGTGTCGTCCCAAGGCATGAGGTCCGAGCAGGCCAGGGCTCAGGCTCTGGTTCTCACCGCTGTCATAGCATCCACCACGATGAGGGTGATAGCCGTGGCTAGCTCCCTCTCTTAGATCATCGTGGGTACATCTACGGGCGTCAAGGGTGTCATGTGCGTCACGGTTGTGGCCAAGACGCTCATGCACTAGGACCATGGTGCATTGCCTTCCGCCTTGTGGAGCCTGGTGGACTGATGCGTCCTTGTTGGGTCGCTCTGAGGGCATGCACTGGCTGGCGCCGAGCTCGTGTCGCCGAGACAGCGAGATCTCAGCCTGCTGCGCCGCCGCACGCTCGAGCAGCGTGCGAATCTCTCAATGGGACCAACGATCCTCGAACGTCATGGGCCCTAGAAGCCCACAGAGCAAGGCCACCGTAGCAGCAATGTTCTAGCTCGCCCGGGTGAAGTGTGGGAGGGCTTCATCGTCTGCGATGATCCTCTGGTTCACATCGCAGACCATGGCGCGCGTGTGCCCACCGTCTCCGTGGCGCTCGATCTCTCGATCAAGCTCCGCGTGTTCCTGCTCGAGCTGGAGTAGTGCTTCCTCGAGCTCTAGGTGCTGGGCCTTTAGCTGCTCCACCTACAGGTGGGGTGGGGCCCCTGTCTCCCCCTCGACCTTGTCATCAAGGTTGTTCATTAGGTTAGCCTCCTCTTCATGGATGCTTTCGACGTGTCCCTCAGGGGTACCCACCATGAAACACTCACGAAGAGGGGGTGATGGCTTCCCCTGCTAGAGTCAGAGCTGGAGGGCGACCCCAATTCTCAAGCGAGGAGGTCGTGGAAAGACTCCACGACATATTCGGTCATCCCCACGAGCTCATCGTTCATGGGGGACGGAGGCGTTTATCATGCCACACGGTGGCCATCGGTCTCTACGGCGTTGCGGAGACCGAACAGGAGCGTTGTCGAGGTGCTCTGGATGAGGTATTCCGGAGAGAGTAGCTCCCCTCTAGCAAGCTGCACCATGACATTGGTGAATGAGAAGGTGAGGTGGCATAGTTCTTCCTAGGATGGTCGGGGTCCCAAGAAGGCACCGAGCTGGCGCTCCAATCTCCCATACTCGAAGTGGAGGAGCTGGTTGCTCCTGGGGGCACGGGCCTCCAGTGTGTGCAGTTGTAGCTCCTCAAGCGCCTTGGCGATTATGTCGAGTCCAGTGGAGTGGAGAGGTCGGACGGTGGAGGGAGCCATCACCAACTCTCCCTCCATCATGATGATAAAGTCTAGGTCCCTGAAGCGCACGTGCGCGCCTGGGACCTAGCTGAGGTTGTGACTAGCCATCTGAGGCCTGGTGTGGATATCAAGACACACAAAAGGCCCCTACCTGGCACACCAACTATCGGTGTTTCAAAATGCCACCGGCTAGTAAATTTCTAATATTGTACGTCTAGCCCCGATGGTGTGCTAAGAGGACATGAGGTTTATACTGGTTTGGGCAGAATATCCCTACGTCCAGTTTGTTGCTGCTGCTCGTGTTACTAGTACTAAAAGTTCGTAGTAGGGGTTACAAATGGTTGAGAGAGGGACAGGTCCCAAGTCTCTGGTGAGAGGAGCGAACAGGTGCCGAGGGCTCGGTCGCTTCTCGGCTATGTGTACTAATCGGTTAAGGGTTTGAGTCTGAATCGGTGTGGCATGTTTTGATGCGATCGATTTGCGCCCCCCCTCATGGGATGCCTTGCTTTCCTTTTTCTAGGCTAAGGGAAAGCACATGTTATAGTCGAGGGAAAAGGGGAGAACGAGAAGGAGACAAAGACCTCTAGGATCGCCGAGTCCTTCTTTTCCTTCACGTGGGTCCCACCGAACCTGTTGACATCAACAGGGATAGCTCCACATCATGGCCCTATCCATCACTGGTGCCATGCGCAGGCGTCGTCTCTTGTTCATGGAGTTCCACTCTGTCCTGGCGGATGTCGTGGTGAACTGATGCGCCTATCAATGCCCATACGAGGGTTAGGCAGAATAGCACTGGTACGCCTGAAGTTGTTCCTGATGTGAATCCCCAGGTATGGCCTGTCATGGCCACGAGTTATATCAGGGCGTGCACGTCACCTCCCTAGTGTTAGAACTTTGACCCATGCCCATTCGCTTGGACTTGGAGTGGTTGGCGGTGGTATGGGTCTCCGTCGGGCTAGACAGAGCCCTCGGCCTTAGGGTCGAGTGAGGCGGAGTCCTCCCTAGAGGCCGGGTGAGGCGAAGTCTAGACCCAAGGGTTGGGCGAGGCGGAGCGCAGACCCAAGGGTTAGGTGAGGCAGAGTCCTCTAGAGGCTGGGCGAGGCGGAGCGCAGACCCAAGGGTCAGGCGAGGCGGAGCCCATAGCCTTGGGGTCGGGCGAGGCAGAGCGCAGACCCAAGGGTCGGGCGAGGCGGAGCCCGTAGCGTTGGGGTCAGGTAAGGCGGAGTCCTCCTCTAGAGGCCAGGTGAGGCAGAGCGTAGACCCAAGGGTCAGGCGAGGCGAAGCTCGCAGCCTCAGGGTTAGGCAAGGCGAAGCGCAGACCTAAGGGTCAGGCGAGGCGTTGCCCGTAGCCTCGGGGTCGGGCGAGGCGGAGCCCGTGGCCTCGGGTTCGAGCGATGCGGAGTCCTCCACCTGAGGCTAGACGAGGCAGAGCCCACACCCAAGGGTCGGCTGAGGCGAAGCCCGTGGCCTCGGGGTCGGGCGAGGTGGAGTCCTCCCCTAGAGGCCAGGCGAGGTGGAGCTTGCGCACCTGGGGGTCGGTTGGAGCTATAGTCGCTCTCTTGACTGCTCGGATGAATCAATGTTGATGGTTATTAGCTCCTCTTTTTTGGGTACCCTAGTATTGGTCCCCGACAGGACGTGCCGCCGAGCTGGCCTCAGGCATGAGCGCCACCGACGGTGCTGTAGCCAGTAGTGCGTAGAGGGAGTGGTTGCGGGTGCCTTAAAGCCTGCCGCACTATGGAGGCCCGAACACCGACCCGCACACAGGGTGGCCAGTTCTGCCCGGAGCCACCAGATCTTGAGGGGAGGTGGTAGATCCAGCCGGCGAGAGCCATTATTCCAAGTGGATCTTGGGGAGGGCGAGAGAGAGTAAGGGAAGGAGAGGTAGAGGGATGCGGATGGCCGCCTTTTTGAGCGCTGCTACAGCCACCACCATCGTTGATCTAGGAGTGATGGCGGTGGCTAAAAGCAGCCAGAGGTGGGGGTTCCCCTGGCGGCGAAAGCACGTCACCCTGAGCCACCTCAGGGAGCTAGACAACGTGAGGCGTTCGATGTGTATCACTTGCCACATTGTTGTACTACATTTACTGGCTTTATAATAAAAGCAGAGCTAATAATAAAAGCACCAACTGTTCAATTCCTACCTCGGTTTCTAAGAAACGCTTAATAAAAGGGATGTTTTCTAACATACACTAGCGCCTAACAAATGGTACCGGAGGGAGTAGTAGCCAAATAAATGAACAAAATAACATATATCCCAATTAATGCCTGTAAGGTTTTATATTTCTCTCTCTCTCTCTCTCTATATATATATATATATAGTTTGATCTCCACCAATTGGCCTTGGGCTCTTCGATCCGTGCCCTGATCGGGGGCGCCCAACTGCTCTATGGTTGGTGGCCCCCCATCACACAGCACCATAAGAGGGAGGTGGGGGCCATGGCACATGGTACGAGGTTCCCCTGAGCTACCAGGCGCCCCACCGACCATTCCCTAACCCTAATCGATCAAGAGAAAGGGTGCTGCTAGCGACGGGAAGCCGCCACCGACTTCACCATCGCCTCTGCATCACCACCACTGCACTGGACTTCACCACCCGCACTGCGTACCCGCTGCTGTGGTGGCTACTTCCTCATCTACCTCCTCTGCCAAGCCTGAAGGTATGGCCCCTCTACTCTCCCTGCCTCCTTTCCTAAGTTAATTGATACTCGATTTTAATCAACCAGTAAGCATTTTACCCTCAGTACTACACCTAGATGAATCCTAAGAAACTAACATTGGTACCAGAGCTAGGCTTGCTAGGGTGTAGATCTAGTTTGGGGTAGAAAACTGAAAAGAAATAGAAAAGACAGAGAAGTAGAGGGCCCGATCCGGTTTAGATTGGAACCCTAACCCAGTCGGGGTGAAGAAATTAGAAGAAAGAGGGTTCAATTCGGCCGATTTGGATCGACCCAAACACAAACCCTAACCCTAACCCACAAATAGTAGGCGGGGAAGATGAACAGTGGGTTCGCCCAAACCCTAACCGGCCAACCCCGAACCCTTGACCCAAACCCTAATCTAGAAGAAAGAAAGAAAAGAGAACCTACTGGCCAAATCTACGACCGGGGAAGGATGAGAAGCAAAGAGACAAAGGGTTTGAAACCTAACTCAAACCCCAAGCACTAACCCAAACCCTAATCCATCGGGGAAGAAAAAACAGTAACCGATCTCTAACCCTAACCCTAAATCGGATCAGCTCCGAGAAGAAGGGAAACAAGATGCGAACAGAGAAAAGAAAGAAGGGGAAAGGGGGAAGGGCATGGGAGGTGGCTTGCCGGCCTCCACTCATCGGGTCACCCGGGAAGCACCTCAGCGCTGGTACAGACCAGCGCGCTAGGGCACCACTGCCAGGCCGCTCGACGGCGGCGCGCTCACTCGTTGGGGAGCGTGCGCGCCGGTGAGAGGGTCGGCGATGACGCCATTCCTCCGCCGTGGGCACTTTAGATCACTCCGCTCAGCTGCGGTGCCAGAGAGGAGAGGGAGACAGAGAGAGAAGAGGGAGACTCAAATGATCTAGGGTTCGGGTGAGACGACGCCGCGTGGGGTTTTGTTTGCCCGAGATCACCGCGTGGCCATCGGATGAAAATTGACAGTGCAGATCAACCGGGCCAGCTTTTGGCCTAGGCGGGCGCGTGCGGAGGGCAACTTTACCAGCCCAGGCCCAGGTTACGGCCTAGGAAGGCACCGCAGGCGTGCGAGGAATGCAGGCCGGGCTGATTTTGACAATGGGCCGAGCAAACAGTATAGTTTTGAGTCCATTTTTCTTTTCCTTTTTCCAGTAAATCATTATTTCCTAGAAAATGATTAATGGCTCAAAGAAAATTAGTAAAGAGAATTTCCCTGTGGGTAAAATTCACAAATTATGTTTAAGTTTCTGCTGTAAAGTTTAAGTTGATTATCTTCTAATTAAATTCGAAACAACGGGAGAATTTGATTTGAAGAGGAGTTATATTTAGTAAATTATGATTACGTTTATCCTCTAATTAAATTGGAACCAATGAGAAAATTCAATTAGAGGAGTAGTCTATTTTGATTAAGTAAGATTATGGTATTGTCATTTTCTGACCAATGTTGATGATGACAAGATTATAATGAATTAAAGTTTGAGGTTTAAATCTCTGATAAATTTCACACCAACTTGGTCAATTTTTTCGAGAGTAGATAAGGACCAAAAAAATGCTCCTGAACTAATAGAATGTATTTGATTAACATGTTCCGCTGCAATGAAATTGATAATCTTCCAATTAAATTCGAACCAACGGGAGAATTTAATTTTGAAGAGTATTTATATGGATTTCAAGTTAAGTTATGAGTTTTATGCATTAATTCTATTTTCTGCCCAACGGTGATGTAGAATTGATGCAGAAGCATATTGTATGTTTTATTTTAACCAACGAGATCACTCGGCTACATACCAACGGGCTGTAGTGCTGGGGCATGTGAATAGAAAGGCTTGAGTCAAACCAGTTCAGGATAATTTTTTGTAAGTTTACTAATTTTCTAATTAAATTGGAACCAACGGGAAGATTTAATTGAAAAATGAAGTATAAGTGAATGTCTTAGTCGTCATGACTAAGTTTTCATATCGATGTATCCCGCATGGGGAGAAGTTTTGGCCTAGTACTTATGCTAGTCAATCCTGCATGGCGAGAGAAGTTTTGTGATAATTCAAATGATTCACATGTTTTGTATCCCGCATAGCGAGAGAAGATTGGGTAGCTCTTATGTTGTCCTAGTATTGACCTTGGCATAATAGAAATACATCGTCATGGTCAATACTAACCAAAAGGATAAGAAAAGATGCAAGCGTCACTTGCAAATATACTGCTAATGAAAGACCTCGTTAAGTTCTTGAAGTGAAATAAGGAAAGTGTACTCCTAAACGGATCAAGAAATAACTTTGTTTACATGACATAATCATGTGAATGAAGTAAGTTATAAGTGTCTCCTCGTTCACAGGTTTTCTGAATAGCTCTCGAAATTATGACAGTAAAGTTCTTGCCATATTTCAAGGGGGAGAATATTAAGATCAATTAAGAAAGATACTCTTCATTAAGAGTGAGATAAAGATTAATTACAATGAAACAGTTGGAGGAGTACAACATCACAACAATGATACCCCCTAAGCAGAGAAATAGCTAAATTCCTGGACCTTTTAAAGTTCTGACAGGAAGATAGCGTAGTCAGCCTCAAAGATGTTAAGGTGGTGCTTAAAACGCCATATAAAGTTTTTAACAGATTAAACCCAAAATAAGATATTTGAAGATACATCATCTTTAGAAAAGATGGGAAGATCTAGGGGAGCATGGTATGTAGAGGTATGTAGAGACCTAAGACTTGAAGAGAAGAGGGACTACATGCCCACTCCAATGACTCAGGAGCAACAAGTTTCATAATACTTGTTGATGTTGTATGACTAATACAACACCTGTTGTTGGCTCTTTGAAGAAGATGAATAATGTAAACAAAGATCTTGTTATACAAGAGCCAGTAGAATCTATTGCCTCTTGGCAATGAAGAGCAACAACAGACCCATATGAAAGTGCCAGTAGCTAAGGCCCTAGAAGGTCTCAAAGAATTAGTAAACCAGTTTTTCTGATGACTATGAAGTTTATGTTAGTAAAGAAATTCAAATGAAGGGTGATCCCACCTCACTTGAAGAAGCCATGAGAAGCGTTTACTCGTTTAAATGGCAAGAAGCTATGAAAGTTTATATGAATTCGATGAATACCAACGATGTTTGGGACTTAGAAGTAATTCCTAATGAAGCCAAAACAGTAGGCTGTTAGTGGGTCTACAAGACAAAATATGACTCTAAAGGGAATGTAAAAAGATATAAAAGTACGACTTATAGCAATATGCTTTATGCAAAGAGAAGAAAAGATTACAATGAGAGTTTTCTCTCTAGTCTCATGCAACGATTCTTTTAGAATCATAATGGTGTTCATGGCACATTATGATTTAGAAATACATCAGATGGTTTTATATGAAAACGTTTACATGGCATAACCCAAAAGGTTTTTGTCATGGAAGAAAAGAACATAAGGGATGCCGCCTGTAAAAATCCATTTATGGATTAAAAGTAAGTCTCTAGATAGTAGTATTTGAAGTTGATGAAACGATAAGAAAGTTTGGATTTTAAAGAAAATGAGAAGGATAATAGCGTTATGCGAAGATCAAGAATGAAAAATTCATTTTCCACATCCTGTGATGAGATGACATTCTACTCACTAGTAGTGATGTTAATTTGTCATTGGAGAAGAAGTTTTGTCCTCAAGTTTCAATGTGAATGATCTTGGTGAAGTGTCATTGGTTCTAGGAATCAAAATTCACCGAGATAGAAGAAAATTAGGGTATTAGGACTATCGCAAATGTATACTTAGAAAAGATTCTAAAGAAGTAAAGTATGCATGCGAGTAAACCTACGCCTGCTCCTATAGTTAAGGGTAATAGTTTTGGGAACTTTAAGTGTTCTAGGAACCAATATGAGATCGATCAAATGAATATGGTTCTATATGCTTCAGTTGTTGGAAGCTTAATGAGTGTACAAGTACAAGTAAGAACTTACCCTGACGTAGTTTTAAGTATCTGGGATATTTTCGTAGAAGTCCAGTTCAGATATAGATCACTGGAATTGAATTGAGAATGTCTTATAATTTTACAAAGTATCATAGGCCTCATGCTGAGTAAGAAAGGATAAATACTCTCAAATAGTTGAGGGTACAAAAGTTAAGTCTTGGCGAGACGTGTAGTAAAATCCATAGCAGTTGCTAACACTTGCAGTTGGAGTATCATTGTGGAAAAGCTCTAAAGAAATAGTTGTGGTGTCATCAGTGATGCATACCATAGTATAGCTTATCATGAGGCTTAAGGTGGTAGACAACAGCAATAAGCATTTAAAGTAAGTTAACTCCTAAGACAACAAGTCAAGTGTGCTGCCAAACACATTGACACTAAGGTATATGTTGTAAAGGAGAAAATCCAGAATCATTTTGAAAGCATTGAGCACATAACTATTGAGTAAGTACTTGCGGATCCGCTTACCAAAGGCTAACCACCCAGTGCGTTCAGAGAACACACAGTCGACATAGGTTTATGAGAAAGCCTATGATTTCTGGATACTAAGGGCCTAGTTGAGTATCTGTTTCAAAACAGAGAGGTGCGCTGTAGCTATTTAATCCAATGGCAACAGACCGTGATGATGAGGCACGCTCTATGCACTGATCTGTGATGGAATGGGAACAAGATAAAGTAAGTTAAGTTTAAGAAATAAGGTGAGATCAAGGGGGAGAATCTTAGTTTGATCTCCACCTGGGCCCTTGGATCCGCGCCCTGATCGCGGGCGTCCAATCGCTCCATGGTTGGTGGGCCCCCATCGCACAGTACCATAAAATAGAGGTGGGGGCCGGAGCATACGGTACGAGGTTCCCCTGAGCTACCAGGCGCCCCACTGACCATTCCCTAACCCTAACCGATCAAGAGAAAGGGTGCTGCCAGCGACGGGAAGCCACCACCGACTTCACCGTCGCCTCTGCATCACCACCACTGCACCGGACTTCACCACCCGCACTGCGTACCCGCTGCCGTGGTGGCTACTTCCTCATCTACCTCCTCTGCCAAGCCCGAAGGTATGGCCCCTCTACTCTCTCTGCCTCCTTTCCTAAGTTAACTGCTACTCGATTTGAATCAACTAGTAAGCATTTTACCCTCGGTACTATACCTAGATGAATCCTAAGAAACTAACTACATACACACACATATATAAATATAAATATAAATATAAATATAAATATATATATATATATATTGAGGTATTGAGGCCAATGCTAACACTACTCATTCGGCTCAAGCAAGAGCTCCGCAAAAAAAAAAAGACCCAACATGAGGAGCCCGCAAAAAAAAAAAGACCCAACATGAGGAGCAATGGTAGGGGTCACGTTTGGGCGATGACCATATTTTTTGCATTGCTCTTAGATGTCTTGCATTGCCTGTGATAGGTAATTAGTTAATTTTGCTCATAATCTTCTTGTCCTCATGATGTGTCTCATGCTTTGTTTCCTTGCGAAACTGTCATGTACTAGTTTTTCGGGCGCGCCCATGCGCGCGGTCCATTGGCCACACGTATTTTTTGGAGGAAAAAAAGATATAATCAAAGTTGGGTTGTATTTTGATTTGAGAAAAATCTGAGGATGTTTTCGCAAAAAAACGGCGAGAGTGTCTGGGGAGCGCGAGTTGATTTTCGATAAAGTGGAGGTCTTTTTTGCAAACAAACCAGTGCCCATCCGGTCTGGACTGAGCGTTGATTTTGAAATAATACGAGGCGTTTTTTGCAAAAAATTCTGAGAGGGCGACTGGAGCGCGGGTTGATTTCCGAAAATTTAAAGGGGTTTTTCGTAAAACGACCGCGGCTCACCTGATCTGGGCCGTCCGCGCGGCCGATCGAACGGCCGCGAAAAGCCGGTGACGTGGCCACCCTGAGGCCGCGCCGTGGCCACACCAAATCATATCTTTAGATTATATATGTGGCTTGCCATTGAATATTTGAATTTATGAATATATGCGTGCGCTCGTACTGATGACTGCACCTATTGCTGCAATTTGTAGGCCGCAGCAGCAAGAAACTACTGATGGCCGAAGAAACAGTGGGCGCCCTTGCGCCTACAAGTGGCAATGATGCTTCTACAGTGAACGACTCCACTGCTACATCAGGCGATGGGAGCGAGATTCGTCTGATATTCTGCACTATTAAATACATGTGTTTTCACGGCAATTGCTACTGCTGCCAACCGGAGGACTATTGTTTCAAGAAGCACAAAGAATGCCAGGCCCATTGCCCCGCCTGCAACCCTGTCTGCCCTCGGCCTGGAGCGGGCAACAGCTAGCAAGCTAGCGCATGAAGAATTAATTGAGCAAGATCGACCGAGCGTTGTAATCCTAATTAATAATTGTTCAAAACATGCATTGAGATCGTATGGGATAATTTTTTTTTCTGGTGGTCCATTCGTCTTATTTGACCTTGTGAGTTCTGCCCGGGGCGGCAGGCCACCCCCAGCCTGCCGTTCGTGGCCAGCCGGATCTAGCCGACCAGCAGTACATGCTACTCAGAGCAGCCTTAGCTAGCGAGTCTATCTGCTCACATGGCTCTCCCCCGTGGTAGGGCCATAAAACCAGCGGTGGCACAAGGCTGTGGGTTTTGTGATGTCTGCTGTGTATAGGCCGTACTTGTCAGGCTGGCTTAGTTCGAAAAAGGGCTCGATGATCTGTACTTGAGCTGACCATTGTGTCTATGCATGATACGGTTTGACGACACATACGTAGCATGTTTTAGTAGGATATAAGATCAGGTCATATTTTCCGGGTCTATACTGAGCGGGCTATTGAGGCAGACATTGATGTAGTATCGGCTTGTGCTAAAAAAGACCACCTCTGCTGAAAACCAAAAAAGAGATAAGGA
Source organism: Miscanthus lutarioriparius (assembly GCA_904845875.1). NCBI lineage: Eukaryota > Viridiplantae > Streptophyta > Magnoliopsida > Poales > Poaceae > Miscanthus > Miscanthus lutarioriparius. The sequence continues at coordinate 85,121,355 of CAJGYO010000008.1, read as the reverse complement.
CGTCTCTCAAATAAATAATTGGCATGCAATCAATCTTACTAATGCAGGTACCGATATGGATGGAAGGAATGCACAGACCAATATATATTCTGCAGCAAAACTTCAGGCTGGGCTTGCCCAGTGACCGGCTTCTTTGCAGGTTTCCAATGCTGTTGCCCGGTACCAGATGCTATACAGATGCATCCACTGCGCCAGACATGTCAAATCCAAGACCAAGGAAAGCAGGTCTAGGAATTTTTATCCTGGACCCCACACACAATCTTTTTTTGTTAAATGATTGCAAATCTAGAAGCTCTTATACAAAAATCGCAAATATAGCATCCTGTAGGCCGTCTTGTCGGCTGCTCACAAGCCCATAGGCCAACGTGACGACGACGTGGCAGCCGACACCCTCCGAGCAAGCTTGTAGGCGCCGATAGTAGACCTATCAGCAGGTGGAAAGCCGACACCCTCCGGAGGAGCCGGTGGACAGTCGGCCTCCCGCCGGCCGATAGGCCTGTGGGTGTAGCCAAACTCGAGAGCAGGAGAAGGCGTGGAGACCAAGCTCCGGCTATTGAAGGCCAAGGGCCTCACGGGCACTTGCTTTCGGCACAGCGCACTTCCGCGACGCAGAGCGCAGGGCCTGACGCTTATTATGCTGGTGGCCTCGGCGCCAGCCAAGGCGCACCTTGACCTTAGCGAGGGGATGGATACCTTGACGGGCACGAGGCGTAAGAAGAGTTAGAGGCTGCCATATGGGGCCCAGCAATCGACTCAACCCACTCAACAAAACCCAGAAACCAAACACAGAATCTGGTTGAACCCAACCTGCTGAACCAAACATGAGATGGGTTCGCCCCATCCCGAAAATTTGGGTTGGGTTCAACCCATCCCCTGATGATCCCACAACCAAACACATGCCCCTTGCGCATCTTGGGGTCAAACTTTTTAACTTTAACTAGATTTATAGAAATATTAGTAGCATTTGTATCTCCAAATAAATTTATTATAAAGATAGATTTAAAGATCTATCAATGATACTAATTATGTATTATAAATATTAATATTTTTAATATATATTTAGTAAAAGTTGAGTACGTTTGACTTCTCGTAAAACGAGAACGGTGAATAAAAAAGCACGGAGGGAGTAACATATTTAAGACAAATATATGGTTCAACAGTGCATCATGACCAATGTTTTGCTGACATGGTACGGTCGATGGAGGTACATCCGCATGCATCTGGTGGTTGTGGTTATGTTTTAGCTCCTGTCGGCGAGTGGAGGGCCGACAGGGCTACTGTACCGCAAGCGCGGAGGATCTGGTGGTCGTGGTCATGTTTTAGATCCTGTCGGCTAGTGGAGGGCCGATAGGGCAACTGTACCACAACGGCGGAGGGTCCTGTTGGCTAGTGGAGGGCCGATAGGCCTCCGTAACCTCCCACGCGGAAGGCCCTATCGGCTTTTGGAACGTCGATAGATGTGCACTGTATCCACAATTCTTTCCAAACAAATGCTAGATTCGCGATTAATTACTAAAAAATATTGTTTTAAAAAAATTCGAGCCCGATGTGTACATAAACAACCGATGTTTTTTTTACGTACAACAAAAATAGTTACTTGGAGTGCTGACATCTTGGGGGATGTAGCTCAGATGATAGAGCATGCGAGAGGTATGCGGATCGATACCCCGCATCTCCATTTTGGATTTTTTCCATTCTTTTTCACTTCTTTTTCTATTTTTATTTTTGATTTTCTTCTTCCTCCACTTTTAGATTTTGTTTTTTTTTTTGAAAAAAAATGCTTCAAGCTTTTCAGTTCTCCATTTTGGATTTTTTTTGGCTTCTTTTTTCACTTCTTTCTCTATTTTTTTATTTTGGTTTCCTTCCTCCTCCATTTTTAGATTTTGATATTTTTTTTTAAAAAAACATTGCTTCAAGCTTTTCAGTTCGTGTAGTACCAGCAGTACACATTTTTTAACTTTTTTTTGGCTTCAGACTTTTCAGTTCTTTCTATAGTAGCGGCAGTACATGCTACTCAGAGCAGCCGTAGCTAGCGAGTCTATCTGCTCACATGGCTCTCCCCCCGTGGTAGGGCCATGAAAGCAGCGGTGGCACAAGGCTGTGGGTTTTGTGATGTCCGCTGTGTATATGCCGTACTTGTCAGGCTGGCTTAGTTCGAAAAAGGGCTCGACGATCTGTACTTGAGCCGACCATTGTGTCTATGCATGACACGGTTTGACGACACATACGTAGCATGTTTTAGTAGGATATAAGATCAGGTCATATTTTCCGGGCCTATACTGAGCGGGCTATTGAGGCAGACATTGATGTAGTATCGGCTTGTGCTAAAAAAGACCACCTCTGCTGAAAACCAAAAAAAGAGATAAGGACGTCTCTCAAATAAATAATTGGCATGCAATCAATCTTACTAATGCAGGTACCGATATGGATGGAAGGAATGCACAGACCAATATATATTCTGCAGCAAAACTTCAGGCTGGGCTTGCCCAGTGACCGGCTTCTTTGCAGGTTTCCAATGCTGTTGCCCGGTACCAGATGCTATACAGATGCATCCACTGCGCCAGACATGTCAAATCCAAGACCAAGGAAAGCAGGTCTAGGAATTTTTATCCTGGACCCAACACACAATCTTTTTTTGTTAAATGATTGCAAATCTAGAAGCTCTTATACAAAAATCGCAAATATAGCATCCTGTAGGCCGTCTTGTCGGCTGCTCACAAGCCCATAGGCCTACGTGTGATTTACGCGACGTGGCAGCCGACCCCCTCCGAGCAAGCTTGTAGGCGCCGATAGCAGACCTATCGGCAGGTGGAAAGCCGACACCCTTCGGAGGAGCCGGTGGGACAGTCGGCCTCCCGCCGCCGATAGGCCTGTGGGTGTAGCCAAACTCGAGAGCAGGCGGGAGAAGGCGTGGAGACCAAGCTCCGGCTATTGAAGGCAAGCGCGGGCCTCACGGGCACTTGTTTCGGCATAGGCGCACTTCATGACGCAGAGGCGCAGAGGGTGCACGACGCTTATGCTGGTGGCCTCGAAGCGCCGGCTGGCGCGCTGACCTTAGCGAGGGGATGGATACCTTGACGGGCACGAGGCGTAAGAAGAGTTAGAGGCTGCCATATGGGGCCCAGGCAATGCTGACTCAACCCACTCAACAAAACCCGTAAAACCAAACACGTAATCTGGGTTGAACCCAACCTGTTGAACCAAACATGAGATGGGTTCGCCCCATCCTAAAAATTTGGGTTGGGTTCAACCCATCCCCGATGATCCCACAACCAAACACATGCCCCTTGCGTACCGGTCAAACTTTTTTAACTTTAACTAGATTTATAGAAATATTAGTAGCATTTGTATCTCCAAATAAATTTATTATAAAGATAGATTTAAAGATCTATCAATGATACTAATTATGTATTATAAATATTAATATTTTTTAATATATATTTAGTAAAAGTTGAGTACGTTTGACTTCTCAGAAAACGAGAACGGTGAATAAAAAAGCACGGAGGGAGTAACATATTTAAGACAAATATATGGTTCAACAGTGCATCATGACCAATGTTTTGCTGACATGGTACGGTCGATGGAGGTACATCCGCATGCATCTGGTGGCTGTGGTTATGTTTTAGCTCCTGTCGGCGAGTGGAGGGCCGACAGGGCTACAGTACCGCAAGCGCGGAGGATCTGGTGGCCGTGGTCATGTTTTAGATCCTGTCGGCTAGTGGAGGGCCGATAGGGCAACTGTACCACAACGGCGGATCCTGTCGGCTAGTGGAGGGCCGATAGGCCTCCGTAACCTCCCACGCGGAAGGCCCTATCAGCTTTTGGAACGTCGATAGATGTGCACTGTATCCACAATTCTTTCCAAACAAATGCTAGATTCGCGATTAATTACTAAAAAATATTGTTTTAAAAAAATTCGAGCCCGATGTGTACATAAACAACCGATGTTTTTTTACGTACAACAAAAATAGTTACTTGGAGTGCTGACATCTTGGGGGATGTAGCTCAGATGATAGAGCATGCGAGAGGTATGCGGATCGATACCCCGCATCTCCATTTTGGATTTTTTCCATTCTTTTTCACTTCTTTTTCTATTTTTATTTTTGATTTTCTTCTTCCTCCACTTTTAGATTTTGTTTTTTTTTTGAAAAAAAATGCTTCAAGCTTTTCAGTTCTCCATTTTGGATTTTTTTGGCTTCTTTTTTCACTTCTTTCTCTATTTTTTTAATTTGGTTTTCTTCCTCCTCCATTTTTAGATTTTGATATTTTTTTAAAAAAACAATGCTTCAAGCTTTTCAGTTCGTGTAGTACCAGCAGTACACATTTTTTAACTTTTTTTTGGCTTCAGACTTTTCAGTTCTTTCTATAGTAGCAGCAGTACATGCTACTCAGAGCAGCCATAGCTAGCGAGTCTATCTGCTCACATGGCTCTCCCCCCGTGGCAGGGCCATGAAAGCAACGGTGGCACAAGGCTGTGGGTTTTGTGATGTCTGCTGTGTATATGCCGTACTAGTCAGGCTGGCTTAGTTCGAAAAAGGGCTCGACGATCTGTACTTGAGCCGACCATTGTGTCTATGCATGACACGGTTTGACGACACATACGTAGCATGTTTTAGTAGGATATAAGATCAGGTCATATTTTCCGGGCCTATACTGGGCGGTCTGTTGAGGCAGACATTGATGTAGCATCGGCTTGTGCTAAAAAAGACCACCTCTGCTGAAAACCGAAAAAGAGATAAGGACGTCTCTCAAATAAATAATTGGCATGCAATCTATCTTACTAATGCAGGTACCGATATGGATGGAAGGAATGCACAGACCAATATATATTCTGCAGCAAAACTTCAGGCTGGGCTTGCCCAGTGACCGGCTTCTTTGCAGGTTTCCAATGCTGTTGCCCGGTACCAGATGCTATACAGATGCATCCACTGCGCCAGACATGTCAAATCCAAGACCAAGGAAAGCAGGTCTAGGAATTTTTATCCTGGACCCAACACACAATCTTTTTTTGTTAAATGATTGCAAATCTAGAAGCTCTTATACAAAAATCGCAAATATAGCATCCTGTAGGCCGTCTTGTCGGCTGCTCACAAGCCCATAGGCCTACGTGACGACGACGTGGCAGCCGACCCCCTCCGAGCAAGCTTGTAGGCGCCGATAGCAGACCTATCGGCAGGTGGAAAGCCGACACCCTTCGGAGGAGCCGGTGGACAGTCGGCCTCCCGCCGGCCGATAGGCCTGTGGGTGTAGCCAAACTCGAGAGCAGGAGAAGGCGTGGAGACCAAGCTCCGGCTAGGGAAGGCCGCGGGCCTCACGGGCACTTGCTCGGCGCAGGCGCACTTCCGCGACGCAGGAGCGCAGGGCCACGACGCGCTTGCGCGGTGGCCTCGGAAGCGCTGGCTGGCGCGCGGCCTTAGCGAGGGGATGGATACCTTGACGGGCACGAGGTAGAAGAAGAGTTTGAGGCTGCCATATGGGGCCCAGCAGTCAGTGACTCAACCCACTCAACAAAACCCGTAAAACCAAACACAGAACTGGGTTGAACCCAACCTGCTGAACCAAACATGAGATGGGTTCGCCCCATCCCGAAAATTTGGGTTGGGTTCAACCCATCCCTGATGATCCCACAACCAAACACATGCCCCTTGCGTACCGGTCAAACTTTTTTAACTTTAACTAGATTTATAGAAATATTAGTAGCATTTGTATCTCCAAATAAATTTATTATAAAGATAGATTTAAAGATCTATCAATGATACTAATTATGTATTATAAATATTAATATTTTTTAATATATATTTAGTAAAAGTTGAGTACGTTTGACTTCTCAGAAAACGAGAACGGTGAATAAAAAACTACGGAGGGAGTAACATATTTAAGACAAATATATGGTTCAACAGTGCATCATGACCAATGTTTTGCTGACATGGTACGGTCGATGGAGGTACATCCGCATGCATCTGGTGGCTGTGGTTATGTTTTAGCTCCTGTCGGCGAGTGGAGGGCCGACAGGGCTACAGTACCGCAAGCGCGGAGGATCTGGTGGCCGTGGTCATGTTTTAGATCCTGTCGGCTAGTGGAGGGCCGATAGGGCAACTGTACCACAACGGCGGATCCTGTCGGCTAGTGGAGGGCCGATAGGCCTCCGTAACCTCCCACGCGGAAGGCCCTATCGGCTTTTGGAACGTCGATAGATGTGCACTGTATCCACAATTCTTTCCAAACAAATGCTAGATTCGTGATTAATTACTAAAAAATATTGTTTTAAAAAAATTCGAGCCCGATGTGTACATAAACAACCGATGTTTTTTTACGTACAACAAAAATAGTTACTTGGAGTGCTGACATCTTGGGGGATGTAGCTCAGATGATAGAGCATGCGAGAGGTATGCGGATCGATACCCCGCATCTCCATTTTGGATTTTTTCCATTCTTTTTCACTTCTTTTTCTATTTTTATTTTTGATTTTCTTCTTCCTCCACTTTTAGATTTTGTTTTTTTTTTGAAAAAAAATGCTTCAAGCTTTTCAGTTCTCCATTTTGGATTTTTTTGGCTTCTTTTTTCACTTCTTTCTCTATTTTTTTAATTTGGTTTTCTTCCTCCTCCATTTTTAGATTTTGATATTTTTTTTAAAAAAACATTGCTTCAAGCTTTTCAGTTCGTGTAGTACCAGCAGTACACATTTTTTAACTTTTTTTTGGCTTCAGACTTTTCAGTTCTTTCTATAGTAGCAGCAGTACATGCTACTCAGAGCAGCCATAGCTAGCGAGTCTATCTGCTCACATGGCTCTCCCCCCGTGGCAGGGCCATGAAAGCAACGGTGGCACAAGGCTGTGGGTTTTGTGATGTCTGCTGTGTATATGCCGTACTAGTCAGGCTGGCTTAGTTCGAAAAAGGGCTCGACGATCTGTACTTGAGCCGACCATTGTGTCTATGCATGACACGGTTTGACGACACATACGTAGCATGTTTTAGTAGGATATAAGATCAGGTCATATTTTCCGGGCCTATACTGGGCGGTCTGTTGAGGCAGACATTGATGTAGCATCGGCTTGTGCTAAAAAAGACCACCTCTGCTGAAAACCGAAAAAGAGATAAGGACGTCTCTCAAATAAATAATTGGCATGCAATCAATCTTACTAATGCAGGTACCGATATGGATGGAAGGAATGCAAAGACCAATATATATTGTGCAGCAAAACTTCAGGCTGGGCTTGCCCAGTGACCGGCTTCTTTTCAGGTTTCCAATGCTGTTGCCTGGTACCAGATGCTATACAGATGCATCCACTGCGCCAGACATGTCAAATCCAAGACCAAGGAAAGCACGTCTAGGAATTTTTATCCTGGACCTAACACACAATCTTTTTTTGTTAAATGATTGCAAATCTAGAAGCTCTTATACAAAAATCGCAAATATAGCATCCTGTAGGCCGTCTTGTCGGCTGCTCACAAGCCCATAGGCCTACGTGACGACGACGTGGCAGCCGACCCCCTCCGAGCAAGCTTGTAGGCGCCGATAGCAGACCTATCGGCAGGTGGAAAGCCGACACCCTCCGGAGGAGCCGGTGGACAGTCGGCCTCCCGCCGGCCGATAGGCCTGTGGGTGTAGCCAAACTCGAGAGCAGGAGAAGGCGTGGAGACCAAGCTCCGGCTAGGGAAGGCCGCGGGCCTCACGGGCACTTGCTCGGCGCAGGCGCACTTCCGCGACGCAGGAGCGCAGGGCCACGACGCGCTTGCGCGGTGGCCTCGGAAGCGCTGGCTGGCGCGCGGCCTTAGCGAGGGGATGGATACCTTGACGGGCACGAGGTAGAAGAAGAGTTTGAGGCTGCCATATGGGGCCCAGCAGTCAGTGACTCAACCCACTCAACAAAACCCGTAAAACCAAACACAGAACTGGGTTGAACCCAACCTGCTGAACCAAACATGAGATGGGTTCGCCCCATCCCGAAAATTTGGGTTGGGTTCAACCCATCCCTGATGATCCCACAACCAAACACATGCCCCTTGCGTACCGGTCAAACTTTTTTAACTTTAACTAGATTTATAGAAATATTAGTAGCATTTGTATCTCCAAATAAATTTATTATAAAGATAGATTTAAAGATCTATCAATGATACTAATTATGTATTATAAATATTAATATTTTTTAATATATATTTAGTAAAAGTTGAGTACGTTTGACTTCTCAGAAAACGAGAACGGTGAATAAAAAACTACGGAGGGAGTAACATATTTAAGACAAATATATGGTTCAACAGTGCATCATGACCAATGTTTTGCTGACATGGTACGGTCGATGGAGGTACATCCGCATGCATCTGGTGGCTGTGGTTATGTTTTAGCTCCTGTCGGCGAGTGGAGGGCCGACAGGGCTACTGTACCGCAAGCGCGGAGGATCTGGTGGCCGTGGTCATGTTTTAGATCCTGTCGGCTAGTGGAGGGCCGATAGGGCAACTGTACCACAACGGCGGAGGGCCGATCGGCCTACAGTACTGTAACCGCCTCCTGTCGGCTAGTGGAGGGCCGATAGGCCTCCGTAACCTCCCACGCGGAAGGCCCTATCGGCTTTTGGAACGTCGATAGATGTGCACTGTATCCACAATTCTTTCCAAACAAATGCTAGATTCGCGATTAATTACTAAAAAATATTGTTTTAAAAAAATTCGAGCCCGATGTGTACATAAACAACCGATGTTTTTTTTACGTACAACAAAAATAGTTACTTGGAGTGCTGACATCTTGGGGGATGTAGCTCAGATGATAGAGCATGCGAGAGGTATGCGGATCGATACCCCGCATCTCCATTTTGGATTTTTTCCATTCTTTTTCACTTCTTTTTCTATTTTTATTTTTGATTTTCTTCTTCCTCCACTTTTAGATTTTGTTTTTTTTGAAAAAAAAATGCTTCAAGCTTTTCAGTTCTCCATTTTGGATTTTTTTGGCTTCTTTTTTCACTTCTTTCTATTTTTTTATTTTGGTTTTCTTCCTCCTCCATTTTTAGATTTTGATATTTTTTAAAAAAACATTGCTTCAAGCTTTTCAGTTCGTGTAGTACCAGCAGTACACATTTTTTAACTTTTTTTGGCTTCAGACTTTTCAGTTCTTTCTATAGTAGCAGCAGTACATGCTACTCAGAGCAGCCAGTAGCTAGCGAGTCTGTCTGCTCACATGGCTCTCCCCGTGGCAGGGGCCATGAAAGCAATGATGGCACAAGGCTGTGGGTTTTGTGATGTCCGCTGTGTATATGCTGCCGTGCTTGTCAGGCTGGCTTAGTTCGAAAAAGGGCTCGACGATCTGTACTTGAGCCGACCATTGTGTCTATGCATGACACGGTTTGACGACACATACGTAGCATGTTTTAGTAGGATATAAGATCAGGTCAGATTTTCCGGGCCTATACTGGGCGGTCTATTGAGGCAGACATTGATGTAGCATCGGCTTGTGCTAAAAAAGACCACCTCTGCTGAAAACCAAAAAAGAGATAAGGACGTCTCTCAAATAAATAATTGGCATGCAATCAATCTTACTAATGCAGGTACCGATATGGATGGAAGGAATGCACAGACCAATATATATTGTGCAGCAAAACTTCAGGCTGGGCTTGCCCAGTGACCGGCTTCTTTGCAGGTTTCCAATGCTGTTGCCTGGTACCAGATGCTATACAGATGCATCCACTGCGCCAGACATGTCAAATCCAAGACCAGGGAAAGCACGTCTAGGAATTTTTATCCTGGACCCAACACACAATCTTTTTTTGTTAAATGATTGCAAATCTAGAAGCTCTTATACAAAAATCGCAAATATAGCATCCTGTAGGCCGTCTTGTCGGCTGCTCACAAGCCCATAGGCCTACGTGACGACGACGTGGCAGCCGACCCCCTCCGAGCAAGCTTGTAGGCGCCGATAGCAGACCTATCGGCAGGTGGAAAGCCGACACCCTCCGGAGGAGCCGGTGGACAGTCGGCCTCCCGCCGGCCGATAGGCCTGTGGGTGTAGCCAAACTCGAGAGCAGGAGAAGGCGTGGAGACCAAGCTCCGGCTAGGGAAGGCCGCGGGCCTCACGGGCACTTGCTCGGCGCAGGCGCACTTCCGCGACGCAGGAGCGCAGGGCCACGACGCGCTTGCGCGGTGGCCTCGGAAGCGCTGGCTGGCGCGCGGCCTTAGCGAGGGGATGGATACCTTGACGGGCACGAGGTAGAAGAAGAGTTTGAGGCTGCCATATGGGGCCCAGCAGTCAGTGACTCAACCCACTCAACAAAACCCGTAAAACCAAACACAGAACTGGGTTGAACCCAACCTGCTGAACCAAACATGAGATGGGTTCGCCCCATCCCGAAAATTTGGGTTGGGTTCAACCCATCCCTGATGATCCCACAACCAAACACATGCCCCTTGCGTACCGGTCAAACTTTTTTAACTTTAACTAGATTTATAGAAATATTAGTAGCATTTGTATCTCCAAATAAATTTATTATAAAGATAGATTTAAAGATCTATCAATGATACTAATTATGTATTATAAATATTAATATTTTTTAATATATATTTAGTAAAAGTTGAGTACGTTTGACTTCTCAGAAAACGAGAACGGTGAATAAAAAAGCACGGAGGGAGTAACATATTTAAGACAAATATATGGTTCAACAGTGCATCATGACCAATGTTTTGCTGACATGGTACGGTCGATGGAGGTACATCCGCATGCATCTGGTGGCTGTGGTTATGTTTTAGCTCCTGTGGGCGAGTGGAGGGCCGACAGGGCTACTGTACCGCAAGCGCGGAGGATCTGGTGGCCGTGGTCATGTTTTAGATCCTGTCGGCTAGTGGAGGGCCGATAGGGCAACTGTACCACAACGGCGGAGGGCCGATCGGCCTACAGTACTGTAACCGCCTCCTGTCGGCTAGTGGAGGGCCGATAGGCCTCCGTAACCTCCCACGCGGAAGGCCCTATCGGCTTTTGGAACGTCGATAGATGTGCACTGTATCCACAATTCTTTCCAAACAAATGCTAGATTCGCGATTAATTACTAAAAAATATTGTTTTAAAAAAATTCGAGCCCGATGTGTACATAAACAACCGATGTTTTTTTTACGTACGACAAAAATAGTTACTTGGAGTGCTGACATCTTGGGGGATGTAGCTCAGATGATAGAGCATGCGAGAGGTATGCGGATCGATACCCCGCATCTCCATTTTGGATTTTTTCCATTCTTTTTCACTTCTTTTTCTATTTTTACTTTTGATTTTCTTCTTCCTCCACTTTTAGATTTTGTTTTTTTTTTGAAAAAATGCTTCAAGCTTTTCAGTTCTCCATTTTGGATTTTTTTTTTTGGCTTCTTTTTTTCACTTCTTTCTCTATTTTTTTATTTTGGTTTTCTTCCTCCTCCATTTTTAGATTTTGATATTTTTTTTAAAAAAACATTGCTTCAAGCTTTTCAGTTCGTGTAGTACCAGCAGTACACATTTTTTAACTTTTTTTGGCTTCAGACTTTTCAGTTCTTTCTATAGTAGCAGCAGTACATGCTACTCGTCGAGCAGCCATAGCTAGCGAGAGTCTATCTGCTCACATGGCTCTCCCCGTGGCAGGGCCATGGAAGCAACGGTGGCACAAGGCTGTGGGTTTTGTGATGTCTCTTGTGTATATGCCCGTGACTTGTCAGGCTGGCTTAGTTCGAAAAAGGGCTCGACGATCTGTACTTGAGCCGACCATTGTGTCTATGCATGACACGGTTTGACGACACATACGTAGCATGTTTTAGTAGGATATAAGAGCAGGTCATATTTTCCGGGCCTATACTGGGCGGGCTATTGAGGCAGACATTGATGTAGCATCGGCTTGTGCTAAAAAGACCACCTCTGCTGAAAACCAAAAAGAGATAAGGACGTCTCTCAAATAAATAATTGGCATGCAATCAATCTTACTAATGCAGGTACCGATATGGATGGAAGGAATGCACAGAACAATATATATTCTGCAGCAAAACTTCAGGCTGGGCTTGCCCAGTGACCGGCTTCTTTGCAGGTTTCCAATGCTGTTGCCTGGTACCAGATGCTATACAGATGCATCCACTAAGCCAGACGTGTCAAATCCAAGACCAAGTAAAGCAGGTCTATGAATTTTATCCTGGACCCAACACACAATCTTTTTTTTTTGTTAAATGATTGCAAATCTAGAAGCTCTTATACAAAAATCACAAATATAGCATCCTGTAGGCCGCCTTGTCGGCTGCTCACAAGCCCATAGGCCTACGTGACGACGACGTGGCAGCCGACCCCCTCCGAGCAAGCTTGTAGGCGCCGATAGCAGACCTATCGGCAGGTGGAAAGCCGAGACCCTCCGGAGGAGCCGGTGGACAGTCGGCCTCCCGCCGGCCGATAGGCCTGTGGGTGTAGCCAAACTCGAGAGCAGGAGAAGGCGTGGAGACCAAGCTCCGGCTAGGGAAGGCCGCGGGCCTCACGGGCACTTGCTCGGCGCGCAGCGCACTTCCATGACGCAGAGAGCACGAGGCCACGACGCAGCTATGCTGGTGGCCTCGGAAGCGCTGGCTGGCGCGCGGCCTTAGCGAGGGGATGGATACCTTGACGGGCACGAGGTAGAAGAAGAGTTTGAGGCTGCCATATGGGGCCCAGCAGTCAGTGACTCAACCCACTCAACAAAACCCGTAAAACCAAACACAGAACTGGGTTGAACCCAACCTGCTGAACCAAACATGAGATGGGTTCGCCCCATCCCGAAAATTTGGGTTGGGTTCAACCCATCCCTGATGATCCCACAACCAAACACATGCCCTTTGCATACGGGTCAAACTTTTTGAACTTTAACTAGATTTATAGAAATATTAGTAGCATTTGTATCTCCAAATAAATTTATTATAAAGATAGATTTAAAGATCTATCAATGATACTAATTATGTATTATAAATATTAATATTTTTTAATATATATTTAGTAAAAGTTGAGTACGTTTGACTTCTCAGAAAACGAGAACGGTGAATAAAAAAGCACGGAGGGAGTAACATATTTAAGACAAATATATGGTTCAACAGTGCATCATGACCAATGTTTTGCTGACATGGTACGGTCGATGGAGGTACATCCGCATGCATCTGGTGGCTGTGGTTATGTTTTAGCTCCTGTGGGCGAGTGGAGGGCCGACAGGGCTACTGTACCGCAAGCGCGGAGGATCTGGTGGCCGTGGTCATGTTTTAGATCCTGTCGGCTAGTGGAGGGCCGATAGGGCAACTGTACCACAACGGCGGAGGGCCGATCGGCCTACAGTACTGTAACCGCCTCCTGTCGGCTAGTGGAGGGCCGATAGGCCTCCGTAACCTCCCACGCGGAAGGCCCTATCGGCTTTTGGAACGTCGATAGATGTGCACTGTATCCACAATTCTTTCCAAACAAATGCTAGATTCGCGATTAATTACTAAAAAATATTGTTTTAAAAAAATTCGAGCCCGATGTGTACATAAACAACCGATGTTTTTTTACGTACAACAAAAATAGTTACTTGGAGTGCTGACATCTTGGGGGATGTAGCTCAGATGATAGAGCATGCGAGAGGTATGCGGATCGATACCCCGCATCTCCATTTTGGATTTTTTCCATTCTTTTTCACTTCTTTTTCTATTTTTATTTTTGATTTTCTTCTTCCTCCACTTTTAGATTTTGTTTTTTTTTTTGAAAAAAAATGCTTCAAGCTTTTCAGTTCTCCATTTTGGATTTTTTTTGGCTTCTTTTTTCACTTCTTTCTCTATTTTTTATTTTGGTTTTCTTCCTCCTCCATTTTTAGATTTTGATATTTTTTTAAAAAACATTGCTTCAAGCTTTTCAGTTCGTGTAGTACCAGCAGTACACATTTTTTAACTTTTTTTTGGCTTCAGACTTTTCAGTTCTTTCTATAGTAGCAGCAGTACATGCTACTCAGAGCAGCCGTAGCTAGCGAGTCTGTCTGCTCACATGGCTCTCCCCCCGTGGCAGGGCCATGAAAGCAGCGGTGGCACAAGGCTGTGGGTTTTGTGATGTCCGCTGTGTATATGCCGTACTTGTCAGGCTGGCTTAGTTCGAAAAAGGGCTCGACGATCTGTACTTGAGCCGACCATTGTGTCTATGCATGACACGGTTTGACGACACATACGTAGCATGTTTTAGTAGGATATAAGATCAGGTCAGATTTTCCGGGCCTATACTGGGCGGTCTATTGAGGCAGACATTGATGTAGCATCGGCTTGTGCTAAAAAAGACCACCTCTGCTGAAAACCAAAAAAGAGATAAGGACGTCTCTCAAATAAATAATTGGCATGCAATCAATCTTACTAATGCAGGTACCGATATGGATGGAAGGAATGCACAGACCAATATATATTCTGCAGCAAAACTTCAGGCTGGGCTTGCCCAGTGACCGGCTTCTTTGCAGGTTTCCAATGCTGTTGCCTGGTACCAGATGCTATACAGATGCATCCACTGCGCCAGACATGTCAAATCCAAGACCAGGGAAAGCAGGTCTATGAATTTTTATCCTGGACCCAACACACAATCTTTTTTTGTTAAATGATTGCAAATCTAGAAGCTCTTATACAAAAATCACAAATATAGCATCCTGTAGGCCGTCTTGTCGGCTGCTCACAAGCCCATAGGCCTACGTGACGACGACGTGGCAGCCGACCCCCTCCGAGCAAGCTTGTAGGCGCCGATAGCAGACCTATCGGCAGGTGGAAAGCCGAGACCCTCCGGAGGAGCCGGTGGACAGTCGGCCTCCCGCCGCCGATAGGCCTGTGGTGTAGCCAAACTCGAGAGCAGGAGAAGGCGTGGAGACCAAGCTCCGGCTAGGGAAGGCCGCGGGCCTCACGGGCACTTGCTCGGCGAAGCGCACTTCCGCGACGCAGAGCGCAGGGCCCTGACGCTGGGCTATGCGTGTGCCTCGAAGCGCTGGGTCGGGCGCGCGACCTTAGCGAGGGGATGGATACCTTGACGGGCACGAGGTAGAAGAAGAGTTTGAGGCTGCCATATGGGGCCCAGCAATCGCTGACTCAACCCACTCAACAAAACCTCGTAAAACCAAACACGTAACTGGGTTGAACCCAACCTGCTTGAACCAAACATGAGATGGGTTCGCCCCATCCCGAAAATTTGGGTTGGGTTCAACCCATCCCCGATGATCCCACAACCAAACACATGCCCTTTACGTGCACTGGTCAAACTTTTTAACTTTAACTAGATTTATAGAAATATTAGTAGCATTTGTATCTCCAAATAAATTTATTATAAAGATAGATTTAAAGATCTATCAATGATACTAATTATGTATTATAAATATTAATATTTTTAATATATATTTAGTAAAAGTTGAGTACGCTTGACTTCTCGTAAAACGAGAACGGTGAATAAAAAAGCACGGAGGGAGTAACATATTTAAGACAAATATATGGTTCAACAGTGCATCATGACCAATGTTTTGCTGACATGGTACGGTCGATGGAGGTACATCCGCATGCATCTGGTGGCTGTGGTTATGTTTTAGCTCCTGTCGGCGATTGGAGGGCCGACAGATACTCTGTATGCATAGCGCGGAGGATCTGGTGGCCGTGGTCATGTTTTAGATCCTGTCGGCTAGTGGAGGGCCGATAGGGCAACTGTACCACAACGGCGGAGGAGGGCCGATCGGCCTACAGATACTGTAACCGCCTCCTATCGGCTAGTGGAGGGCCGATGAGCCTCCGTAACCTCCCACGCGGAAGGCCCTATCGGCTTTTGGAACGTCGATAGATGTGCACTGTATCCACAATTCTTTCCAAACAAATGCTAGATTCGCGATTAATTACTAAAAAATATTGTTTTAAAAAAATTCGAGCCCGATGTGTACATAAACAACCGATGTTTTTTTTACGTACAACAAAAATAGTTACTTGGAGTGCTGACATCTTGGGGGATGTAGCTCAGATGATAGAGCATGCGAGAGGTATGCGGATCGATACCCCGCATCTCCATTTTGGATTTTTTCCATTCTTTTTCACTTCTTTTTCTATTTTTACTTTTGATTTTCTTCTTCCTCCACTTTTAGATTTTGTTTTTTTTTTTGAAAAAAAATGCTTCAAGCTTTTCAGTTCTCCATTTTGGATTTTTTTTGGCTTCTTTTTTCACTTCTTTCTCTATTTTTTTATTTTGGTTTTCTTCCTCCTCCATTTTTAGATTTTGATATTTTTTTTAAAAAAACATTGCTTCAAGCTTTTCAGTTCGTGTAGTACCAGCAGTACACATTTTTTAACTTTTTTTTGGCTTCAGACTTTTCAGTTCTTTCTATAGTAGCAGCAGTACATGCTACTCAGAGCAGCTGTAGCTAGCGAGTCTATCTGCTCACATGGCTCTCCCCCCGTGGCAGGGCCATGGAAGCAACGGTGGCACAAGGCTGTGGGTTTTGTGATGTCTGCTGTGTATATGCCGTACTTGTCAGGCTGGCTTAGTTCGAAAAAGGGCTCGACGATCTGTACTTGAGCCGACCATTGTGTCTATGCATGACACGGTTTGACGACACATACGTAGCATGTTTTAGTAGGATATAAGATCAGGTCATATTTTCCGGGCCTATACTGGGCGGGCTATTGAGGCAGACATTGATGTAGCATCGGCTTGTGCTAAAAAAGACCACCTCTGCTGAAAACCAAAAAAGAGATAAGGACGTCTCTCAAATAAATAATTGGCATGCAATCAATCTTACTAATGCAGGTACCGATATGGATGGAAGGAATGCACAGAACAATATATATTCTGCAGCAAAACTTCAGGCTGGGCTTGCCCAGTGACGGGCTTCTTTGCAGGTTTCCAATGCTGTTGCCTGGTACCAGATGCTATACAGATGCATCCACTAAGCCAGACGTGTCAAATCCAAGACCAAGGAAAGCAGGTCTATGAATTTTTATCCTGGACCCAACACACAATCTTTTTTTGTTAAATGATTGCAAATCTAGAAGCTCTTATACAAAAATCACAAATATAGCATCCTGTAGGCCGTCTTGTCGGCTGCTCACAAGCCCATAGGCCTACGTGACGACGACGTGGCAGCCGACCCCCTCCGAGCAAGCTTGTAGGCGCCGATAGCAGACCTATCGGCAGGTGGAAAGCCGAGACCCTCCGGAGGAGCCGGTGGACAGTCGGCCTCCCGCCGGCCGATAGGCCTGTGGGTGTAGCCAAACTCGAGAGCAGGAGAAGGCGTGGAGACCAAGCTCCGGCTAGGGAAGGCCGCGGGCCTCACGGGCACTTGCTCGGCGCAGGCGCACTTCCGCGACGCAGGAGCGCAGGGCCACGACGCGCTTGCGCGGTGGCCTCGGAAGCGCTGGCTGGCGCATGCCTTAGCGAGGGGATGGATACCTTGACGGGCACGAGGTAGAAGAAGAGTTTGAGGCTGCCATATGGGGCCCAGCAGTCAGTGACTCAACCCACTCAACAAAACCCGTAAAACCAAACACAGAACTGGGTTGAACCCAACCTGCTGAACCAAACATGAGATGGGTTCGCCCCATCCCGAAAATTTGGGTTGGGTTCAACCCATCCCTGATGATCCCACAACCAAACACATGCCCCTTGCGTACCGGTCAAACTTTTTTAACTTTAACTAGATTTATAGAAATATTAGTAGCATTTGTATCTCCAAATAAATTTATTATAAAGATAGATTTAAAGATCTATCAATGATACTAATTATGTATTATAAATATTAATATTTTTTAATATATATTTAGTAAAAGTTGAGTACGTTTGACTTCTCAGAAAACGAGAACGGTGAATAAAAAAGCATGGAGGGAGTAACATATTTAAGACAAATATATGGTTCAACAGTGCATCATGACCAATGTTTTGCTGACATGGTACGGTCGATGGAGGTACATCCGCATGCATCTGGTGGCTGTGGTTATGTTTTAGCTCCTCTCGGCGATTGGAGGGCCGACAGGGCTACTGTACCGCAAGCGCGGAGGATCTGGTGGCCGTGGTCATGTTTTAGATCCTGTCGGCTAGTGGAGGGCCGATAGGGACGGCGGAGGGCCGATCGGCCTACAGTGCTTTAACCGCCTCCTGTCGGCTAGTGGAGGGCCGATAGGCCTCCATAACCTCCCACGCGAAAGGCCCTATCGGCTTTTGGAACGTCGATAGATGTGCACTGTATCCACAATTCATTCCAAACAAATGCTAGATTCGCGATTAATTACTAAAAAATATTGTTTTAAAAAAATTCGAGCCCGATGTGTACATAAACAACCGATGTTTTTTTTACGTACAACAAAAATAGTTACTTGGAGTGCTGACATCTTGGGGGATGTAGCTCAGATGATAGAGCATGCGAGAGGTATGCGGATCGATACCCCGCATCTCCATTTTGGATTTTTTCCATTCTTTTTCACTTCTTTTTCTATTTTTACTTTTGATTTTCTTCTTCCTCCACTTTTAGATTTTGTTTTTTTTTTTTTAAAAAAAATGCTTCAAGCTTTTCAGTTCTCCATTTTGGATTTTTTTTTTCTTTTTTTCACTTCTTTCTCTATTTTTTTATTTTTGTTTTCTTCCTCCTCCATTTTTAGATTTTGATATTTTTTTAAAAAACATTGCTTCAAGCTTTTCAGTTCGTGTAGTACCAGCAGTACACATTTTTAACTTTTTTGGCTTCAGACTTTTCAGTTCTTTCTATAGTAGCAGCAGTACATGCTACTCAGAGCAGCTATAGCTAGCGAGTCTATCTGCTCACATGGCTCTCCCCCCGTGGCAGGGCCATGAAAGCAGCGGTGGCACAAGGCTGTGGGTTTTGTGATGTCTGCTGTGTATATGCCGTACTTGTCAGGCTGGCTTAGTTCGAAAAAGGGCTCGACGATCTATACTTGAGCCGACCATTGTGTCTATGCATGACACGGTTTGACGACACATACGTAGCATGTTTTAGTAGGATATAAGATCAGGTCATATTTTCCAGGCCTATACTGGGCGGGCTATTGAGGCAGACATTGATGTAGCATCGGCTTGTGCTAAAAAAGACCACCTCTGCTGAAAACCAAAAAAGAGATAAGGACGTCTCTCAAATAAATAATTGGCATGCAATCAATCTTACTAATGCAGGTACCGATATGGATGGAAGGAATGCACAGAACAATATATATTCTGCAGCAAAACTTCAGGCTGGGCTTGCCCAGTGACGGGCTTCTTTGCAGGTTTCCAATGCTGTTGCCTGGTACCAGATGCTATACAGATGCATCCACTAAGCCAGACGTGTCAAATCCAAGACCAAGGAAAGCAGGTCTATGAATTTTTATCCTGGACCCAACACACAATCTTTTTTTGTTAAATGATTGCAAATCTAGAAGCTCTT
The DNA here is from genome assembly GCA_904845875.1 of Miscanthus lutarioriparius. NCBI lineage: Eukaryota > Viridiplantae > Streptophyta > Magnoliopsida > Poales > Poaceae > Miscanthus > Miscanthus lutarioriparius. The sequence goes on along the minus strand of CAJGYO010000008.1, from coordinate 85,102,009 downwards.
ATACAAAAATCACAAATATAGCATCCTGTAGGCCGTCTTGTCGGCTGCTCACAAGCCCATAGGCCTACGTGACGACGACGTGGCAGCCGACCCCCTCCGAGCAAGCTTGTAGGCGCCGATAGCAGACCTATCGGCAGGTGGAAAGCCGAGACCCTCCGGAGGAGCCGGTGGACAGTCGGCCTCCCGCCGGCCGATAGGCCTGTGGGTGTAGCCAAACTCGAGAGCAGGAGAAGGCGTGGAGACCAAGCTCCGGCTAGGGAAGGCCGCGGGCCTCACGGGCACTTGCTCGGCGCAGGCGCACTTCCGCGACGCAGGAGCACAGGGCCACGACGCGCTTGCGCGGTGGCCTCGGAAGCGCTGGCTGGCGCATGCCTTAGCGAGGGGATGGATACCTTGACGGGCACGAGGTAGAAGAAGAGTTTGAGGCTGCCATATGGGGCCCAGCAGTCAGTGACTCAACCCACTCAACAAAACCCGTAAAACCAAACACAGAACTGGGTTGAACCCAACCTGCTGAACCAAACATGAGATGGGTTCGCCCCATCCCGAAAATTTGGGTTGGGTTCAACCCATCCCTGATGATCCCACAACCAAACACATGCCCCTTGCGTACCGGTCAAACTTTTTTAACTTTAACTAGATTTATAGAAATATTAGTAGCATTTGTATCTCCAAATAAATTTATTATAAAGATAGATTTAAAGATCTATCAATGATACTAATTATGTATTATAAATATTAATATTTTTTAATATATATTTAGTAAAAGTTGAGTACGTTTGACTTCTCAGAAAACGAGAACGGTGAATAAAAAAGCATGGAGGGAGTAACATATTTAAGACAAATATATGGTTCAACAGTGCATCATGACCAATGTTTTGCTGACATGGTACGGTCGATGGAGGTACATCCGCATGCATCTGGTGGCTGTGGTTATGTTTTAGCTCCTCTCGGCGATTGGAGGGCCGACAGGGCTACTGTACCGCAAGCGCGGAGGATCTGGTGGCCGTGGTCATGTTTTAGATCCTGTCGGCTAGTGGAGGGCCGATAGGGACGGCGGAGGGCCGATCGGCCTACAGTGCTTTAACCGCCTCCTGTCGGCTAGTGGAGGGCCGATAGGCCTCCATAACCTCCCACGCGAAAGGCCCTATCGGCTTTTGGAACGTCGATAGATGTGCACTGTATCCACAATTCATTCCAAACAAATGCTAGATTCGCGATTAATTACTAAAAAATATTGTTTTAAAAAAATTCGAGCCCGATGTGTACATAAACAACCGATGTTTTTTTTACGTACAACAAAAATAGTTACTTGGAGTGCTGACATCTTGGGGGATGTAGCTCAGATGATAGAGCATGCGAGAGGTATGCGGATCGATACCCCGCATCTCCATTTTGGATTTTTTCCATTCTTTTTCACTTCTTTTTCTATTTTTATTTTTGATTTTCTTCTTCCTCCACTTTTAGATTTTGTTTTTTTTTTGAAAAAAAATGCTTCAAGCTTTTCAGTTCTCCATTTTGGATTTTTTTTGGCTTCTTGTTTCACTTCTTTCTCTATTTTTTTATTTTGGTTTTCATCCTCCTCCATTTTTAGATTTTCATATTTTTTTAAAAAAAAAGCATTGCTTCAAGCTTTTCAGTTCGTGTAGTACCAGCAGTACACATTTTTTAACTTTTTTTTGGCTTCAGACTTTTCAGTTCTTTCTATAGTAGCAGCAGTACATGATAATCAGAACAGCCTTAGCTAGCGAGTCTATCTGCTCACATGGCTCTCCCCCCGTGGCAGGGCCATGAAAGCAGCGGTGGCACAAGGCTGTGGGTTTTGTGATGTCTGCTGTGTATATGCCGTACTTGTCAGGCTGGCTTAGTTCGAAAAAGGGCTCGACGATCTATACTTGAGCCGACCATTGTGTCTATGCATGACACGGTTTGACGACACATACGTAGCATGTTTTAGTAGGATATAAGATCAGGTCATATTTTCCAGGCCTATACTGGGCGGGCTATTGAGGCAGACATTGATGTAGCATCGGCTTGTGCTAAAAAAGACCACCTCTGCTGAAAACCAAAAAAGAGATAAGGACGTCTCTCAAATAAATAATTGGCATGCAATCAATCTTACTAATGCAGGTACCGATATGGATGGAAGGAATGCACAGAACAATATATATTCTGCAGCAAAACTTCAGGCTGGGCTTGCCCAGTGACGGGCTTCTTTGCAGGTTTCCAATGCTGTTGCCTGGTACCAGATGCTATACAGATGCATCCACTAAGCCAGACGTGTCAAATCCAAGACCAAGGAAAGCAGGTCTATGAATTTTTATCCTGGACCCAACACACAATCTTTTTTTGTTAAATGATTGCAAATCTAGAAGCTCTTATACAAAAATCACAAATATAGCATCCTGTAGGCCGTCTTGTCGGCTGCTCACAAGCCCATAGGCCTACGTGACGACGACGTGGCAGCCGACCCCCTCCGAGCAAGCTTGTAGGCGCCGATAGCAGACCTATCGGCAGGTGGAAAGCCGAGACCCTCCGGAGGAGCCGGTGGACAGTCGGCCTCCCGCCGGCCGATAGGCCTGTGGGTGTAGCCAAACTCGAGAGCAGGAGAAGGCGTGGAGACCAAGCTCCGGCTAGGGAAGGCCGCGGGCCTCACGGGCACTTGCTCGGCGCAGGCGCACTTCCATGACGCGAGGAGCGCAGGGCCACGACAACGCTTATGCTGTGGCCTCGGAGCGCCGGCTGGCGCGCGGCCTTAGCGAGGGATGGATACCTTGACGGGCACGAGGCGTAAGAAGAGTTAGAGGCTGCCATATGGGGCCCAGCAGTCAATGACTCAACCCACTCAACAAAACCCAGTAAAACCAAACACGTAATCTGGGTTGAACCCAACTCGCTTGAACCAAACATGAGATGGGTTCGCCCCATCCCGAAAAATTTGGGTTGGGTTCAACCCATCCCCGATGATCCCACAACCAAACACATGCCCTTTGCGTCGGGTCAAACTTTTTAACTTTAACTAGATTTATAGAAATATTAGTAGCATTTGTATCTCCAAATAAATTTATTATAAAGATAGATTTAAAGATCTATCAATGATACTAATTATGTATTATAAATATTAATATTTTTTAATATATATTTAGTAAAAGTTGAGTACGCTTTGACTTCTCAGAAAACGAGAACGGTGAATAAAAAACTACGGAGGAGTAACATATTTAAGACAAATATATGGTTCAACAGTGCATCATGACCAATGTTTTGCTGACATGGTACGGTCGATGGAGGTACATCCGCATGCATCTGGTGGCTGTGGTTATGTTTTAGCTCCTATCGGCGAGTGGAGGGCCGACAGAGGCTGTATGCGCAAGCGCGGAGGATCTGGTGGCCGTGGTCATGTTTTAGATCCTGTCGGCTAGTGGAGGGCCGATAGGGACGGCGGAGGGCGGAGGGCGATCGGCCTACAGATGCTTAACCGCCTCCTGCCGGCTAGTGGAGGGCCGATAGGCCTCCGTAACCTCCCACGCGAAGGCCCTATCGGCTTTTGGAACGTCGATAGATGTGCACTGTATCCACAATTCTTTCCAAACAAATGCTAGATTCGCGATTAATTACTAAAAAATATTGTTTTAAAAAAATTCGAGCCCGATGTGTACATAAACAACCGATGTTTTTTTTACGTACAACAAAAATAGTTACTTGGAGTGCTGACATCTTGGGGGATGTAGCTCAGATGATAGAGCATACGAGAGGTATGCGGATCGATACCCCGCATCTCCATTTTGGATTTTTTCCATTCTTTTTCACTTCTTTTTCTATTTTTATTTTTGATTTTCTTCTTCCTCCACTTTTAGATTTTGTTTTTTTTTTGAAAAAAAATGCTTCAAGCTTTTCAGTTCTCCATTTTGGATTTTTTTTGGCTTCTTGTTTCACTTCTTTCTCTATTTTTTTATTTTGGTTTTCATCCTCCTCCATTTTTAGATTTTCATATTTTTTTAAAAAAAAAGCATTGCTTCAAGCTTTTCAGTTCGTGTAGTACCAGCTGTACACATTTTTTAACTTTTTTTTGGCTTCAGACTTTTCAGTTCTTTCTATAGTAGCAGCAGTACATGATAATCAGAACAGCCTTAGCTAGCGAGTCTATCTGCTCACATGGCTCTCCCCCCGTGGCAGGGCCATGAAAGCAGCGGTGGCACAAGGCTGTGGGTTTTGTGATGTCTGCTGTGTATATGCCGTACTTGTCAGGCTGGCTTAGTTCGAAAAAGGGCTCGACGATCTATACTTGAGCCGACCATTGTGTCTATGCATGACACGGTTTGACGACACATACGTAGCATGTTTTAGTAGGATATAAGATCAGGTCATATTTTCCAGGCCTATACTGGGCGGGCTATTGAGGCAGACATTGATGTAGCATCGGCTTGTGCTAAAAAAGACCACCTCTGCTGAAAACCAAAAAAGAGATAAGGACGTCTCTCAAATAAATAATTGGCATGCAATCAATCTTACTAATGCAGGTACCGATATGGATGGAAGGAATGCACAGACCAATATATATTCTGCAGCAAAACTTCAGGCTGGGCTTGCCCAGTGACCGGCTTCTTTGCAGGTTTCCAATGCTGTTGCCTGGTACCAGATGCTATACAGATGCATCCACTGCGCCAGACATGTCAAATCCAAGACCAAGGAAAGCAGGTCTAGGAATTTTTATCCTGGACCCAACACACAATCTTTTTTTGTTAAATGATTGCAAATCTAGAAGCTCTTATACAAAAATCGCAAATATAGCATCCTGTAGGCCGTCTTGTCGGCTGCTCACAAGCCCATAGGCCTACGTGACGACGACGTGGCAGCCGACCCCCTCCGAGCAAGCTTGTAGGCGCCGATAGCAGACCTATCGGCAGGTGGAAAGCCGACACCCTTCGGAGGAGCCGGTGGACAGTCGGCCTCCCGCCGGCCGATAGGCCTGTGGGTGTAGCCAAACTCGAGAGCAGGAGAAGGCGTGGAGACCAAGCTCCGGCTATTGAAGGCCGCGGGCCTCACGGGCACTTGCTCGGCATAGGCGCACTTCCGCGACGCAGGAGCGCAGGGCCACGACGCGCTTGCGCGGTGGCCTCGGAAGCGCCGGCTGGCGCGCGGCCTTAGCGAGGGGATGGATACCTTGACGGGCACGAGGCAGAAGAAGAGTTAGAGGCTGCCATATGGGGCCCAGCAGTCAGTGACTCAACCCACTCAACAAAACCCGTAAAACCAAACACAGAACTGGGTTGAACCCAACCTGCTGAACCAAACATGAGATGGGTTCGCCCCATCCCGAAAATTTGGGTTGGGTTCAACCCATCCCTGATGATCCCACAACCAAACACATGCCCCTTGCGTACCGGTCAAACTTTTTTAACTTTAACTAGATTTATAGAAATATTAGTAGCATTTGTATCTCCAAATAAATTTATTATAAAGATAGATTTAAAGATCTATCAATGATACTAATTATGTATTATAAATATTAATATTTTTTAATATATATTTAGTAAAAGTTGAGTACGTTTGACTTCTCAGAAAACGAGAACGGTGAATAAAAAAGCACGGAGGGAGTAACATATTTAAGACAAATATATGGTTCAACAGTGCATCATGACCAATGTTTTGCTGACATGGTACGGTCGATGGAGGTACATCCGCATGCATCTGGTGGCTGTGGTTATGTTTTAGCTCCTGTGGGCGAGTGGAGGGCCGACAGGGCTACTGTACCGCAAGCGCGGAGGATCTGGTGGCCGTGGTCATGTTTTAGATCCTGTCGGCTAGTGGAGGGCCGATAGGGCAACTATACCACAACGGCGGAGGGCCGATCGGCCTACAGTACTGTAACCGCCTCCTGTCGGCTAGTGGAGGGCCGATAGGCCTCCGTAACCTCCCACGCGGAAGGCCCTATCGGCTTTTGGAACGTCGATAGATGTGCACTGTATCCACAATTCTTTCCAAACAAATGCTAGATTCGCGATTAATTACTAAAAAATATTGTTTTAAAAAAATTCGAGCCCGATGTGTACATAAACAACCGATGTTTTTTTTACGTACAACAAAAATAGTTACTTGGAGTGCTGACATCTTGGGGGATGTAGCTCAGATGATAGAGCATACGAGAGGTATGCGGATCGATACCACGCATCTCCATTTTGGATTTTTTCCATTCTTTTTCACTTCTTTTTCTATTTTTATTTTTGATTTTCTTCTTCCTCCACTTTTAGATTTTGTTTTTTTTTTGAAAAAAAATGCTTCAAGCTTTTCAGTTCTCCATTTTGGATTTTTTTTGGCTTCTTGTTTCACTTCTTTCTCTATTTTTTTATTTTGGTTTTCATCCTCCTCCATTTTTAGATTTTCATATTTTTTTAAAAAAAAAGCATTGCTTCAAGCTTTTCAGTTCGTGTAGTACCAGCTGTACACATTTTTTAACTTTTTTTTGGCTTCAGACTTTTCAGTTCTTTCTATAGTAGCAGCAGTACATGATAATCAGAACAGCCTTAGCTAGCGAGTCTATCTGCTCACATGGCTCTCCCCCCGTGGCAGGGCCATGAAAGCAGCGGTGGCACAAGGCTGTGGGTTTTGTGATGTCTGCTGTGTATATGCCGTACTTGTCAGGCTGGCTTAGTTCGAAAAAGGGCTCGACGATCTGTACTTGAGCCGACCATTGTGTCTATGCATGACACGGTTTGACGACACATACGTAGCATGTTTTAGTACGATATAAGATCAGGTCATATTTTCCGGGCCTATACTGGGCGGGCTATTGAGGCAGACATTGATGTAGCATCGGCTTGTGCTAAAAAAGACCACCTCTGCTGAAAACCAAAAAAGAGATAAGGACGTCTCTCAAATAAATAATTGGCATGCAATCAATCTTACTAATGCAGGTACCGATATGGATGGAAGGAATGCACAGACCAATATATATTCTGCAGCAAAACTTCAGGCTGGGCTTGCCCAGTGACCGGCTTCTTTGCAGGTTTCCAATGCTGTTGCCTGGTACCAGATGCTATACAGATGCATCCACTGCGCCAGACATGTCAAATCCAAGACCAGGGAAAGCACGTCTAGGAATTTTTATCCTGGACCCAACACACAATCTTTTTTTGTTAAATGATTGCAAATCTAGAAGCTCTTATACAAAAATCGCAAATATAGCATCCTGTAGGCCGTCTTGTCGGCTGCTCACAAGCCCATAGGCCTACGTGACGACGACGTGGCAGCCGACCCCCTCCGAGCAAGCTTGTAGGCGCCGATAGCAGACCTATCGGCAGGTGGAAAGCCGACACCCTTCGGAGGAGCCGGTGGACAGTCGGCCTCCCGCCGGCCGATAGGCCTGTGGGTGTAGCCAAACTCGAGAGCAGGAGAAGGCGTGGAGACCAAGCTCCGGCTATTGAAGGCCGCGGGCCTCACGGGCACTTGCTCGGCATAGGCGCACTTCCGCGACGCAGGAGCGCAGGGCCACGACGCGCTTGCGCGGTGGCCTCGGAAGCGCCGGCTGGCGCGCGGCCTTAGCGAGGGGATGGATACCTTGACGGGCACGAGGCAGAAGAAGAGTTAGAGGCTGCCATATGGGGCCCAGCAGTCAGTGACTCAACCCACTCAACAAAACCCGTAAAACCAAACACAGAACTGGGTTGAACCCAACCTGCTGAACCAAACATGAGATGGGTTCGCCCCATCCCGAAAATTTGGGTTGGGTTCAACCCATCCCTGATGATCCCACAACCAAACACATGCCCCTTGCGTACCGGTCAAACTTTTTTAACTTTAACTAGATTTATAGAAATATTAGTAGCATTTGTATCTCCAAATAAATTTATTATAAAGATAGATTTAAAGATCTATCAATGATACTAATTATGTATTATAAATATTAATATTTTTTAATATATATTTAGTAAAAGTTGAGTACGTTTGACTTCTCAGAAAACGAGAACGGTGAATAAAAAACTACGGAGGGAGTAACATATTTAAGACAAATATATGGTTCAACAGTGCATCATGACCAATGTTTTGCTGACATGGTACGGTCGATGGAGGTACATCCGCATGCATCTGGTGGCTGTGGTTATGTTTTAGCTCCTATCGGCGAGTGGAGGGCCGACAGGGCAACTGTACCGCAAGCGCGGAGGATCTGGTGGACGTGATCATGTTTTAGATCCTGTCGGCTAGTGGAGGGCCGATAGGGCTACTGTACCACAACGGCGGAGGGCCGATCGGCCTACAGTACTTTAATCGCCTCCTGTCGGCTAGTGGAAGGCCGATAGGCCTCCATAACCTCCCACGCGGAAGGCCCTATCGGCTTTTGGAACGTCGATAGATGTGCACTGTATCCACAATTCTTTCCAAACAAATGCTAGATTCGCGATTAATTACTAAAAAATATTGTTTTAAAAAAATTCGAGCCCGATGTGTACATAAACAACCGATGTTTTTTTTACGTACAACAAAAATAGTTACTTGGAGTGCTGACATCTTGGGGGATGTAGCTCAGATGATAGAGCATACGAGAGGTATGCGGATCGATACCACGCATCTCCATTTTGGATTTTTTCCATTCTTTTTCACTTCTTTTTCTATTTTTATTTTTGATTTTCTTCTTCCTCCACTTTTAGATTTTGTTTTTTTTTTGAAAAAAAATGCTTCAAGCTTTTCAGTTCTCCATTTTGGATTTTTTTTGGCTTCTTGTTTCACTTCTTTCTCTATTTTTTTATTTTGGTTTTCATCCTCCTCCATTTTTAGATTTTCATATTTTTTTTTTAAAAAAAACATTGCTTCAAGCTTTTCAGTTCGTGTAGTACCAGCAGTACACATTTTTTAACTTTTTTTTGGCTTCAGACTTTTCAGTTCTTTCTATAGTAGCAGCAGTACATGCTACTCAGAGCAGCTATAGCTAGCGAGTCTATCTGCTCACATGGCTCTCCCCCCGTGGCAGGGCCATGAAAGCAGCGGTGGCACAAGGCTGTGGGTTTTGTGATGGCTGCTGTGTATATGCCGTACTTGTCAGGCTGGCTTAGTTCGAAAAAGGGCTCAACGATCTGTACTTGAGCCGACCATTGTGTCTATGCATGACACGGTTTGACGACACATACGTAGCATGTTTTAGTACGATATAAGATCAGGTCATATTTTCCGGGCCTATACTGGGCGGGCTATTGAGGCAGACATTGATGTAGCATCGGCTTGTGCTAAAAAAGACCACCTCTGCTGAAAACCAAAAAAGAGATAAGGACGTCTCTCAAATAAATAATTGGCATGCAATCAATCTTACTAATGCAGGTACCGATATGGATGGAAGGAATGCACCGAACAATATATATTCTGCAGCAAAACTTCAGGCTGGGCTTGCCCAGTGACCGGCTTCTTTGCAGGTTTCCAATGCTGTTGCCTGGTACCAGATGCTATACAGATGCATCCACTGCGCCAGACATGTCAAATCCAAGACCAAGGAAAGCAGGTCTAGGAATTTTTATCCTGGACCCAACACACAATCTTTTTTTGTTAAATGATTGCAAATCTAGAAGCTCTTATACAAAAATCACAAAGATAGCATCCTGTAGGCCGTCTTGTCGGCTGCTCACAAGCCCATAGGCCTACGTGACGACGACGTGGCAGCCGACCCCCTCCGAGCAAGCTTGTAGGCGCCGATAGCAGACCTATCGGCAGGTGGAAAGCCGACACCCTTCGGAGGAGCCGGTGGACAGTCGGCCTCCCGCCGGCCGATAGGCCTGTGGGTGTAGCCAAACTCGAGAGCAGGAGAAGGCGTGGAGACCAAGCTCCGGCTATTGAAGGCCGCGGGCCTCACGGGCACTTGCTCGGCATAGGCGCACTTCCGCGACGCAGGAGCGCAGGGCCACGACGCGCTTGCGCGGTGGCCTCGGAAGCGCTGGCTGGCGCGCGGCCTTAGCGAGGGGATGGATACCTTGACGGGCACGAGGTAGAAGAAGAGTTTGAGGCTGCCATATGGGGCCCAGCAGTCAGTGACTCAACCCACTCAACAAAACCCGTAAAACCAAACACAGAACTGGGTTGAACCCAACCTGCTGAACCAAACATGAGATGGGTTCGCCCCATCCCGAAAATTTGGGTTGGGTTCAACCCATCCCTGATGATCCCACAACCAAACACATGCCCCTTGCGTACCGGTCAAACTTTTTTAACTTTAACTAGATTTATAGAAATATTAGTAGCATTTGTATCTCCAAATAAATTTATTATAAAGATAGATTTAAAGATCTATCAATGATACTAATTATGTATTATAAATATTAATATTTTTTAATATATATTTAGTAAAAGTTGAGTACGTTTGACTTCTCAGAAAACGAGAACGGTGAATAAAAAAGCACGGAGGGAGTAACATATTTAAGACAAATATATGGTTCAACAGTGCATCATGACCAATGTTTTGCTGACATGGTACGGTCGATGGAGGTACATCCGCATGCATCTGGTGGCTGTGGTTATGTTTTAGCTCCTGTCGTCGAGTGGAGGGCCGACAGGGCAACTGTACCGCAAGCGCGGAGGATCTGGTGGACGTGATCATGTTTTAGATCCTGTCGGCTAGTGGAGGGCCGATAGGGCTACTGTACCACAACGGCGGAGGGCCGATCGGCCTACAGTACTTTAATCGCCTCCTGTCGGCTAGTGGAAGGCCGATAGGCCTCCATAACCTCCCACGCGGAAGGCCCTATCGGCTTTTGGAACGTCGATAGATGTGCACTGTATCCACAATTCTTTCCAAACAAATGCTAGATTCACGATTAATTACTAAAAAATATTGTTTTAAAAAAATTCGAGCCCGATGTGTACATAAACAACCGATGTTTTTTTTACGTACAACAAAAATAGTTACTTGGAGTGCTGACATCTTGGGGCATGTAGCTCAGATGATAGAGCATACGAGAGGTATGTGGATCGATACCCCGCATCTCCATTTTGGATTTTTTCCATTCTTTTTCACTTCTTTTTCTATTTTTATTTTTGATTTTCTTCTTCCTCCACTTTTAGATTTTGTTTTTTTTTGAAAAAAAATGCTTCAAGCTTTTCAGTTCTCCATTTTGGATTTTTTTTGGCTTCTTTTTTCACTTCTTTCTCTATTTTTTTATTTTGGTTTTCATCCTCCTCCATTTTTAGATTTTCATATTTTTTTTTTAAAAAAAACATTGCTTCAAGCTTTTCAGTTCGTGTAGTACCAGCAGTACACATTTTTTAACTTTTTTTTGGCTTCAGACTTTTTAGTTCTTTCTATAGTAGCAGCAGTACATGCTACTCAGAGCAGCTATAGCTAGCGAGTCTATCTGCTCACATGGCTCTCCCCCCGTGGCAGGGCCATGAAAGCAGCGGTGGCACAAGGCTGTGGGTTTTGTGATGGCTGCTGTGTATATGCCGTACTTGTCAGGCTGGCTTAGTTCGAAAAAGGGCTCAACGATCTGTACTTGAGCCGACCATTGTGTCTATGCATGACACGGTTTGACGACACATACGTAGCATGTTTTAGTAGGATATAAGATCAGGTCATATTTTCCGGGCCTATACTGGGCGGGCTATTGAGGCAGACATTGATGTAGCATCGGCTTGTGCTAAAAAAGACCACCTCTGCTGAAAACCAAAAAAGAGATAAGGACGTCTCTCAAATAAATAATTGGCATGCAATCAATCTTACTAATGCAGGTACCGATATGGATGGAAGGAATGCACCGAACAATATATATTCTGCAGCAAAACTTCAGGCTGGGCTTGCCCAGTGACCGGCTTCTTTGCAGGTTTCCAATGCTGTTGCCTGGTACCAGATGCTATACAGATGCATCCACTGCACCAGACATGTCAAATCCAAGACCAAGGAAAGCAGGTCTAGGAATTTTTATCCTGGACCCAACACACAATCTTTTTTTGTTAAATGATTGCAAATCTAGAAGCTCTTATACAAAAATCACAAAGATAGCATCCTGTAGGCCGTCTTGTCGGCTGCTCACAAGCCCATAGGCCTACGTGACGACGACGTGGCAGCCGACCCCCTCCGAGCAAGCTTGTAGGCGCCGATAGCAGACCTATCGGCAGGTGGAAAGCCGACACCCTCCGGAGGAGCCGGTGGACAGTCGGCCTCCCGCCGGCCGATAGGCCTGTGGGTGTAGCCAAACTCGAGAGCAGGAGAAGGCGTGGAGACCAAGCTCCGGCTAGGGAAGGCCGCGGGCCTCACGGGCACTTGCTCGGCGCAGAAAGCGCACTTCATGACACGCAGAGGCCGAGGCCACGACAACGCTTATGCTGGTGGCCTCGAAGCGCCGGCCTTGCGCCTTGCCTTAGCGAGGGGATGGATACCTTGACGGGCACGAGGTAGAAGAAGAGTTTGAGGCTGCCATATGGGGCCCAGCAGTCAGTGACTCAACCCACTCAACAAAACCCGTAAAACCAAACACGAACTGGGTTGAACCCAACTTTCTTGAACCAAACATGAGATGGGTTCACCCCATCCGAAAATTTGGGTTGGGTTCAACCCATCCCCGATGATCCCACAACCAAACACATGCCCCTTATGTACATCGGTCAAACTTTTTTAACTTTAACAAGATTTATAGAAATATTAGTAGCATTTGTATTTCCAAATAAATTTATTATAAAGATAGATTTAAAGATCTATCAATGATACTAATTATGTATTATAAATATTAATATTTTTAATATATATTTAGTAAAAGTTGAGTACGCTTTGACTTCTCGTAAAAAAGAACGGTGAATAAAAAACTACGGAGGAGTAACATATTTAAGACAAATATATGGTTCAACAGTGCATCATGACCAATGTTTTGCTGACATGGTACGGTCGATGGAGGTACATCCGCATGCATCTGGTGGCTGTGGTTATGTTTTAGCTCCTCTCGGCGATTGGAGGGCCGACAGAGACTACCAGTATCGCAAGCGCGGAGGATCTGGTGGCCGTGGTCATGTTTTAGATCCTGTCGGCTAGTGGAGGGCCGATAGGGACGGCGGAGGGCCGATCGGCCTACAGTGCTTTAACCGCCTCCTGTCGGCTAGTGGAGGGCCGATAGGCCTCCATAACCTCCCACGCGAAGGCCCTATCGGCTTTTGGAACGCCGATAGATGTGCACTGTATCCCACAATTCTTTCCAAACAAATGCTAGATTCACGATTAATTACTAAAAAATATTGTTTTAAAAAATTCGAGTCCGATGTGTACATAAACAACCGATGTTTTTTTTACGTTACAACAAAAATAGTTACTTGGAGTGCTGACATCTTGGGGGATGTAGCTCAGATGATAGAGCATACGAGAGGTATGCGGATCGATACCCCGCATCTCCATTTTGGATTTTTTCCATTCTTTCACTTCTTTTTCTATTTTTATTTTGATTTTCTTCTTCCTCCACTTTTAGATTTTGTTTTTTTTGAAAAAAATGCTTCAAGCTTTTCAGTTCTCCATTTTGGATTTTTTTTGGCTTCTTTTTTCACTTCTTTCTCTATTTTTTTATTTTGGTTTTCATCCTCCTCCATTTTTAGATTTTCATATTTTTTTTTTAAAAAAAACATTGCTTCAAGCTTTTCAGTTCGTGTAGTACCAGCAGTACACATTTTTTAACTTTTTTTTGGCTTCAGACTTTTTAGTTCTTTCTATAGTAGCAGCAGTACATGCTACTCAGAGCAGCCGTAGCTAGCGAGTCTATCTGCTCACATGGCTCTCCCCCCGTGGCAGGGCCATGAAAGCAGCGGTGGCACAAGGCTGCGGGTTTTGTGATGGCTGCTGTGTATATGCCGTACTTGCCAGGCTGGCTTAGTTCGAAAAAGGGCTCGACGATCTGTACTTGAGCCGACCATTGTGTCTATGCATGACACGGTTTGACGACACATACGTAGCATGTTTTAGTAGGATATAAGATCAGGTCATATTTTCCGGGCCTATACTGGGCGGGCTATTGAGGCAGACATTGATGTAGCATCGGCTTGTGCTAAAAAAGACCACCTCTGCTGAAAACCAAAAAAGAGATAAGGACGTCTCTCAAATAAATAATTGGCATGCAATCAATCTTACTAATGCAGGTACCGATATGGATGGAAGGAATGCACAGACCAATATATATTCTGCAGCAAAACTTCAGGCTGGGCTTGCCCAGTGACCGGCTTCTTTGCAGGTTTCCAATGCTGTTGCCTGGTACCAGATGCTATACAGATGCATCCACTGCGCCAGACATGTCAAATCCAAGACCAAGGAAAGCAGGTCTAGGAATTTTTATCCTGGACCCAACACACAATCTTTTTTTGTTAAATGATTGCAAATCTAGAAGCTCTTATACAAAAATCACAAATATAGCATCCTGTAGGCCGTCTTGTCGGCTGCTCACAAGCCCATAAGCCTACGTGACGACGACGTGGCAGCCGACCCCCTCCGAGCAAGCTTGTAGGCGCCGATAGCAGACCTATCGGCAGGTGGAAAGCCGACACCCTCGGAGGAGCCGGTGGACAGTCGGCCTCCCGCCGGCCGATAGGCCTGTGGGTGTAGCCAAACTCGAGAGCAGGAGAAGGCGTGGAGACCAAGCTCCGGCTAGGGAAGGCCGCGGGCCTCACGGGCACTTGCTCGGCGCAGCGCGCACTTCCATGACAGCGAGCGCGCAGGCTAACCACGACGCTTATGCTGGTGGCCTCGGAAGCGCCTGCTGGCTGGCGCGCTGCCTTAGCGAGGGATGGATACCTTGACGGGCACGAGTAGAAGAAGAGTTTGAGGCTGCCATATGGGGCCCAGCAATCGGTGACTCAACCCACTCAACAAAACCCGTAAAACCAAACACAGAACTGGGTTGAACCCAACTCACTTGAACCAAACATGAGATGGGTTCACCCCATCCCGAAAAATTTGGGTTGGGTTCAACCCATCCCCGATGATCCCACAACCAAACACATGCCCCTTGCGCATCGGGTCAAACTTTTTTAACTTTAACTAGATTTATAGAAATATTAGTAGCATTTGTATCTCCAAATAAATTTATTATAAAGATAGATTTAAAGATCTATCAATGATACTAATTATGTATTATAAATATTAATATTTTTTAATATATATTTAGTAAAAGTTGAGTACGTTTGACTTCTCAGAAAACGAGAACGGTGAATAAAAAAGCACGGAGGGAGTAACATATTTAAGACAAATATATGGTTCAACAGTGCATCATGACCATCTTTTTGCTGACATGGTACGGACGATGGAGGTACATCCGCATACATCTGGTGGCTGTGGTTATGTTTCAGCTCCTGTCGGCGAATGGAGGGCCGACAGGCCTACTGTACCGTAAGCGCGGAGGATCTGGTGGCCGTGGTCATGTTTTAGATCCTGTCGGCTGGTGGAGGGCCGATAGGCCTCCAGCACCGTAACCTCCCACGCGGAAGGCCCTATCGGCTTTTGGAACGTCGATAGATGTGCACTGTATCCACAATTCTTTCCAAACAAATGCTAGATTCGCGATTAATTACTAAAAAATATTGATTTAAAAAAATTCGAGCACGATGTGTACATAAACAACCGATGGTTTTTTTTACGTACAACAAAAATAGTTACTTGGAGTGCTGACATCCTGGGTATGTAGCTCAGATGATAGAGCATGCGAGAGGTATGCGGATCGATACCCCGCATCACCATTTTGGATTTTTTCCATTCTTTTTCTATTTTTATTTTTGATTTTCTTCTTCCTCCACTTTTAGATTTTGTTTTTTTTTGAAAAAAAATGCTTCAAGCTTTTCAGTTCTCCATTTTGGATTTTTTTGGCTTCTTTTTTCACTTCTTAATCTATTTTTTTTATTTTGGTTTTCTTCCTCCTCCATTTTTAGATTTTGATATTTTTTTTCAAAAAACATTGCTTCAAGCTTTTCAGTTCTTTGTGTAGTACCAGCAGTACACATTTTTTATTTTTTAACTTTTTTTTTGCTTCAGACTTTTCAGTTCTTTCTATAGTAGCAGCAGTACATGCTACTCAGAGCAGCCTTAGGTAGCGAGTCTATCTGCTCACATGGCTCTCCCCCCGTGGCAGGGCCACGAAAGCAGCGGTGGCACAAGGCTGTGGGTTTTGTGATGTCTGTTGTGTATAGGCCGTACTTGTCAGGCTGGCTTAGTTCGAAAAAGGGCTCGATGATCTGTACTTGAGCCGACCATTGTGTCTATGCATCACTACCATAGACCGGCTCTTTGCCGAGTGCCAGGTGGTTTGCCGAGTGTTGTTTTTCGGGCACTCGGCAAAGCCGCCTTTGCCGAGTGTTTTTTTTTGACACTCGGCAAAGAGGCTCTTTGCTGAGTGTTTGCCGAGTGTTTTTTTTTGACACTCGGCAAAGAGCCTCTTTGCCGAGTGTTATTTTTTTACACTCGGCAAAGAAAATTTCAAAGCATATTTTGAAGCACTAAATTAATTCAAATGAAAAAAATTTCAACTACAAAGTTGTATAACTCATCAAGATGTACAATGTTTGTTTTGGTCTTTTCTTCATATGACAAAGTGAAAGTAAATTTGTTCACAAATCTAACATATCTCTCTTATAGTTTATGAAACTACAAGAGAGATATATAAGATTTGTGAACAATGTTAGAACGACCATCTCGGATGAACAGATGATCAAACAACCAAAATAAACATTGTAGATCTCGAAAAGTTATGAAACTTTGTAATTGACAACTTTTTGATTTGAAATCATCTTGTCATGCAAAACTGTGTTTGAATTTAAAAATTTTAAAATTCAAATTTTGTAAACGACCTCGAATGGGAAAACTTCCTAAATTAAAAGTGTAGATCTCGAAAAGTTATGAAACTTTGTAGTTTATAACTTTTTTATTTGAATTCGTTTAGGGCCTCAAACATGCAATTTACACTTGGCAAAAAAAACTTCTTTGCTGAGTGTTTTTTTTTACACTCGGCAAAGAGCTTCTTTGCCGAGTGTTTTTTCACACTCGGCAAAGAAAATTTCAAAGCACATTTTGAAACAGTAAATTAATTCAAATGAAACAGCTTTCAACTACAAAGTTATATAACTCATCAAGATGTGCAATGTTTGTTTTGGTATTTTCTTCATACAACAAAGTGAAAATAAATTTGTTCACAAATCTAATATATCTCTTGTAGTTTATGAAACTATAAGAGAGATATATAAGATTTGTGAACAATGTTAGAACGACCATGTCGGATGAACAGATGACCAAACAACCAAAATAAACTTTGTAGATTTCAAAAAGTTATGAAACTTTGTAATTGGCAACTTTTTGATTTGAAAACATCTTGTCATACAAAACTGCATTTGAATTTCAAAATTTTAAAATTCAAAATTTTCAAACGACCTCGGATGAAAAAACAACCAAAATAAACTATGTAGATCTCGAAAAGTTATGAAACATTGTAGTTGACAACTTTTTGATTTGAAAACATCTTGTCATGCAAAATTGCGTTTGAATTTTAAAATTTTAAAATTCAAATTTTGTAAACGACCTCGGATGGAAAACTTCCTAAACTAAAAGTGTAGATCTCGAAAAGTTATGAAACTTTGTAGTTTACAACTTTTTTATTTTAATTCGTTTAGGGCCTCAAACATGCAATTTACACTCGGTTTAGTATAATATATTGAGAACTAAAACGAAACGCAGACACAAGTGAGAGTGTGGTGTGGTGGTAGAGGAGGTACGTGCACAGCGGGAGGTCTCGGGTTCGAATCGCGTCGGCCGTGTAGCCATGAAATTCACGCGAAAAATATCGGAGATGGGTGGGCGCTGGCCGGTGGGGGCCTCCATTGATAAAAAAATTCCATTTTTTTTGGGTAAAAATTCCCATTTTTCGGGTTTTTTTCGGTTTCAACTTTGCCGAGTGTCAGCACTCGGCAAAGGCTTTGCCGAGTGCCCGACAAAAGACACTCGGCAAACACGCCTTTACCGACGGTTTATTTGCCGAGTGTTCTTTGCCGAGTGCAGCACTCGGCAAAGCCTTTGCCGAGTGCAAATTGGGCTTTGCCGAGTGCCCCTGGCACTCGGCAAAGCCACTGATTCCCGTAGTGCATGACACGGTTTGACGACACATACGTAGCATGTTTTAGTAGGATATAAGATCTGGTCATATTTTCCGGGCCTATACTGGACGGGCTATAGAGCCATCTATAGGCCTAACCGAGACTGCACATATCCGGTCCAAGCAAATGTCCACACAACTCGTAACTATAATATGTTTGGCCTGGTAAGGTCAGGCCATTCTTTTTTTGACCCACACTTGGCGGTCTACATAGCCATATGTATAGGTTTAGCTGAGACTGCACATGTCTGGTCCAAGCACATGTCCAGAGCTCTAACCCAAACAAATACAGCATCCACGAACGTAAGGTTCAGGTAAAACTACTCCATAGTGCAAACTGAACAAGCTCTTTGTGCTTTTGTTAACACAGAGGTACGGTACGGTCCACCAGATACTGCTACGGTAGAGCCAAATGCAATATAATCAAAATAAAACCGCACGGCTCTGCAATAATAATCCCTAATAATAACCTTTATTATTAGCAATTACCGATCGATCTCCTTCGGCAGCTAGCGGGCTGCAGGATTATTTGTATAGCAAGCTCCGCCTTCTTCACACCCGGCGACGCAGGTCGGCCACACTCGACGATATGATCGATTCGATCGACAAGGTCCGTGGTTGCCTATCTACTAAGCTAGCCTGAGCCAACGTATTGTGCCTGAATGGTGTTCGCTTTAAAAGAAAGAAATGGTCTGTTTTGGCAGGTTCATCACGCTATTGAGGCAGACATTGATGTAGCATCGGCTTGTGCTAAAAAAGACCACCTCTGCTGAAAACCAAAAAAGAGATAACGACGTCTCTCAAATAAATAATTGGCATGCAATCAATCTTACTAATGCAGGTACCGATATGGATGGAAGGAATGCACAGACCAATATATATTCTGCAGCAAAACTTCAGGATGGGCTTGCCCAGTGACCGGCTTCTTTGCAGGTTTCCAATGCTGTTGCCTGGTGCCAGATGCTATACAGATGCATCCACTGCGCCAGACATGTCAAATCCAAGACCAAGGAAAGCAGGTCTAGGAATTTTTATCCTGGACCCAACACACAATCTCAAGTTCTACATCAAGGTGCAAATCTGCAACATCACTTCCGTTATCATGGCGGAGGCGGCTGCCATGGCCTTTGCAGCCTCAATTTCATCCCTGCTTCAGGCTGAGAAAGTTTGTTTCCTCACAGACTGCCAGCTTCTGGTTAACTACTTCAATGGTCCAGATCTCAACTGTCCTCCACATTGGGAAGCCAAGCCTTTCACTCAGAGGTTCATCAACTCTGTGACCAACAAAAGAATTCAAGTGCTCAAGGTTCAGAGAAGCATGAATGCCATGGCGCATACTCTTGCATCTCAAGCTCTTAGACATTCTGGAACTTTCTGTACTTTGGCAAATGTAAATTGCTCCAATGCCTCTCATGAAATTAGTTGCCCCCCTTAGTATGGCACTACAATGTGTTTGTATGAAACCTTTTTCAATCATCGCAGCATGTTGCTGCTAATAATAAAGTTGTTTTTCGTCAAAAAAAACGCCTTGTGCCTGAGCCAACCACCGTGGCTGTGGGCGACATGGTTCGTTGACACACTTGTAACATGCTCGGCCTAGTAAGATCGTGTCATACTTTTTTTTGGGCTCATACCGAGCGGCCTATATGCCATCTGGGTCTAACTGAGACTGCACACGATTGGTCCAAGCACATGTTTCCATTACTCCAACCAAACATCACAGGCAGCTGGATGATACTGGTCCGAAAAAGGGATCAACGTGTCGTGCATCAACCGACCACCGTGCCTGTAGGCGACACTATTTGATGGTGCACATCTGTAACATGTCTAGCCCGGTAATAAGATCAGGCCATGTTTTTTCGGGCCAATACCAGACAGCATGTATAGCGATCTATAGGTCTAACTAAGACTACACATGCCTAGTCCAAGCACATGTCAAGGACTCCAACCGAACATAAATGCTTGTCATATACTCCCTCCATTCCAAATCCACATACATACACCTTATGTACGTGTGTTTTTAATAGATGTTTAGAACATACACCCTAGGGGGTGTGTATTTTTAATAGTGAGAATGAGAACATGCATGCTTGTCATATACTCCCTCCATTCCAAATTATAAGTCGCTTTGACTTTTTTGGAACATCTATTTTACTATGCATCTCATACCAAAATGAATGAATCAAACGAGTCAAAGCGACTTATAATTTGAAATGGATGGAGTACTATAATAAATATATATACTGCCAGACCTTTTTTGCACATGCAAATAAATGCAATAATCAAAATAAACCCCACAACTCTGCAATAATATAATAATCCCTAATAACCTTTATTATTAGCATCCGAAAAACAAAAGCTAGTATAAAAGATAGACAATAAGACACAAAACGACCTCAACAATATAAGAGTGTCAAAGACCAAATGAGTCTATCTTTTCCTTCTAATGTCCACTGCTTGCCGGATCTTCCACCTACCGGAGCTTGAAGATGACATTGAAAAAAAAACAAGTATTTAGTTAGCGTTGAATTTTTTATAGCTACCATTGCAAAGCACGGGCATAAATATATAATTAAAATAATTAATTGGTGACATGCTTTACAATGCATACAAATTTTTAAAAAAGGTGCACTAAAGCAATTCTAAAAAATAATCCCTCGTATATTTTTACGTAAATGGCAAGAGCTAGATCGCCTGAGCCAAAATACCAGCACCAAACTACTAAGGGGTTGTGTACGATGCGCCCCTTTATACAAGACTATATTCTCTTTGATCCGTCCCCCAACTTGGACAGCTGTGGAATGGATATTTTCGAAGATCGTGCGGTTTTGCTCCTTAAAAAATCTCCAAGATACTTTCTATATCATTTCTAAATGTTAGTAATAGAGATTTTTGTAAAAAATTACCATTCAACAGCTTTTCTAAATGGTTATCCAAATATAGTCATCTTCTATTTCAGATTTTTCGCTAGCCAAAAAAATACAAGACGAGAATGGCTCTCTAGAGTGTGCACGAAATATAAAAAACTGTTGGACAGTGAAAAAAGCGATTTTTATGCAAATGACTCTCCAAATAATGTTTTAGAAAATGAGATTTAGAAAGGCTCTCGGAGATGCTTTTATAATGCCTAGTTTGGAAGCAGGAGAGCCCAACCCAAGGAGGAAAACCTCTCATAGATAACTAATCATCTTTTTCAAATAACATCCCCATGGTTCTCTCACCCTGAAAAAAGTCGAGGTTTCTAAGGGATTTGAGTTTCCAAATTAGGCTTCAAAGGTCCCACGTGGCGTGATAGCTACTCCTCCGTCCCAAATTAAATGTACATCTAAGCTTTTCAAGAAGTCAAACTTCTTAAAGTTTGACTAAATATATATAAAAATATACTAATATTTATATGATGTATAATATTTTTTGCGAATTATATGGTGTATAATAAATATCATTAGATTGCATATTAATATACTTTCATAATATAAATATTTGGAGATACAAATATTGATATTATTTTCTATATTTTTAGTCAAACTTTAGAAAATTTTGACTTCTTGTAAAATGATATGTGCATTTATTTTGGGATGGAGTAGTTCACTGAACGTTCCCTATAAAAATTTGCCAAACTTTGTCAATGGATGTGACGTCTGGTTGGAATTCCG
Source organism: Miscanthus lutarioriparius (assembly GCA_904845875.1). Lineage (NCBI taxonomy): Eukaryota > Viridiplantae > Streptophyta > Magnoliopsida > Poales > Poaceae > Miscanthus > Miscanthus lutarioriparius. The sequence goes on along the minus strand of CAJGYO010000008.1, from coordinate 85,080,285 downwards.
GGTTCTTCCAAGTCATCGCTGGTGTGTTCAGATGCAGTTACAGCTGCTACTGCAACTTTAGAGCAACTCAAACAACCTTTCTAAATTCATTTGTGAAGCTATTTTTAGCCATTGTGGCAAAAAAAAAAAAGAGTCCAACGACCTTTCTATCTTGTTTTCCTTTTTTTCCCCAGCTCGGTATCCCGGCAAATTCGCTGTCCATATTTATGTCCAAGGCATTTGTTGCCCCTTGAATGGCTGAGATGTACTACTGCTTAATTTGCAGTAGAAGTTACAACTGCACAGGATCTTGGTCCGTTCTGTTCCTACGTCAGTTGGAAAACTGACAAAGACTGCACTGGACTCATAGTGTGAGGGCACTAAGTACATAAAGAAAATTTGGCAATATTTATGGTCTAGAATAGCCTAGGCACTATCGAAGTCCATGCACATAAATCTGGGTATGAAGTTTTTTTTGGGGGGGTATGAAGTTGCATGCACATAAAAGGACAGTCGGCATCAACTGATTCACAAGAAATTTCTTCTGGAATCTTTTCGTCAACCACGTCAAGGGGCCATTTCTTGGAGATACTGTCTGTTTTCTTCGGTCAGTATACAATAAGAACACGGCATGGAATTAGCCGAGTCAAAAGAAAGTTTAGTGACCATGACGTGTATTTTGGGAGTGTAGAGATCTACATGACACTTCGGCCAAGTTTAAGATCTACGGTGTATATAATTTTTTAATCTAAATCACTGGTGGCCACATTACTACATCAAGGAATGACTGGTTCAACTACATATACCCCCCACCACCTATTCTTAGTTTCTGCCTCAATGCATGAAGAAACTCATACCTGAAAATTAAAGACTAATGAAACTCTCCTGATAGAAAGGAAGGTAGATAGACCCCAGAGGAAGCTAAGCTAGCCCATTGCCATCATGGCTGTGCGCAATCCAAAAATGGCCCGGCACTTGATCCAAGTTACAATAATTCTTTCGATGTGTTGCCTCCTCATCGTTGCCCAGCAGAGCTCATCAGCCGCGCCTCCACCTGCACTCCCACCAACAAGCACTCTCTGCATCCCCCGAGAGCGTGATGCCCTGCTTGTCCTCAAAGCTGGCCTCACCGATCCAGGCAACTACCTGTCGTCTTGGCAAGCAGGGCAAGACTGCTGCCGGTGGAGTGGTGTTCAGTGCAGCAACCAAACCGGCCATGTCGTCAAGCTCCAGATCAAGAGCAATAATACTGGTCCCAATCGGTAGGAGGCAAGGTAAGCTCGTCCCTGCTTGCTTTACGGCATTTACAGGCACTGGGCCTCTCATGGAACAACTTTGGTGGTAGACCAATCCCAGAGTTCATCGGTGCCATCACAAGCTTGAGGTATCTTGGCCTCAGCTATTCCAATTTCGGTGGGCTAATCACTCCGCACCTAGGCAACCTCTCAAATTTGCTTGAGCTTACTATATACAGCGAAGAAGCTTCACAAAGTTTATACTCCCCTGATCTTGCCTGGGTGTCAGGCCTTGGCAAGCTACAGACACTCAGTATGTATATGGTGAACCTCAGCGCAGTCATCGATTGGGCTCATGCCATCAACATGCTTCCATCTCTGTCGGACCTTGATCTAAGTTCCTGTGGACTTCAGAACATCATTCCTGCCCCGTCGCATGTAAACCCCACGTCCCTTGAGCACCTCTATCTCAGTTCCAACTCATTTTATTCGTCTCTCGGAGCCAAGAACCTGTTCTGGAATCTACCGAGTCTCCAAACGTTTTGGATTGCAAACAGCGGAATCCAAGGTCCTATTCCTGACACAATTGGTAACTTGACCTCCCTACAATATTTGAATCTTCACAATAACAGCATCACTGGCCGTTTGCCATCGACCATAGGGAACCTAAAGAATATACAAACCCTGCAACTATGGAATAACTTCATCGGCATGGACATAGCAGAACTACTGCGTAGGTTGCCAAAGCAAGGGTTGCAACAACTCTACTTGGATTATAACAATTTGACAGGGAGCTTGCCACCTCTGCTAGGGGAGTTTAGCAGTTTGACAACACTTTGGCTCCGCTACAATCATCTGTCAGGAGAGATACCTGTTGCAATACGGGAACTCATAAATTTGGAAGAGCTGTGGCTAAGCTCCAATAATCTGCAGGGTATAATCACTGAAGATCACTTTACAAATATGTCTTCTCTACAACATCTCTGGATATCTGATAATTCCTTGACTCTGAGGGTAGAGAATACATGGAACACCCCATTCAGATTAATTTCAGCTGGCTTGAGCTCTTGTGTGCTAGGGCCTCGGTTTCCAGCATGGCTCAGCAGCCAGCCAATTAACACACTAGATATTTCAAACACAAGCATAAACGATTACATACCTGATGAGTTTTGGACTGCAACTTTAAGTACTGTCAGTGTTTTGGATTTGTCAACAAATCAGCTTGTTGGAAGGCTTCCCACATATTTCAGTAGTTTGGGAGTAGCTTCATTTGACATCAGTTCTAACCAACTTGTTGGTCCAATTCCTAAACTTCCAAACAATCTAGTCTACTTAGACCTCTCTGAAAACAGTATATCAAGCACACTGCCATCGGATATTGGGGCACCAATGCTGGGAACACTCATTCTCTTCAATAATTCGATTTCTGGAACCATTCCCTGCTCCTTGCTTCAGTTGCAACAGTTGAAATTTCTGGACCTATCAGAAAACCTACTAAACGGGACACTGCCCGATTGCCTTCATGGGTCCAAAGCATCAAATATTCAGTTTCTTAACTTGAATAGCAACAACCTTTCAGGAACATTTCCTTTGTTTCTTCAGAGGAGTATTCAGTTTCTTAACTTGAATAGCACACTGCTCATCTACTTTTCAGCCGGCTTGTGCTTATTTCGGCTTATTCTCTCTCATAGAAATACTATTGAATCAGCCAAAATCAACCGAAATACCACCAGCAAAACAGGGTGAATAAATTTTCTGGGAGCATACCATCATGGATTGGGGAAATTTCATCAGATTTGTCGTTTTTACGGCTACGCTCAAATATGTTTTCTGGTGGCATTCCCATCCAAATCACTAGGATGAAGGGGCTTCAATATTTAGACCTTGCATGTAACAACTTCACAGGGAACATACCGCTGTCACTTGGAAAACTGGAAGCTATGGCTCATACTCCCAATAACAATAGTGCACTTTTCAGTGTTACCAACACTGGATTTATTGGTGTATTCCTGTGCAGACCTGTTCGAACTGATAGTTTATTTGTGGTCACCAAAGGTCAACTGCTTGAATTTACAAGTGGAGTTGCTTACATGGTAAGCATTGATTTGCCTTGCAACAGTTTAACAGGGCAAGTACCTGAAGAAATTGGGCTGCTCATTGCACTGAGAAACTTGAACTTGTCATGGAATCATCTCAGCAGCAGAATCCCCTCAAGTATTGGCGAACTACTGGCACTAGAATCTTTTGATCTATCTCATAATGAGCTCTCTGGTGAAATCCCTAACAGTTTGTCTGACCTAACATCACTGGTCAGCTTGAACTTGTCCTATAATGATTTAACTGGGCGGATACCATCTGGGAATCAACTGAGAACTCTGGAGAACCAGGCATCCAGCTATATTAGCAACCCAGGTCTCTGCGGTCCACCTCTCCCCAAGAATTGTTCAGCAACTGACATGGCTCCACCCTGTTAAACTTATGCTGAAATTTGGCTTATGCTGATGCTTATGCTGAAATGCTTACCCTCTACCTCGGCATGGGCATAGGATGTGTTGTGGGTCTTTGGACAGTCTTCATTGCCTTCTTGTTCAAGAGGAAATGGAGAATCATTTGCTTCTCATTTACGGACCACATGTACGACTGGGTTTACGTGCAAGTGGCTGTGAATTGGGCTAATGACACGAAAAACCTGTCAAAACAGAGATCAGAATTAAGTGGATATGGAGTTACGAAGATTAGTCCAAAAGAAGAAAGGCCACTGGCCCTTTATATACTAGTACTAGAAAGTAAAATATAGCACTCTTACACATACAGTACATTTGAGGATTTAATGTTCATACTCTTAAGTTTTACAGTTTGCAATGCTTACATTTGGTTTGCACGTGAGTTTGTACATGCATCATGAATAAAGGTGGGCTGTCTGTGTGTTACATTGTAAACTATACTAATTATACCACCAAGTTCGAATGAAAAATTCAGTTGGAATCCTCTCCCCTGGTTGTTGCCTTGGAAAGAAGAAATAATGGGCGGGACAGGTTGGGTTATCTGCAAGTCAATCGTTCAGTTTGGTGTCTCTCTAGGAGTGCTGCCGAAGGATTCAGCAATCCTAAGGAATTTGTACTATAGAAATCTTTAGTTTGTGGACGTCTTTAGTTTGCAGGAAAGCATCTTAGGAAATTCAAAGGAATATTATTGGCACCCTACCATTTCACATGATTTTTACTGGAAAAAACATCCCCCCAGAACCTCCTCTTTCTTTCACTGGCTCACGCGTACGATTGAGGCAAATGGACTGCCATGCTCGTTCGCTGTTTCCTGGCATGAACTAGCTAGCCCGAAAATTCATAGGAGCAACCCAGCATTCCATTGAAAAAAAACTGCAGAAAGAATCTGAGAATTGCTAGCCTGTTCGTTGTTTCCTGGCATGAACTGGAGGTGCAGCTCTTTTGGAATGAAGAAGTGCAGATTCAGCCAGCCTCTGATCTCAGCTCACGCAGGACATGCCACCGGCGATGGTCAGCTCAGGTTCAGAGGCAGGCATAAGCAGAGCTTGATCCCGTTGCGGAAGCCGCCTTCTCCTTCTCCTCCTTGAGCATGGAGGCACTCTCCTTCAGCCCCTCAATAGAACAGCCATGCGCCCATGCGTCCATTGACCAAGCAATAACACTGCCACCACGGATGGGAAGGTCCTCAGACTGAACCACCCATCATACAGCTTCCTGTAATGTAATCTTCAACCTTGGCCTCAATTTTCTTATGCTCCTCGCGAAGGCTGGCCGCGGTCTTCTGCCATTGAAATGCATTAGATCAGGCAAAAGTTCAGAGTTATCACAGCCCAGATATACTGCAAGTTAACGCCTGTGGCCAAATTTTAAGCAGAAATAGAACAGAAAAAAAGCAAGAGCGCCGAGAAACATACTACTGATGAACTGAAACTCCATCAATCAGACAAAAGAAACAAGGGCGAGAGCCGGCACCTGGCTTCGACTGTCAGTTTTCAGTGATTTGCTTGACCGTCATGGTGTGAAGCAGATCAGATGGTGTCAATATATTTTGTATTGATTGAAATCTTGATGCATCCAGCCCCAAGATATTTAGAACACCTTACTATACATTTTGAGTTGACCATATGGACTCCTTAATTTACTCCATGGTATATTCCCGTATCTTATCTGTAAGTAAGAACAAGGAGGGTGGGCATAAACATGTAAATCGACTACTCGGATTCTTGAATTGCCTCTTCCACTACAGGAAACTGGCTCTTTGCCGACTGCAATTTTCTTTGCCAACTGTTTTTTTTCGACACTCGGCAAAGAGGTCCCTTTGCCAACTGGAATTTCCTGCAGTCGGCAAAGCGAGATTTGCCGATTATCTGGCTTTGCCGACGCCGGTGTAGTTGGCAAAGAATTGCAGTCGGCAAAGGCAAAGCCATGGTTGACGCCATCCACACCGTCACCTTTGCCGATTGCCACTCCGTCGGCCCATCGGCAAAAGCGCGACTTTAACCGCCATCATCCTCTCGCGATCGGCAAAATTTTATTTTTTTTTTTTTCGATCCCAGTTTTTGTGTTGCCTTGATCTGATAAGTACATGATATATTCCAAGTTTGGGATCATTTTGATTTATTTTGCTATATTAAAGTAGATTTTTTATATTTCTTTGATTTTTTCAAATGAGATCGAGTTTGAGCTGCGGGTACATGAAATAATGGAATCCCACGATTCCTCAGCGAAAATGATATTCATGATGTTTGGAGCATGTTGAGGCCGTGTCTTTTAAAAATCGCGTGAAATTCGCTACAGCCGTGTTGGTGTTCCGAACCAACACGAAACCGAATTTCACGCGAGAAAATGTTTTTCAATTTTATAAAATCATGAATATCAAAATGGCGAAACTTCCATTATGTCTTGTCATCGCATGAGGAGGAGTCGCATGGTAAAAATTTGAAAGTTTCGAGCAAGTGGCGGCGTCGAATATAGCAAAATAACATCAAGATGTGACACCAAACTGGAATATATCATGTACTTATCATCAGAAAAGGCTACACAAAAATAAATGTACGGGATCGAAAATCTGAGATCAAAAAAAAATTAATTCTTTTAGAAATCGCCATCGATGGCGATTATAAAAGCCTTTGCCGATCGCCGGGGAGGATGGCGATCGGCAAAAGAATTTCGAGAAAAAATCAAAAATAACCTTTGCCGATTGCCGCGGGGAGCGAGGCGATCGGCAAAGTATTTTAAAAAAAAAAAAAAAATTTTTTGAAAAAAAATAATAGACCTTTCTTGCATTGCGTCACATGTTTGGCAATCGGCAAAGGAAAAAAAAAAAAAAAGAAAAACATCGCCTCTTATTACGCTCGGCCCGCCCTCCCTCCCCAAAATCCCGCCCGCCGCCCACCACCAGCCGCCCCATTGCCGTCGGCCGTCACCCGGCCACCCACCAGCCATCCCCCCCCCCCCTCCCCGCCCTCCTCCCTCTCTCCAGCCGTGATCCCCCTCCTCCTCCTCCTCCCAAGCCTCCCCTCCCCATGTGTGGCCTCCAGGCTGGCCCCCATGTTGGTGCCCCCCCCCATGTTGGTCCCTCCCCGTGGCGCCCCCTACCCAGCACCAGCGGCCCTCCCCGTGGCCCCCATGTTGGTCCCTCCCCCATGCCTGCCCCCCCGGTGGCGCCCCCCCCCCATGTTGGTCCCTCCCCCCGGCGGCGCCCTCCCCCGTCTTGTGTGACCCTCTCCCAGCCCCCCCATGTGGGTCCCTCCCCCGTGGCCGTCCCCAGCCTGGCCCATGTGGCCTCCCAGCCGCGGCCGCCCTTGAGCCCCTCCGTGCTGCCCGCTTGATCCGACCCGGCCGGCCAGTAGCCTGCCGCGTGCAGCTCGCTGCGGCGTCGGCCCATGACACCAGCCTTCGCCCGACCCCTTCCGGCCGTCATTTTGCCCGCCCGATCCGGCGTGCCCGCTCCGTCCATTGTCCATGCGTCCATGCTTCAAGGTCCATGCGCCGTTCGCCGTTCCCCCTGCCTGCGTCGCCGTCCTCGCCCTGCGCCGTCCCTCGCCTCGCCCGCCCGTCCCGCCTCGCCGTCCTCGCGCGCGCCCTCTGCTCCGCATCCATCGCTACGGTGGACGCCGTCCGTGACGACGAGGTAGTAGTACTACTAGTAGTAGTAGTTTACTTTGTTAATACCGCTTATATTCTTACGCATGGATTGGAAATACATTTGTGGTTGTCGGCCATCGTGCGTGACATGTATATGTGTTTGTCGGCCATCGTGCCATCTTTTCTTGTAGGTTTGGTAACCTTCCCGTCTGAGGGAGGTCTTTGCCAAAAATTTCGTTCTCACTAATTGTTTTTCTTTTTTCGGAGGGCTCCCATTGGAGGCTAGCGGAAGAAGAGCACAACTTCGGCCTTTGCCCGCTAGCCTTTCTTCACCGGCACCACAGTATGACCCCTCTTTCCGCCACATGTAGTCATAGGTCGCGTTACCCGGTTAGGCGTCTCCGTCCAAAAGCGGATACGGTTGGAAGTATCGTTCTTCGCATATGTATAACCGTATCCGTTTGAATTGTCCACGTTATTTGGACAGCCGAGGATGCGCAGAGCGAGGTTAGCTCCCATGTTACTGCTCCCATCCGAGTCGGAGTTTGGCGGAGACCTCCCGTTGTTCTCTAGATACACACTCTCCCGCCGGGGCGTGTATCGGGAGAACAGCCGAGGAAAATGTTGCCGAAATTCGTCTCGAACGGGAGCGAGCATGAAGCTAACCTCATCTGCACAAGATGCTTTCGGGTGGGATTAGAGACCTATCCTTCACCTATTAGATGGTAGGAGCGCGTTGTAGATGCACTTGCTGGTTTTATCACATGTTAACATTGCCGCATGACGAGCATGGGTGACCGTGAGTGGATGTACTCGGGCTTCGCATAGTAAGAGCCACGAATGGATCGAGAGGACGACCGAGTTCTGGAGCATGCATTTGGCCCAGGTTTGCTAAAGGGTCGATTCGGATGCTGTGTCCCTGCAGCGAGTGCGAGAACAAGAAGAAGAAAGTAAAGGCTCGGTGTTGAGAGATCTGTTCAAGCACGGGTTCGTTCCAAACTATACCCGTTAGGCGCCACCATGGTGAATACCATCCTATTAGGGACGAGGTGGTGCGACCCGTCCTCGAGGAGTATGATGGCGATGCGCGGGGATGGCGGAACATGATGGCGGAACTTCCACGAAGCACGGTTTGGCGAAGGAATGGATGTGGAGGAAGATCCGGAGCAAACCGCGAAAGGCCTTCTACGACATGATGGAGTCGGCACGAAGCCCCTTCACGAGAAGACAAAGCTTACATGGCTCGGATGCCGTCTCACGCTGATAGGGTTGAAGTCGCAGCTGGGCATTAGTCGAGACGGCTTCGATCTCGTGTTGAGCATTGTTGGGGGACTGCTTCCGGCAGATCATGTCCTGCCGACGAACACCTACGCTACACAGAAGCTCCTTCGTGCACTTAAGATGCCGTATGAGGGGATCCATGCTTGTCCGAAGGGGTGCGTCCTATTCAGGGGAGACCTCGAGGAAGCAAAAACCTGTCCGAAGTGCGATGCCTCTAGGTTCGTGTTGGTAGAAGGCTCTGATGGCAGCATGAAACAGTCTAAGGTCCCCGAGAAGGTCGTACGGCACCTTCCTTTCCTACCGAGGCTGCAACGGCTGTATATGATGGAGGAGTCCGCGAAACAGATGATGTGGCACAAGAATGGCAAAAGATACCATCCTGACAAGATGGTACACCCGGCGGACGGTGATGCATGGAAGCACTTCGATAACATGAATCCTGTCAAGGCTATGGAGGCTCGGAATGTACGCGTAGCGCTGGCAACAGATGGGTTCAACCCGTTTGGAATGATGGCGGCCCCGTACACTTGCTGGCCCGTGTTTGTGATCCCCCTCAATCTCCCCCCCGGCGTCATGTTTGAACCTAAGAGCGTGCTCTTGACGCTGATAATACCTGGACACCCGGGCGACAATATGGGTGTGTTCATGCAGCCGGTGTGGGATGAATTGGAACTTGCTTGGGAAGAGGGGGTACTCACGTACGACCGGGCTACGAAGAGGAACTTCAGAATGCATGTGTGGTACCAGTATTCAATGCATGACTTCCTGGCGTATGGCTTATTCAGCGGGTGGTGTGTTCACGGGAAGTTCCCTTGCCCGACATGCAAGGCAGATGTGATGTTCACCTGGCTGGCCAAGGGCGGCAAGTTTTCTTCTTTCGACAAGCATCGCCAATTCCTTCCTGAGAACCATGAATTCAGGCTAGATGTAAAGCACTTCACGAAAGGCGTTCAAGTCACCGGCCCCATTCCGCAGGTTAAGAGCCCTGCCGCCGTCCTTGCCGACATACAGGCTCTCGAACCTGAGGAAACAGGTGGGTTTAAGGGATATGCTCGGGACCAACCAAGAAGAAGACAATCTTCTTAGACACGGTGTGCCCGATTTCATCTCCTGGTTCTGTACAAAGGTACCAACCAACTAACCTCTTTCCGACTTTGTGATTCCACTTTGCTCCCCGGAGCGAGTTATGTAACGATCTCCTACCCTTGCAGGCCCGAACGGATGCAGAAATGAGCGATGAATTGAAACAGGTGGGCCGTGGCTTCTCCCGTAGGGTGAAGTCATTCACCGTTTATGATGTGAATGGCTATCGCTTTCGCACGAGAAGCTACGAGGAGAGTCGACCCAACCTAAAAACCATGTGCTGCGGAGTTCGTACGCCTGGCACGGATGGGAAGGACTACTACGGCATAGTCGAAGAGATATACGAGCTCAACTTTAAGGGTGCCGGGACTTTAGCGCCGGTGGTATTCAAATGCCATTGGTTCGATCCTGATATCACGAGGAAAGACCTTACGATAGGTCAAGTCGAGATTCGACAAGACTCCAGCTATAAAGGAGACGATGTCTACATTGTGGCCAACCGAGACGCCACGCAAGTTTATTACCTCCCATGGGCGTGCCAAAAAGACGAGAAGCTTGCGAGGTGGAGCCTTGTGCATTTGGTGTCGCCGCGCGGCAAAGCGCCTCTCCCAAACGACAACGATTACAACTTTGACCCAAGCACCGATGAGTTCTATCAACCTGAGGGGCTAGAAGGTACCTTGGAGATCGACATTGGTTCGCTCATGGGCATGGAAGTAGACAACGAAATCGATGAGGACGAGGGTGAGGAGGTGCAGGATGCCGGGGACTTAAGAATGCTTGAGCGATGGCGGATGCGGTAGCGATGGAGTTGTCCGGAGGAGGTACATGATGATGACTATGGCGGCGATGAGGATGATGATGATGATGATGACTTAAGGGAGCTCGACAATATTGATAGCGATGACGACGATAGTGATAGAGATGACGACTCCACGCCCGAGATATTGCCGTTCGCGGAGATAATTACGAGGCCATGTAATACTATATTGTTATTATTATGTTCCTTTACAAGTACTTGTCATTTATTTATGCTAACAGTTTTGTTCTTTGTCATTGCAGGCACTCGACAAAATGCCAGGCGGACGGCGGCAGCGGCCGCATCGAGCAGTACGCTCGGCGTACCAGGTCCCCCCGCAGGAGACCGCCGACGACGAGGAGGAGGAGGAGGTGTTGGTGCGCGGGTCGTCCAGTAGGGGGTCCCAGCCCCCCAGCGGACGTCGCCAGGCGACCAGGAGGCTGCTGTTCTCGTCCTCGCAAGGGGGGACGACGTCGGCGTGACGGCAATGGCAGCGGCGGCGGCGATTTACGATGATGACGACGACGACGGCGGCACGACGCCGCCTACACCAAAGCGAGACAACCCGACTTCGTCGGCGTGGCCAAAGGTGTACTCGCTGCGGCCCACGCAGCTTCCTAGGTGCGCGGCCGCAATTCCACCAGCGCCCGGTGATCACACCCGTGGGCGGGCGTAAGTAACCATTATTGATTTCACTACTTGTTCATATGACATTTCAAAAATCGAATCGAAGACTAACAATTGTTCTTAATGACTCGCGCGGTTCACGGAAGATTGTGAGTGGAGCGGGTCAAGCACGCCATATCAATGGCATCCGGGGCCTCTGATTAAGGAGTACTACCACAGCCTTGTCAACGTCAACGGCGAGATGAAGGTGCCCACCAAGTGGTCCACTTCTACCTACCTCGTCGAGGAGGGTGGCGAGACCATCGCGACAAAGATAAAGAGGGAGTTTTGGGTGAGTCTTTCATCGCACCGCATTGCTAAATAATACGCATTCGTCGGACTTCTTGCAAAAAGGAAATGCTACATGATGTATACGTGTGCGGGACTTCTTCACGTCGAGGAGGGTAAAAAGCGGCCCGGCGGTCTGCGAGTGCGAGGCGGTCTGCAAAGATCGTCTCAAGGACTCAGACCATGAGGCGCGCATCACAGCCATCCGCGACTTCCACGCCAACGTGCTTGGAGAGAACATCAAGAAGCCCCAAATCCGCCAGAATGAACTCGAGGGAGGCCGACCTCACCCAAGCGCAATCTGAAAGGTAATTAAGTTATATGACAACATTCGTTCGATTCCTTGAAAGTGAAACATTACACTAATCTTCTCGCATGTCAAATACTTGATGTCATGCAGTGTGTCCGTCGTGGTCACGACAACCACGAGGAATCTTTGGACGGAGATTGTGCGCATGTGGCGCCGCGGATGAAAGCGTCTGTGGCCTTAGCCGATCGTCGAGAACGCCAGCCAGCAGATGCGAGGGTGTCACACCACCAAGGGAATCAGCCCCTCCCGATTCGCGACAAGATGGGTATCGTCCGTTCATGTCTTAATCCTTGCGCTCAATTGTCAATACTTGTAACCATGTTTGTGTTTTCAATGCGAGCCTTGAGCGCGCGCAGTGGGCGGAAATCAATGAGTACACCGCGTACCTCCTCTCTCACAAAGGGCAAGGCGACGGATCCGAACAACGTCTACAACCCGGAGGACGGGCCCGATCGTACACCAACCCCACCGCCTACGAGAAGGCCACCGAGTACACCGTCGCGGCTCGCCCGGCGCTTCGGGAGACGTTAAACCATCGCCGAGCCCCTCAGACACGAGACCTCCTGCGAGAGGTTGGGACCGAGGAAGCAACACGGCCACTACTACATGGCCCACAGCGCCCTCGACCCATCCCGTTCCTCTCTGCCGACCCGAGTTCGATCCACGCCCACGAGCTCCAGCGACATCCCCGTAGAGCGCCTCGGCGGCGGTCGGCGTCACGGTGTAAGTGCCGTTTCGTTCGTCGTTCACTCGTTTCGCACTGTGTACATACAATCAACACTGCTGCGGATGTAATATTGCGAGCCCGGATGGAGGCCAAGATGGAGGAGAGGATCGTCACGTTGCCTTGCGCAGATGATGGCGCAATGATGGCTTACCGGCCAAAGCTGCGCAAAGAAGCACTACAACACTCAGATGCAGAACATGGCCAGCTTCTTCCAATCCATGCAGACGCCCGGGGCGTCTACACCGCCTCCTCTTCCAATGTTCGCTCCACCGCCTCCTCCTCCAGAGTTTTTTCCTGTGCCTGCTCCTGGAGGGACCCCGGTGAGTATATTGACTCTTGCTTTAACTTGTGCGTCCATGCTGCAGATACTAATGACATCACTTGGCGTTTAACTTGTGCAGGTACAGTCGACGGGTTCGAACCCGTCTCCTGGAGGTCCCGGCCATCAGATGATGTCGTATCCACCACCTGCACCCTATCCACCGTATCCACCTCCGCGTGGCCCTCCTCCGACGTACTCGTGGCCGCCGGTGCGCGGAGGGTGGCAGTACGCGCAGGCGCCTCAGTTTGGTCCAAGGGGGTTTCCGTGGGCAAACCCTGGGGGCTCTAGGGGCGGAGCGGACGATGAGACCGGGGACGGCGCGACGAGCTAGGTATTTGTCGATTTTGTTATCATGTATCCACCGTATCGTCGAAGTTGTTGTCATGTATTTCTTTTCTTCGTTATGGACCTAGACTTGTTATGTTGAACTTCGTGTGATGGACGTCGACTTGTGGTGTTCGACGTGTTGGACTTCATGTGATGGTTGTAATGCACTTGTGTGGTTGTTATTGTGACATATATGTGAGATATATGTGATGTTGTGCGTTATTGTGATATATGTGGTGATGTTGGCGACAAATGTGATGAAATTGTGATATAAATGGTGCTACCAGTGCTTCTGGTGAAATTGGATTATAATTTGTGATTTTGCAGGGTTTTGATGCGAGAAAACAGAAAACAAAAGCAAAAAAATCCAGCTTTGCCGATTGTTCTGATCGGCAAAAGCTGGGCAAAAACCTCAGACGAGTCTTTGCCGATCGCAATGGGAGGCGATCGGCAAAGAGGTCAAACCTTTGCCGATCAGCAACTCAGCGATCGGCAAAAAACATTTCAAAAAAATATTTTCTTTCTTTGCCGATTGCCGAAATGGCGGCGATCGGCAAACAATTTTGAAAAAAAAATTCTTTGCTTAAGCGCCGAGGAAACGGCCGATCGGCAAAGCTGCCGTCGGTATTCGGCGCGCCGCGTATTATCTATGCCGATTGCTTTGGCGTGGCGATTGGCAAAGGCTTTGCCGATCAGTGCCGCGTGGCGGTCGGCAAATCCGCCTTTGCCGACCCGGGCTTTGCCGATTGCTCTTGCCGATCGCCACGCGTGGCTTTGCGGTCGGCAAAGCCTTTGCCGACTGGGTTTATGCCTTTGCCGAACGGGGCAAGCAGTCAGCAAAGAGGCGTTTTCCTGTAGTGTTCCTTGCATTGCCTTGGCCTGGCATTGATTGATGCACACCGACATTAATTGAAAAAAAAAATCCCAACATAAACAAACCTACGAAATGAAAGAAGTAAATCGTGGCACCAGTGCTCACGTGTGGCCGCCGTCTTGAGGAGAAGCGCCGCCTGCTGCTGCAGCGCGCCGCCAGTGGAGGAGGAGGTTGACGGAGCGGAGCGGATGGGCATCTCGATCACCAGCGTCGTCAGACGGCGGCGAGCCGGCGACATGGTGCCTTGAACTGGGTGGTATGACTATGAACTGGTGGGCGGTGGGCTGTTGGGCCGTACGTGTGCGTGGGTGGCCCAGTACCAGCCTTTCTGAATCCCTCTTTAATTCCCGCTTCCTCCCCAAATTCCTCTTCCACCCTTGACCTAGACCGAGCCACACCATGACGACAGAGCATCCGGCAAGGAGAGGCGGCTACGCTCTCGACAATGAAGCATCTATAAGAGAAGGGACCTCTAACAACGGCGGCAAAGTTTTTGCCAATGTAGACCAAGGCTACAAAACGGTACTGAAAACCAGCCGCAAGTGTATATACACTTAAATGCTAGTCGTCTCTCCCTTGCGCACACACGCTAGCTCTCTCTCCCATTTGTGTCCCCTCTTCCCTTACCGGTATTTGCCTCTACCTATCGCATCTCCTTCTCCACTGCGCCTTCTTCCTCTTCCATAGCCAGGTAAGGAAGATCTAGGGCGGCCTAGGACGAGGCATGGGCGCTAGGCATGGTGGCGTCAGGTGAGGGTGTGGAGCCCCATCCTGGATCTATGCGACGGTGGCGCCGATGGCCTAGATCTGCCTCGATCAGATGATGACAAGTGGCGAGCTTGGTGGCGAATGATGTGGATCGGCACAGGTGTGAGCTCGACGAACGACACGGTTGGGATGTGTGTGGACGACGATAACGCGGCGCGTATGGGTGGCAGCAGGTACAGTTGTGTTTTCTTAATAAAAAATTTCACCACCTGTTTTCAAACCGATGATGGTGAAGATCCGTATCATTGCCTGCTATCACCGTCGACTTGTGTAATCAGCGGTGATGGTGGTTTTTGAGCCAACAATGATGAGCCATCTATAGCAGTGCATGTAGTATATGAGGTATCAAGAGCGAATGAATTGCATGCATGTTTTAAGGAAACTTGATCTGACTCATCATTGCTATAATTGGTAGCTAAATAGGGATCTGTCCTCAAACAATCTTCAGGAAACAATTTGGCCCCACCGGTGAAGCGTCTATGATACGGAGGAAGAAGGTGCGGTAAAAGATGAGAATCAACATGTGAGTTACCTATATATCCCTCCGTCCAACATACAATTCTAGATATTAGTACTAAGTCAAATGATCTCAAATTAGCCAAATTTAAGAATAGCATTTATCATATACTAAAAACTTGTTAGATAGTATGTTGATACTATTTTCTATAAACTCAGTCAGACTTAAAATAGTTTGACATTGATTATACTTAGAAAGTTAGAATTGCATTTTTTAGATGTAATAATATAGTATATTGCCGAAAAGAGAAAAAAATAGATATGGCCCTATTCGCTTGAGCTACTTTTTCGGCCATGGAACAGTGTTTCCCTCTCACAACATTTCAGCATAAGCCAAATTTCAGCATAAGCGAACATGACCATATACCATAAGATAAGATGGCATGCAGGCTTTGTAGATTTTATTTTTATCTTCTTAATATCTTGCACGCAGGCTTTGCAGTTTTTCTTTTTATCTATCTATTTGTAATATCTTCATATCTTTAAGATTTGTTTTTGTGATATACAATTAGGAATCGATATCATGGCCGGATAAAGGCGTGCCTTCACCATCGAAAAGATGGCTTCCCTCGTTGGCTTGGTGACTGCTGATGTCCAAAACGATAAGTGCAAAGAGACAAATATTGCCTTTTTTATTCCTAAGATAATACTTCCTATCTGCATGAAAAGGGTGCCATCTACAAGGATATAGGGCTGTGTGGCTCGTAGCCATAGCACGCCACACCTGAAGTGCAGCATGCCCTATCTGTGTTTGGTTGCTGCCGCGTGTTGGATATGTCGAAAGTGGAGCGCCATTCCCTGTGCAACTCAGCACCAACTCTCGCCAAAAGTGTGGCGCTTGTTTCGTGGGCCACACATTCCATATCTGTGTTTGGTTGCTGCCGCATGTTGGGTATGTCGAAAGTGCGGCGTCGTTCCTGTGTAACTCAGTGCCAACTCTTGTTAAAAGTGTGGCGCCATGGGCCACACATTCAGCGACGCCAAAGCTACGACACAGGCATATGCGACGGGAGCCAAACATGCCCGTAGTCTCTCCACAATCTTCTTCTCTAGTCATTAGTATTATAACCTAAAAATGTATACACACATATATCGTTTTTTGGGATTACAGAGCACAACTCAGACACTCAGAACGGACGCACACCCATCGCTATGAACACACACACGCACACAAACCCTACCTTCGTCACCACAGACGCCTCGCTATTAAGGGAACGTCGTCTACCACTGAAAACACAAACGTTGTTCATAAATCCTGGAATATTCACTCCCATAGAGAGTCGAACTCAAGACCTGAGATGCTACCGAGTCCCTTGTAACCACTAGACCACAGACCCTTTCCAATACATATATCGTTGAACCCTTAATAGATATAAAAGATTGGATATGCTATACCGCCACACTTCTTAAATAAGTCACAATCCAAAACTGCCACAAAGAGCCTGCAGAAATGGATAATCCAAATATCCACTCAAGTGCAAACAAAGTGATATATATATATCCATAGGAAAAATGAGAAACTAGGTGTCCGTACATTAATTGTGTAGCCAAAATTAGCCAAGTAATACAACGTATCTTTTGGATATATTGTTTTGTAACGTTCCTATTTAATGAGCTCCAAGCATATATCCGTCAGTTTTACAATTTCCACCCATACTACTAATGTAAAATTCAATGTTTTAGTTTAGTACTTATGATTTGTGTCAATCCCATGTAAGAGTGTATGCTACACATATCGTAAAATTCAACCTATGAAAAACGGTTCGGCCCTTTTCTTCTAACTGTACATTGTTTATAAGAAATGTCTAGCCTTATTTGTCGAAAGAAACACACATAAACACGAGACCACTACCACTGCATTCACAAACGCCAAAACAGAACATAACGCCACAATCGTACAAAACAAACCATGTCATTCAGGACCGCATTGGTCGATAACATAAAGAATACATTTAATCACTACTAAATATGCTCAACCTAGCTGGCACTCTTCTTCACCAGCTAAAAGAACTGTTTCCGCATGCGCCAAATTACACCCAACTAACTCGGAGCACGTTAAACCATGTGGGATAATGAGCATTACGCCGTGTGCGCGTGTGCGCAGATGTACTGCTAGCTGGACATGTTGGCCGGTGAGATGACCGTTGAGCACTTCAAACAGCAAACCCCGCATTACTCGCCGCGCCAAACCGTTACGCGGAAGAGCCCCTCCAAATCGCCCATTTCTTGTCTCTACACCAAATAATTTCTTCCACCTCTTGAGAAGAGACTTTCATTGGAATAGTTCCAAAATCTAGGTACTAGTTTGCAAATCCAGTGACAACTATACTTCTCCAGTAGCCCTCCTAGATTTTTTTATTTGTAATCCTTTTTTCAAGCAATTTTTAAAATTAATCTGGTTGTTTTTTTTATTTTTACATCTAACCCATTTGGCCGCGCCAATTGCCCTGGCGCGGCCAAACCACTCTTACACGTCGACCCACCTGGCGCAGCCGGCTAGCCACCGTGGCAGGTCAGCGAAGCGAGGACCGCTAACGTGGCCCTCCCTGCCGCGTCGTCGACTCAGGCACGGCCTTTACAGCGCCAACCCGCCTGGCGCGGCAGGGGAGAATACATAGCCTCAGCGCGGCTCCCTCCCTCCCTCTCTCCCTCACTTGTTTCTTCCTCCCCTGCTCGGCTAGGCGCGCCCAGTGCCAGAACCTACACCAGCGGCCTCCGCCGGCCAGATCGGCCTCCGGAGCGAGTTGGTGGTCGCCCCCAAGCTTCCCCTTGGCCTAGGGCAAGGTAATACCCCTCTCATTTTGTGTTTTCATGGTGTATTTGAAGAGTTGGCTTGGTACCTAGGGTTTGAAGCATAACTTTGTTTTGGAAGAAATGCAAAGTATTTTTGGTAGATCGAATACGTTAGGAAGGTTAGGTTTAGTGACTGCCCTTGATTTTTACGTGTACATGTACTTGCATTTGCTCTATGTTTTGGTTAGTAAGTTGGTTAGAAATTTTAGTTAGCATGTTTAAGTGTAGGTTAATTTTTTGTTAATCTCTGTATATTCTAGTTTGATAGTTGTAATGTTTAGGCTAAGTTTAAGTTTAGTTAATTAGTTATTATGGGTTATTTGTCTATATTACCATTAAATGTTTAGGTTAGGAATTTAGGCAATTGGATTTTCTTTCTTAGTACCCTCCGTTTTGATAGATGCAAGACATGTGTCGTATGGACAAGTGGAGAAAATGAGGTCGTCCCAAAGATTTATACCCCGACGCTTCTTGCAAAGATGCACGTGTCCATCCTAAACTATCGGTTCCTAATTGTGACTGTGGTAAGCCGGCCCACATGGTTGAATCGAGGCCTCCGGATACTACTTGCTGAGCGTACTACACATCTGGCGATTGTCATGTAAGTAATTGTCTATAAATAGTTCATTATTATGTTCCCTACGAGATACCTATTTTGATGTTGGCATTCTATTCTGTAGAGCGAGGAGAGGTGCTACTTCTTTTAGTGGATCGATGTGCCTCACAAGTTTGACCCAAGGTTCCTCCTTTTCCACAAGAAATGGGGGCTAACTTCAACAAAATACGAGGACTTCAAGGGTTGGGTTCCACCTCCCGTGAACCCTCCACCAATGATGGACGAGGAGAAGAACAAAGCCGCCTCAAAGCGACTTGACAACCTGCCTCTGTGTGAATGAGGAGATCCAGCTGTGGTTGATGATTCATTTGTTTCCGCACAGTTTCCATCCAAACTACTGAAAAATTCAAAGTTTTAGTTTGGTACTTATGATTTGTGTCATTCCCATGTAAAAGTGTATGCTACACGTATTGTAAAAGTCAACCTATGCAAAATGATTCAACCATTTTCCTCTAAGTGTACATTGTTCATAAGAAATGTCTAGCCTTATTCGACGAAAGAAACACACACGCACGAGACCACTATCACTGCCTTCACAAACGCCAAAACAGAACATAACGCCATAATTGTACAAAAAAAACCATGTCATTTATGACCGCATTGGTCGATAACATAAAGAATACATTTTATCACTACTAAATATGTTTGATCTAGCTAGCACTCTTCTTCGTCAGCTAAAAGAACTATTTCCGCATACGCTAAATTACGCCTAACTAACTCGGAGTACCTTAAACCACGTGGGATAATGAGCGTTACGCCGCGTGCGCATGTGCACAGCTGTACTCCTAGCTGGACATGTTCGCTAGCGAGATGACCATTGAGCACTTCAAACCGTGAACCCCGTCTTCCCCACCGTGTCAAACCATTACGCGGAAGAGCCCCTCCAAATCATCCATTTCTTGTCTCTGCACCAAATCATTTCCTCCACCTTTTGAGAAGAGACTTCCATTGGAATAGTCCCAAAATCTAGGTACTAGTTTGGAAATCCAGCAGTGACAGCTATACTCCTCCAGTAGCACTCCAAAAATTGTTTTATTTTTAACCTTTTTTCAAACAATTTTTAAAGTTAATCTGGTTGCTTTTTTATTTTTACGTCTAACCCGTTTGGCCGTGCCTACAACTCTGATATGTCGGCCCATCTGGCGTAGCTGGCCTACCACTATGGTAGGTTAGCAAGATGCGTGGACCGCTACGTGGCCCTCCCTACCACGTCGTCGACTTGGCACGGCCCCTGCCGCCCCAACCCGCTTGGCGCGGCCGGGGAGAATACTGAAAGTGCAATCAAGCCTTAATTGTGGATTTTGGTGATAATAACCTCACAATTAGAGAACTAATGAGATTTATCGAGATGATAAGCAGGGAATTTATGTTCGAGGATGCTACACGAAACGGAGGAGCCCCCAACTACAAATATAGATGGCTTCATATTCAAAGGAGGTTTAAATTCTTTTATATATTGAATTTGAGTATAGAAAAAGCCGTACTATAAAGGGGGGCACAATGCTTAAGCTAATATGTGCTACCAAGTACTCAAACAACCACATGCATCCTCAGATTCACAGTCAAGACAGTCTACACTTCACTATTATCCTTACTGCCTTGCGGGGTGCGAGCTCCGACTCGCCCGACCCCTTGGGTGTGGGCTCCGATTTGCCTGACCCTTTGGTCGTGGGCTTCATCTCTCCCGACCCTTTGGTCGCGGGCTCCGTCTCACCCGACCCTAAGGTCATGGGCTCCGTCTCGTCTAACCCTTTGGTCACGGGCTTTGTCTCGCCCGACCCCAAGGTCGCGGGCTCCGGCTCGCTTGACCCTTTGGTCGTGAGCTCGGGCTCGCCCGACCCATTGGTCGTGGGCTCCGGCTTCGCCCGACCCTTTGGTCGCGGGCTCCGGCTCGCCCGACCCTTTGGTGGTGGCCTCGTCTCGCCCGACCTCAAGGCCACGGACCTCGTCTTGCCTGACCTCTTGGGTGCAATATCCGTTGGGGGCTAGGGGTATATATACCTTTTCTTTTTCTCCCCAACGGCTATCTGTGATTTAAGTGACCGTTGGGGCCTAGGGGTATATATACCTTTCCCTTTCTTTCCCAACGGTAATGAACCAACCTGCCCCCTTCTTCCTCACTTTAGCACACTCAAAATAGAGCAGGAGCTCTCTCTCTCTCTCACTCCATTGTTGACCTCAAGCCTCCAAGCAAATCCATTGATTTTCCCATCAATCCTTGAGGGATAAGGGTCCAAAACTTGATAAGAGAGCATATCCATTGATTCCAAACTCTAAAGAGCACTTGGTTCACATTTTGGTCGGCGGTTGTGTTTGTTACTCTTGGAGCTTGGCTCCTAGCCGGCTAGAGCGTCGCCTGGTGAGCTTGCCAACTTGTGTGGTAGCCCCGGGAGGTTTGTAACAATATCTTGTAGCAAGTAAAATCACCACTCATCTCAAGAGTTCACTCTCTTGATTTGAGAATGAGGTAGGGTTGCAAATCCCTAAGCCTTAGTGGTATATCTCAACAACATGGACTTAGGCAAGCCTTGGTGGTGAACTAAACCATGGGATAAATCCTTGTGTCATCCTGTGCTTGTGTTGCTACACTTGTGTTCTTGTTGTTGTTGAGGTGATTTCTAGGATTAAGGCCGATCTACTTGTGTGTGGTGTTCCCACCACTTTCAGTTGTCGATCTGTGATCTACCACCCTACAGGAAGCTAAGAAATTTACCCGATCTAAATTTTGTTAGGTAAATTTTGAACTGTGAACTAATCTCTCCTGCAGGTGCGGTAGTGCCGCTGGTGAATTTGACTTCGGTTTGAGTTGAATTGTTACAGGCCTATTCATCCCTCTTCTAGGCATACCAGAGATCCTACAAGTGGTATCAGAGCCAGGTTACCTCGTGTGCGCTTCACCGTGTGAGGTATGGAGCCTAGGGGAGGATCCGGTGTCATGAAGCCCATCAACGTCGATCCGAAAGACGTTGGGCTGCATGACACTAACAGCAGTGAGCTTAGCGTCTCTATAGCAAGCAACTCCACGCTCCCGCAGCTAGAGGCAACCGATGCCAAAAAAGCTCAAAATGAAGAAGAAAGAAGAAAAAGAGCAGCTAGAAAAGAGAAAAGAGAAGCAAGAGAGAAAAAGAAGGAGCAACAACGGTTAGAAGAGAAGAAACCAAGAAAAGAAGAAAGAAGAACGAAGAGAGAAGAGAGAAGCTAGAAGAAAAGGAAGAGAAACAAGAAAAAGCAAAAGCCTCCAATGCATCTTTAAGTGAGCTATCTAGCAGCTCCGAAGATGGTGATGATGATGAGTCCTACCGAGTGCATAGCAAGAAGAACAAAAAAGGAAAGGGCAAGAAGAATGACGACAACAAATATGCCTCCATATCCTTTTACTATTCTTCTATGTCTATGACTAACCATGATCGCAAGTCTTTCATCAATGTGCCCGCGGGCAAGTTACCTCATTTCGATGGGACTAACTTTGCCAAGTGGAAGCACTTGATGAGAGCCTATCTTATAGGTCTTCATCCCGGCATTTGGGAGGTTGTTTGCAATGGATTTGAGCCACTGGTTAATCCCAAGAATCCAACACTAGAAGAGATGAGAATCATTCACCTAAATAGTCAAGCCACAAGTGTGTTGCTTAGTGCCTTGGATGGTGATGAGTACAATAGAGTGATTGAAGTTGATGTTGCCAAGCAAATATGGGACGCTTTGCACTTAGCACATGAAGGGGTTGACAAAGTGAGAAAGGCAAGAATTGACTTGTTGATGTCAAAACTCAACCAGTTTGTAATCTTGGATAGAGAGGGGGCACAAGAGATGTTTGATAGGTTGGTGACAATGGTGGGCAAGATTAGAAGCTATGGTTGTGATGAGCTAGATAATCATAAAGTTGTCAAGATTATGTTAGAAGCTTATTCACCTAGAAATAAGACCATAGTCACTCTAATCAGAGACAAGAAGAAGTTTGAGTATTTCACACCAAATAATGTACTTGGGAGGATCTTGACCTTTGATATGCAAAGACAAGAAGCAAATGAGAGGAAGAAGCTTGGAGAATTGCAAGCAAAGCTAGAAGGCATCAAGATCAACAAGGATGTAGCTCTCAAGGCCAACAAATCAAGCATGCAAGGCTCTACTAGCAAGTCCAAGACCAACAAGCAAGCTTCAACTAGCAAGCCCAAAGCAAGTAAGCAAGTTTAAGAAAGAGTAGAGACCACCTCATCCTCTAGTGAGAGTGAACATGATGATGACCAATACGAGAAAATGGATGATGTTGCTCTCTTTATGAGGAGGTATCACAAGGGACTAAAGAAGCAAGGCTACAAGGTAGTGAAGAGAAGCTTCCCAAACAAGAAAAAGAGGACATGCTACAACTGTGGAAGCACCGATCACTTCATTGCCAAGTGTCCATATGAGATCAAGGACAACAAACACATGAAGGACAAGAAAGAGGAGAAGGCTGACCGTAGAAAGAGCAAGAAGTACATGGGAGAGGCTCACATTGGGCATGAATGGGATTCAACTAAAGAAAGCTCATGTGAAGAACATGAGAAAGTTGCAACCATTGCTATCCATAAGACATCTTCTTCACCAAGACTCTTCACCAACATGTTTTGGCAGGTTCATCACGCAATTGAGGCAGACATTGATGTAGCATCGGCATGTGCTAAAAAAGACCACCTGTGCTGAAAACCAAAAAAGAGATAAGGACGTCTCTCAAATAAATAATTGGCATGCAATCAATCTTACTAATGCAGGTACCGATATGGATGGAAGGAATGCACAGACCAATATATATTCTGCAGCAAAACTTCAGGATGGGCTTGCCCAGTGACCGGCTTCTTTGCAGGTTTCCAATGCTTTTGCCTGGTACCAGATGCTATACAGATGCATCCACTGCGCCAGACATGTCAAATCCAAGACCAAGGAAAGCAGGTCTAGGAATTTTTATCCTGGACCCAACACACAATCTTTTTTTGTTAAATGATTGCAAATCTAGAAGATCTTATACAAAAATCGCAAATATAGCATCCTGTAGGCTGTCTTGTCTGCTGCTCACAAGCCCATAGGCCTACGTGACGACGATGTGGCAGCCGACACCCTCCAAGCAAGCTTGTAGGCGCCGATTGCAGACCTATCGGCAGGTGGAAAGCCGACACCCTCCGGAGGAGCCGGTGGACAGTCGGCCTCCCGTCGGCCCATAGGCCTGTGGATGTAGCCAAACTCGAGAGCAGGGGAAGGCGTGGAGACCAAGCTACGGCTAGGGAAGGCCGCGGGCCGCACGGGCACTTGCTCGGTGCAGGCGCACTTCCGCGACACAGGAGCGCAGGGCCACGACGCGCCTGCGCGGTGGCCTCGGAAGCGCTGGCTGGCGCGCGGCCTTGGCGAGGGGATGGATACCTGGACGGGCACGAGGTAGAAGAAGAGTTAGAGGCTGCCATATGGGGCCCAGTAGTCAGTGACTCAACCCACTCAACAAAACCCGTAAAACCAAACACAGAACTGGGTTGAACCCAACCTGCTGAACCAAACATGAGATGGGTTCGCCCCATCCCGAAAATTTGGGTTGGGTTCAACCCATCCCTGATGATCCCACAACCAAACACATGCCCATTGCGTACCAGTCAAACTTTTTTAACTTTAACTAGATTTATAGAAATATTAGTAGCATTTGTGTCTCCAAATAAATTTATTATAAAGATAGATTTAAAGATCTATCAATGATACTAATTATGTATTGTAAATATTAATATTTTTTAATATATATTTAGTAAAAGCTGAGTGCGTTTGACTTCTCAGAAAACGAGAACGGTGAATAAAAAAGCACGGAGGGAGTAACATATTTAAGACAAATATATGGTTCAACAGTGCATCATGACCATCTTTTTGCTGACATGGTACGGTCGATGGAGGTACATCCGCATACATCTGGTGGCTGTGGTTATGTTTGAGCTCCTGTCGGCGAGTGGAGGGCCGACAGGCCTACTGTACCGTAAGCGTGGAGGATCTGGTGGCTGTGGTCATGTTTTAGATCCTGTCGGCTGGTGGAGGGCGATAGGGCTACTGTACCGTAACGGCGGAGGGCCGAACTGCCTACAGTACTGTAACCGCCTCGTCTCGGCTAGTGGAGGGCTGACAGGCCTCCAACACCGTAACCTCTTACGCGGAAGGCCCTATCGGCTTTTGGAACGTCGATAGATGTGCACTGTATCCACAATTCTTTCCAAACAAATGCTAGATTCGCGATTAATTACTAAAAAATATTGTTTTAAAAAAATTCGAGCCCGATGTGTACATAAACAACCGATGTTTTTTTTACGTACAACAAAAATAGTTACTTGGAGTGCTGACATCCTGGGGGATGTAGCTCAGATGATAGAGCATGCGAGAGGTATGCGGATCGATACCCCGCATCTCCATTTTGGATTTTTTCCATTCTTTTTCACTTCTTTTTCTATTTTTATTTTTGATTTTCTTCTTCCTCCACTTTTAGATTTTGTTTTTTTTTTTTGAAAAAAAATGCTTCAAGCTTTTCAGTTCTCCATTTTGGATTTTTTTGGCTTCTTTTTTCACTTCTTTCTCTATTTTTTTATTTTGGTTTTCTTCCTCCTCCATTTTTAGATTTTGATATTTTTTTAAAAAACATTGCTTCAAGCTTTTCAGTTCTTTGTGTAGTACCAGCAGTACACATTTTTTATTTTTTAACTTTTTTTTGGCTTCAGACTTTTCAGTTCTTTCTATAGTAGCAGCAGTACATGCTACTCAGAGCAGCCTTAGCTAGCGAGTCTATCTGCTCACATGGCTCTCCCCCCGTGGCAGGGCCATGAAAGCCGCGGTGGCACAAGGCTGTGGGTTTTGTGATGTCTGCTATATATAGGCCGTACTTGTCAGGCTGGCTTAGTTCGAAAAAAGGCTCGACGATCTATACTTGAGCCGACCATTGTGTCTATGCATGACATGGTTTGACGACACATACGTAGCATGTTTTATTAGGATATAAGATCAGGTCATATTTTCCGGGCCTATACTGGGCGGGCTATAGAGCCATCTATAGGCCTAACCGAGACTGCACATATCCGGTCCAAGCAAATGTCCACACAACTCGTAACTATAATATGTTTGGCCTGGTAAGGTCAGGCCATTCTTTTTTTGACCCACACTTGGCGGTCTACATAGCCATATGTATAAGTTTAGCTGAGACTGCACATGTCTGGTCCAAGCACATGTCCAGAGCTCTAACCCAAACAAATACAGCATCCACGAACATAAGGTTCAGGTAAAACTACTCCATAGTGCAAATTGAACAAGCTCTTTGTGCTTTTGTTACCACAGAGGTACGGTACGATCCACCAGATACTGCTACGGTAGAGCCAAATGCAATATAATCAAAATAAAACCGCACGGCTCTGCAATAATAATCCCTAATAATAACCTTTATTATTAGCAATTACCGATCGATCTCCTTCGGCAGCTAGCGGGCTGCAGGATTATTTGTATAGCAAGCTCCGCCTTCTTCACACCCGGCGACGCAGGTCGGCCACACTCGACGATATGATCGATTCGATCGACAAGGTCCGTGGTTGCCTATCTACTAAGCTAGCCTGAGCCAACGTATTGTGCCTGAATGGTGTTCGCTTTAAAAGAAAGAAATGGTCTGTTTTGGCAGGTTCATCACGCTATTGAGGCAGACATTGATGTAGCATCGGCTTGTGCTAAAAAAGACCACCTCTGCTGAAAACCAAAAAAGAGATAACGACGTCTCTCAAATAAATAATTGGCATGCAATCAATCTTACTAATGCAGGTACCGATATGGATGGAAGGAATGCACAGACCAATATATATTCTGCAGCAAAACTTCAGGATGGGCTTGCCCAGTGACCGGCTTCTTTGCAGGTTTCCAATGCTGTTGCCTGGTGCCAGATGCTATACAGATGCATCCACTGCGCCAGACATGTCAAATCCAAGACCAAGGAAAGCAGGTCTAGGAATTTTTATCCTGGACCCAACACACAATCTCAAGTTCTACATCAAGGTGCAAATCTGCAACATCACTTCCGTTATCATGGCGGAGGCGGCTGCCATGGCCTTTGCAGCCTCAATTTCATCCCTGCTTCAGGCTGAGAAAGTTTGTTTCCTCACAGACTGCCAGCTTCTGGTTAACTACTTCAATGGTCCAGATCTCAACTGTCCTCCACATTGGGAAGCCAAGCCTTTCACTCAGAGGTTCATCAACTCTGTGACCAACAAAAGAATTCAAGTGCTCAAGGTTCAGAGAAGCATGAATGCCATGGCGCATACTCTTGCATCTCAAGCTCTTAGACATTCTGGAACTTTCTGTACTTTGGCAAATGTAAATTGCTCCAATGCCTCTCATGAAATTAGTTGCCCCCCTTAGTATGGCACTACAATGTGTTTGTATGA
Source organism: Miscanthus lutarioriparius (assembly GCA_904845875.1). Classification (NCBI taxonomy): domain Eukaryota; kingdom Viridiplantae; phylum Streptophyta; class Magnoliopsida; order Poales; family Poaceae; genus Miscanthus; species Miscanthus lutarioriparius. The sequence continues at coordinate 85,053,195 of CAJGYO010000008.1, read as the reverse complement.
AACCTTTTTCAATCATCGCAGCATGTTGCTGCTAATAATAAAGTTGTTTTTCGTCAAAAAAAACGCCTTGTGCCTGAGCCAACCACCGTGGCTGTGGGCGACATGGTTCGTTGACACACTTGTAACATGCTCGGCCTAGTAAGATCGTGTCATACTTTTTTGGGCTCATACCGAGCGGCCTATATGCCATCTGGGTCTAACTGAGACTGCACACGATTGGTCCAAGCACATGTTTCCATTACTCCAACCAAACATCACAGGCAGCTGGATGATACTGGTCCGAAAAAGGGATCAACGTGTCGTGCATCAACCGACCACCGTGCCTGTAGGCGACACTATTTGATGGTGCACATCTGTAACATGTCTAGCCCGGTAATAAGATCAGGCCATGTTTTTTCGGGCCAATACCAGACAGCATGTATAGCGATCTATAGGTCTAACTAAGACTACACATGCCTAGTCCAAGCACATGTCAAGGACTCCAACCGAACATAAATGCTTGTCATATACTCCCTCCATTCCAAATCCACATACATACACCTTATGTACGTGTGTTTTTAATAGATGTTTAGAACATACACCCTAGGGGGTGTGTATTTTTAATAGTGAGAATGAGAACATGCATGCTTGTCATATACTCCCTCCATTCCAAATTATAAGTCGCTTTGACTTTTTTGGAACATCTATTTTGCTATGCATCTCATACCAAAATGAATGAATCAAACGAGTCAAAGCGACTTATAATTTGAAATGGATGGAGTACTATAATAAATATATATACTGCCAGACCTTTTTTGCACATGCAAATAAATGCAATAATCAAAATAAACCCCACAACTCTGCAATAATATAATAATCCCTAATAACCTTTATTATTAGCATCCGAAAAACAAAAGCTAGTATAAAAGATAGACAATAAGACACAAAACGACCTCAACAATATAAGAGTGTCAAAGACCAAATGAGTCTATCTTTTCCTTCTAATGTCCGCTGCTTGCCGGATCTTCCACCTACCGGAGCTTGAAGATGACATTGAAAAAAAAACAAGTATTTAGTTAGCGTTGAATTTTTTATAGCTACCATTGCAAAGCACGGGCATAAATATATAATTAAAATAATTAATTGGTGACATGCTTTACAATGCATACAAATTTTTAAAAAAGGTGCACTAAAGCAATTCTAAAAAATAATCCCTCGTATATTTTTACGTAAATGGCAAGAGCTAGATCGCCTGAGCCAAAATACCAGCACCAAACTACTAAGGGGTTGTGTACGATGCGCCCCTTTATACAAGACTATATTCTCTTTGATCCGTCCCCCAACTTGGACAGTTGTGGAATGGATATTTTCGAAGATCGTGCGGTTTTGCTCCTTAAAAAATCTCCAAGATACTTTCTATATCATTTCTAAATGTTAGTAATAGAGATTTTTATAAAAAATTACCATTCAACAGCTTTTCTAAATGGTTATCCAAATATAGTCATCTTCTATTTCAGATTTTTCGCTAGCCAAAAATACAAGACGAGAATGGCTCTCTAGAGTGTGCACGAAATATAAAAAACTGTTGGACAGTGAAAAAAAGCGATTTTTATGCAAATGACTCTCCAAATAATGTTTTAGAAAATGAGATTTAGAAAGGCTCTCGGAGATGCTTTTATAATGCCTAGTTTGGAAGCAGGGAGAGCCCAACCCAAGGAGGGAAAACCTCTCATAGATAACTAATCATCTTTTTCAAATAACATCCCCATGGTTCTCTCACCCTGAAAAAAGTCGAGGTTTCTAAGGGGATTTGAGTTTCCAAATTAGGCTTCAAAGGTCCCACGTGGCGTAGATAGCTACTCCCTCCGTCCCAAATTAAATGTACATCTCGCTTTTCAAGAAGTCAAACTTCTTAAAGTTTGACTAAATATATATAAAAATATACTAATATTTATATGATGTATAATATTTTTTTGCGAATTATATGGTGTATAATAAATATCATTAGATTGCATATTAATATACTTTCATAATATAAATATTTGGAGATACAAATATTGATATTATTTTCTATATTTTTAGTCAAACTTTAGAAAATTTTGACTTCTTGTAAAATGATATGTGCATTTATTTTGGGATGGAGTAGTTCACTGAACGTTCCCTATAAAAATTTGCCAAACTTTGTCAATGGATGTGACGTCTGGTTGGAATTCCGGGTTCTTCCAAGTCATCGCTGGTGTGTTCAGATGCAGTTACAGCTGCTACTGCAACTTTAGAGCAACTCAAACAACCTTTCTAAATTCATTTGTGAAGCTATTTTTAGCCATTGTGGCAAAAAAAAAAAAAACAGAGTCCAACGACCTTTCTATCTTGTTTTCCTTTTTTTCCCCAGCTCGGTATCCCGGCAAATTCGCTGTCCATATTTATGTCCAAGGCATTTGTTGCCCCTTGAATGGCTGAGATGTACTACTGCTTAATTTGCAGTAGAAGTTACAACTGCACAGGATCTTGGTCCGTTCTGTTCCTACGTCAGTTGGAAAACTGACAAAGACTGCACTGGACTCATAGTGTGAGGGCACTAAGTACATAAAGAAAATTTGGCAATATTTATGGTCTAGAATAGCCTAGGCACTATCGAAGTCCATGCACATAAATCTGGGTATGAAGTTTTTTTTGGGGGGGTATGAAGTTGCATGCACATAAAAGGACAGTCGGCATCAACTGATTCACAAGAAATTTCTTCTGGAATCTTTTCGTCAACCACGTCAAGGGGCCATTTCTTGGAGATACTGTCTGTTTTCTTCGGTCAGTATACAATAAGAACACGGCATGGAATTAGCCGAGTCAAAAGAAAGTTTAGTGACCATGACGTGTATTTTGGGAGTGTAGAGATCTACATGACACTTCGGCCAAGTTTAAGATCTACGGTGTATATAATTTTTTAATCTAAATCACTGGTGGCCACATTACTACATCAAGGAATGACTGGTTCAACTACATATACCCCCCACCACCTATTCTTAGTTTCTGCCTCAATGCATGAAGAAACTCATACCTGAAAATTAAAGACTAATGAAACTCTCCTGATAGAAAGGAAGGTAGATAGACCCCAGAGGAAGCTAAGCTAGCCCATTGCCATCATGGCTGTGCGCAATCCAAAAATGGCCCGGCACTTGATCCAAGTTACAATAATTCTTTCGATGTGTTGCCTCCTCATCGTTGCCCAGCAGAGCTCATCAGCCGCGCCTCCACCTGCACTCCCACCAACAAGCACTCTCTGCATCCCCCGAGAGCGTGATGCCCTGCTTGTCCTCAAAGCTGGCCTCACCGATCCAGGCAACTACCTGTCGTCTTGGCAAGCAGGGCAAGACTGCTGCCGGTGGAGTGGTGTTCAGTGCAGCAACCAAACCGGCCATGTCGTCAAGCTCCAGATCAAGAGCAATAATACTGGTCCCAATCGGTAGGAGGCAAGGTAAGCTCGTCCCTGCTTGCTTTACGGCATTTACAGGCACTGGACCTCTCATGGAACAACTTTGGTGGTAGACCAATCCCAGAGTTCATCGGTGCCATCACAAGCTTGAGGTATCTTGGCCTCAGCTATTCCAATTTCGGTGGGCTAATCCCTCCGCACCTAGGCAACCTCTCAAATTTGCTTGAGCTTACTATATACAGCGAAGAAGCTTCACAAAGTTTATACTCCCCTGATCTTGCCTGGGTGTCAGGCCTTGGCAAGCTACAGACACTCAGTATGTATATGGTGAACCTCAGCGCAGTCATCGATTGGGCTCATGCCATCAACATGCTTCCATCTCTGTCGGACCTTGATCTAAGTTCCTGTGGACTTCAGAACATCATTCCTGCCCCGTCGCATGTAAACCCCACGTCCCTTGAGCACCTCTATCTCAGTTCCAACTCATTTTATTCGTCTCTCGGAGCCAAGAACCTGTTCTGGAATCTACCGAGTCTCCAAACGTTTTGGATTGCAAACAGCGGAATCCAAGGTCCTATTCCTGACACAATTGGTAACTTGACCTCCCTACAATATTTGAATCTTCACAATAACAGCATCACTGGCCCTTTGCCATCGACCATAGGGAACCTAAAGATTATACAAACCCTGCAACTATGGAATAACTTCATCGGCATGGACATAGCAGAACTACTGCGTAGGTTGCCAAAGCAAGGGTTGCAACAACTCTACTTGGATTATAACAATTTGACAGGGAGCTTGCCACCTCTGCTAGGGGAGTTTAGCAGTTTGACAACACTTTGGCTCCGCTACAATCATCTGTCAGGAGAGATACCTGTTGCAATACGGGAACTCATAAATTTGGAAGAGCTGTGGCTAAGCTCCAATAATCTGCAGGGTATAATCATTGAAGATCACTTTACAAATATGTCTTCTCTACAACATCTCTGGATATCTGATAATTCCTTGACTCTGAGGGTAGAGAATACATGGAACACCCCATTCAGATTAATTTCAGCTGGCTTCAGCTCTTGTGTGCTAGGGCCTCGGTTTCCAGCATGGCTCAGCAGCCAGCCAATTAACACACTAGATATTTCAAACACAAGCATAAACGATTACATACCTGATGAGTTTTGGACTGCAACTTTAAGTACTGTCAGTGTTTTGGATTTGTCAACAAATCAGCTTGTTGGAAGGCTTCCCACATATTTCAGTAGTTTGGGAGTAGCTTCATTTGACATCAGTTCTAACCAACTTGTTGGTCCAATTCCTAAACTTCCAAACAATCTAGTCTACTTAGACCTCTCTGAAAACAGTATATCAAGCTCACTGCCATCGGATATTGGGGCACCAATGCTGGGAACACTCATTCTCTTCAATAATTCGATTTCTGGAACCATTCCCTGCTCCTTGCTTCAGTTGCAACAGTTGAAATTTCTGGACCTATCAGAAAACCTACTGAACGGGACACTGCCCGATTGCCTTCATGGGTCCGAAGCATCAAATATTCAGTTTCTTAACTTGAATAGCAACAACCTTTCAGGAACATTCCCTTTGTTTCTTCAGAGGAGTATTCAGTTTCTTAACTTGAATAGCACACTGCTCATCTACTTTTCAGCCGGCTTGTGCTTATTTCGGCTTATTCTCTTTCACAGAAACACTATTAAATCAGCCGAAATCAGCCGAATTTCTGGGAGCATACCATCATGGATTGGGGAAATTTCATCGGATTTGTCGTTTTTACGGCTACGCTCAAATATGTTTTCTGGTGGCATTCCCATCCAAATCACTAGGATGAAGGGGCTTCAATATTTAGACCTTGCATGTAACAACTTCACAGGGAACATACCGCTGTCACTTGGAAAACTGGAAGCTATGGCTCATACTCCCAATAACAATAGTGCACTTTTCAGTGTTACCAACACTGGATTTATTGGTGTATTCCTGTGCAGACCTGTTCGAACTGATAGTTTATTTGTGGTCACCAAAGGTCAACTGCTTGAATTTACATGTGGAGTTGCTTACATGGTAAGCATTGATTTGTCTTGCAACAGTTTAACAGGGCAAGTACCTGAAGAAATTGGGCTGCTCATTGCACTGAGAAACTTGAACTTGTCATGGAATCATCTCAGCAGCAGAATCCCCTCAAGTATTGGCGAACTACTGGCACTAGAATCTTTTGATCTATCTCATAATGAGCTCTCTGGTGAAATCCCTAACAGTTTGTCTGACCTAACATCACTGGTCAGCTTGAACTTGTCCTATAATGATTTAACTGGGCGGATACCATCTGGGAATCAACTGAGAACTCTGGAGAACCAGGCATCCAGCTATATTAGCAACCCAGGTCTCTGCGGTCCACCTCTCCCCAAGAATTGTTCAGCAACTGACATGGCTCCACTCTGTTCGCTTATGCTGAAATTTGGCTTATGCTGATGCTTATGCTGAAATGCTTACCCTCTACCTCGGCATGGGCATAGGATGTGTCGTGGGTCTTTGGACAGTCTTCATTGCCTTCTTGTTCAAGAGGAAATGGAGAATCATTTGCTTCTCATTTACGGACCACATGTACGACTGGGTTTACGTGCAAGTGGCTGTGAATTGGGCTAATGACACGAAAAACCTGTCAAAACAGAGATCAGAATTAAGTGGAGATGGAGTTACGAAGATTAGTCCAAAAGAAGAAAGGCCATTGGCCCTTTATATACTAGTACTAGAAAGTAAAATATAGCACTCTTACACATACAGTACATTTGAGGATTTAATGTTCATACTCTTAAGTTTTACAGTTTGCAATGCTTACATTTGGTTTGCACGTGAGTTTGTACATGCATCATGAATAAAGGTGGGCTGTCTGTGTGTTACATTGTAAACTATACTAATTATACCACCAAGTTCGAATGAAAAATTCAGTTGGAATCCTCTCCCCTGGTTGTTGCCTTGGAAAGAAGAAATAATGGGCAGGACAGGTTGGGTTATCTGCAAGTCAATCGTTCAGTTTGGTGTCTCTCTAGGAGTGCTGCCGAAGGATTCAGCAATCCTAAGGAATTTGTACTATAGAAATCTTTAGTTTGTGGACGTCTTTAGTTTGCAGGAAAGCATCTTAGGAAATTCAAAGGAATATTATTGGCACCCTACCATTTCACATGATTTTTACTGGAAAAAACATCCCCCCAGAACCTCCTCTTTCTTTCACTGGCTCACGCGTACGATTGAGGCAAATGGACTGCCATGCTCGTTCGCTGTTTCCTGGCATGAACTAGCTAGCCCGAAAATTCATAGGAGCAACCCAGCATTCCATTGAAAAAAAAAACTGCAGAAAGAATCTGAGAATTGCTAGCCTGTTCGTTGTTTCCTGGCATGAACTGGAGGTGCAGCTCTTTTGGAATGAAGAAGTGCAGATTCAGCCAGCCTCTGATCTCAGCTCACGCAGGACATGCCACCGGCGATGGTCAGCTCAGGTTCAGAGGCAGGCATAAGCAGAGCTTGATCCCGTTGCGGAAGCCGCCTTCTCCTTCTCCTCCTTGAGCATGGAGGCACTCTCCTTCAGCCCCTCAATAGAACAGCCATGCGCCCATGCGTCCATTGACCAAGCAATAACACTGCCACCACGGATGGGAAGGTCCTCAGACTGAACCACCCATCATACAGCTTCCTGTAATGTAATCATCAACCTTGGCCTCAATTTTTTTATGCTCCTCGCGAAGGCTGGCCGCGGTCTTCTGCCATTGAAATGCATTAGATCAGGCAAAAGTTCAGAGTTATCACAGCCCAGATATACTGCAAGTTAACGCCTGTGGCCAAATTTTAAGCAGAAATAGAACAGAAAAAAGCAAGAGCGCCGAGAAACATACTACTGATGAACTGAAACTCCATCAATCAGACAAAAGAAACAAGGGCGAGAGCCGGCACCTGGCTTCGACTGTCAGTTTTCAGTGATTTGCTTGACCGTCATGGTGTGAAGCAGATCAGATGGTGTCAATATATTTTGTATTGATTGAAATCTTGATGCATCCAGCCCGTAGATATTTAGAACACCTTACTATACATTTTGAGTTGACCATATGGACTCCTTAATTTACTCCATGGTATATTCCCGTATCTTATCTGTAAGTAAGAACAAGGAGGGTGGGCATAAACATGTAAATCGACAGCTGGAATTTCCTGCGATCGACCAAAGCGAGTTCTTGACTATGCGGCTTTGCCGATTGCCAGGTGGTTGGCAAAAATTGCGATCGGCAAAAAGCGGGCCATGGTTGGCGCCATCCACACCGTCACCTTTGCCGACTGCCACTCCGTCGGCCGTCGGCAAAGGCGCGAAACTTTAGCAAGCGCCATCCTCTCTGGCGATCGGCAAAAATTTTATTTTTTTATTTTTCGATCCCAGGTTTTTGTGTTGCCTTGATACGAGTAAGTACATGATATATTCCAAGTTTGGGATCATTTTGATTTATTTTGCTATATTAGTAGATTTTTTCTATTTCTTTGATTTTTCCGTGACTCGATTTGAGCTGCGGTACATGAAATAATGGAATCCGTGCGATTGAAAATGATATTCATGATGTTTGGAGCATGTTGAGGCCGTGTCTTGGGGCCTCGCGTGAAATTCGGACCGTGTTGGTGTCGGAACACGGCGAGAAACCCTGCGCGAAAAAAAATGTTTTAAATTTTATAAAATCGAAAGCAGGTCGAAAATGGCGAAACTTGACGGCGTGTCTTGTCATCGCATGAGGAGGCTGTGGTAAAAATTTGAGAAGTTTCGAGCAAGTGGCGGCGTCGAATGGCTAAAACACAGACATCTCCACATGTGACAAGTTATCACATGTGGAGATGTCCGGGCTAAATGTCGAGTTTCTTTCAACCAGAAATTATAAAAAAGTCAATGGAATATAAAAAAAAAGATGATAAACCAAACTTGAATATATCAAAAAAATTAATACTTAAGTCTTGGAAAATCAAAAAAATTAATTCTTCAAGTAGCCGAATTGCCATCGATGTGCGCTTGGCAAAAAGCTAAAGCTGCCGGGGAGGATGGCGATCGGCAAAAATTTCGAGAAAAAATCAAAAATAACCTTTGCCAATTTGCCGGGGAGGCGGAGGCGTCGGCAAAGTATTTTAAAAAATTAAAAAAATA